>PVIA01001358.1:74093-288118 GCA_004024845.1 Tonatia bakeri | reverse complement strand
TTTATTTATTTATTTATTTATTTATTTTTAGAGAGGGAAGGGAGGGAGAGAGAGAGAGACAAACATCAGTGTGTGCTTGCTGGGGGACATGGCCTGCAACCTAGGCATGTGCCCTGACTGGGAATCGAACCTGCGATGCTTTGGTTCGCAGCCCGAGCTCAATCCACTGAGCTATACCAGCCAGGGCAGCATATAATACTTTTTTAAAAATATTTTATTTATCTATTTTTAGAGAGGGAAGGGAGGGAGAAAGAGAGAGAGAGAGAAACATCAATGTGCGGTTGCTGGGGGACATGGCCTGCAACCCAGGCATGTGCCCTGACTGGGAATCGAACCTGTGATGCTTTGGTTCGCAGCCCGAGCTCAATCCACTGAGCTACACCAGCCAGGGCAAGCATATAATACTTTTATAGTTAAAAAAGGGGATATGCAAGAAACACATTTTCCCTAATTTAGAAAGTTTACGTATTCCATAAACAAGAGATTCTAATTTTAAAAATATTATCAAAGAAGTCATCCGTGACATTCCATTACAGCAGCTTCCACATTTAGAAGTACCTTTGGAAGATTGTAGACGTGACGCTGGTAAATTAGCTCATAATGGGGAGGGTTGATGGCACTCTGATAAATGCAAAAAACATTCTCATTTGTCACATCTGCAAAGGAAAGATGCTACGTGAAAAAAACAAAACCACTAGATATACTTCATGTGAAAGGCTCAATGTATTCTTTCAGGAGAGGCTTATACCTGGTTTATTTGGTGTCTGAACGAAGTGCTGAGAAGTGAAAGTTTTCCCGTCAGGGTATTTAGGATGAGGAGGTAATCTGGAATCGAGGTAGGTGCAAAACACATGCATGATGATCTACAAACGAGGAAACAATTTTCCAAAGTCAGCGTGAAAATCTATCATGGATGTAGCCATTTAAACACATCTGTGTTTGTGACTTCAAATTTAAACCTTTTCCATAGAGAGAATTAGCAAAAATGCTTTTAAGTGGTTATAAGCTGAAATCTGTAAAATGAAAGATAAAAGATATTCCCAGTTTTTGGTTAAGTGGATCATTTACACCTATATAGTTAATGAACAGCAAAACCAAGATAAAATACACATGCATTCAGTTCTGAATTTGAGTATCAGCATTTAAAACTTCACTTTCACACATAATAGTCACTATAAAAAAATAAAGAATATGGTTTTGAAAAACTCTTAGATGCCCCAAAACTTGATAGTCTTTGACCTTATAAGTCTAATCCTAGGGGCCTTTCTCCGAGTGGTGATCCCAAACAAAGGAATGTGCAGCACGACTTCCTTGCAATGTTATCTAAGACAGAAAAACAAAACTCCCTTCCCCACCACATTTCTCAAACTTTTAGGTCCGATATAGGAGAACAGTTAAATGACAGTGTGTAATAATGAAAAAGCTACTTAAACACTGCGAAAGTGAAAAAAAAAAATATATAATTTTACATATATGATTACAACTATGATTAAAAAAACATTAAAAAATAGCACAATCAAGTAAATGAAAAAAATAAACCAAAGTAGTAATACTTGTTGGGTTAAGATATTGGTAAAATTTTAATTAAAACAATTTTTTTAATCCTCTCCCAAGGATACATTTATTGATTTTAGAGAGAGAGGAAGGGAAAGAGACAGAAACATAGAGAGAGAGACAGAGACACAGAGAGAAACATCAATGTGAGACACCTCTGTCAGTGCCTCCCGTACGCGCCCTGACCAGGGACCGAACCCACAACCTAAGCATGTCCTCTGACAGGAATTAGACCAGTGACTTTTTGGTGCATGGGACAATGCTCCAACCAACTGAGCCACATCAGCCAGGGTCAGTTTTAATTTTTTATTTCTACCTTAGTTTCTAAATCCTTTTAAATTCTTATTTTGATAATGGGGGAATAAAAACACATAAATCCAACTGACAAAACTGAAAACACAACTGGAAACTTACCGCAGAATCAGTGGGCAGGTCTGTATCCCACTTGCGTCCTTTGAAATCTCCACCTCTGTTCCATCGAAATGAGCTCATACAGCCTCCCTGAGAAAGTTCTGTAGCAACGAAGGCAAAATAAAAAACTAAGACTATGCAAAATGAAGGGAAAAAAGACTAAGGGGTTATAATAAATGAAGCATGCCATTTAAAAAACCTGATCAAAAGACCCATTACGTAGAGAAATATAAGATGTAAAAAATTAACTTAAACATCATCAGAAGAAAGAATCATATAAATCCAAAATGTGAGGTAAGACTAATGTTCTGGATTCTTAAAAAGTCAATGTCATGGGAGAAGGTGGCAGACTGTTCTAGACAAAAAGGCGAAGAACAAAGAACAAATCCCAGTACACACAGAGAGAGAACCTACAGTCTACCCTGGTTAGGGAAAGAAGGGTATATAACATTCTTTGGACAATTAGGACATGCGAACTGTTGTATATTAGACAATATTATAGAAATATTTTTAATTTTTAAGATCTGATCATTGTACTGGTAACACAGGAGAGTGTTATTTATTTATTTAGGAGTTGATGTGCTGAAAAATAATGATGTCTACAACATACTTTCAAATGAGCAAAAAAGAGTGTGTGTGTATGTGTGTGTGTGTGTGTGTATACAGGGTCTGGAACAAATAATGCCCCTATTTTATCCCCAAATCTTTCATTACAAAATCATGAGCATGTAATTCTGTAACATAACAATATCACTCAAGCACACCGCATGGCATTTAGGTGAAATGTGCAAACTGCTGTCCGTCTTGTGCGAGACATTCACGTCCCCCATCCCCCACACTCAATGGCGTTAGTTCTGCTAGACTCTGTATAAGGGGGGAGCAGTGGACAGAAAGGGGGGGAGAGAAACAAATATGGAAAATACAACTATTGAACTAGGATTCCTTGTACTTTTTAGACTTTTTCTGTGTATTTAATATATGTTAATACTTTACGTATAATTTGCATATGTGTGCACACATATACATACTTTTTTTGGATATATAAATGTCCTGCTATTTGAGGCACTCTTCCTATATGAGGCACTCTTGCCAAAAAATTGTAACCTGAATTTTCAGGACACATAAGAACAGAGAATCATATAAAACTGCACCATGGGGATCCATTCAGCAAAATCCAGACCAGGAGAAACACTATAGAACAAACGATACAGTTCTTTCAACAAATAAGTTGCCAAGAAAAAAAAAGGGCGATGGGAAATCTATAGCTTAAAAGAAATCTAAATAGAGCAACCAATCACCACGTGGTAATATTTGGATCCTAATTCAAACAAACAATATGAAAAAAAGTAATTATACATTTTAGGAGATGTTTGGAAATTTCTACATAGATTGTTTATTCTATGATATAAAGAAACTTAAAAAATATTAGGTGTAATATTATGGCTATGCTTTTTAAAGGTCTTATGTTTTAGAGATATGTATAGAAATATTTAGGTATGAAGCGGTAAGGGTACGTAGGGTTTGCTCCAGACAGCACAGGAACAGAGAGGAGGATGGGGACGGAGAGCAGAGTCAGGGACTGGGTGCTGTAAAGAGGGCTGAACACACTGCGGCGTCTAGTTTCATGCACATCGGAGTTCTCCTTATATACAAAGAGTTTTAAAGTCATGATAAATGCTCACTCCTGAACATTATTACTCAAACCTAGGGGAAAGAAGGGGGTACCACAACATTTTCAAATTAAGATTTACAATGAATCGGCACAGTAAAACACTGTTTCTAAAACCGGATTTAATGATGAGAATGTTTTAGAATTTATCCACATGAAAACAGAGAGGCAAAAGAGAGAACATGGGAATGCCGAGGAGGCCAGGTTCCCGCTTCCCAAGTCAGCCTCCTTAGATCACGTTTCCCCTCCCCACAGTGATCAGAAGATAACAGAAATACAAAAAAAGGAACATAATAAATGACACAAAAATTGAAAGAAATATGAATCGACTTGCTAAAATTATAAAGAATGCCCGAGTGGTACCCATTCTTGGTAGTTTAAGAATAGAAAATCACGGGGCCAGGGACAGGTACAGGGGTGGGGGTTGGGGGGAATGGGACTCTGTAAGTGAACAATGAAAAATATAAATAAAAGTAGAGGGAACAAAGGAATAGAAAATAAGTGAAATATTCACTTGAGCCCATTTAGCTCATTTTTAAGTTTCTCTATACAGAATAAGATTATTAACTAACATATTCAAGACTAAGTATGCTATTTTGACAATTCTTAAGCATATAAAATATAAATCCAAAAAGGATTGTTCAAGTATACGCCTTAGTTAAGCCATAAATACATTTTTATGAAATATAAGATCACACTTACGTTTTATAAAAATGAAATGATACTTTTAATTTAAAAAAAGTACTGATTTTAGAGAGAGAGAGGAAGGGAAACAGAAAAGGCAGGAGAGACAGAGAGAGGAGAGAGAAACACTGATTTGCTGTTCCACTTCCTTATGCATTTACTGGTTGATCCTTGCATGTCTCCTGACCCGGAATCGAACCTGCAACCTTGGTGTATCTGAACAACACTCTGACAACACAGCTATCTGGTCAGGGCTGATATTTTAATTTTTTCAAAAAAAATTTTTCCCCTGTTACATTTATAAAATCTCCAAGTAGTAAAAAAGTTCTAATTGTGACCCTCTTCAAAGCAATAGTTACCTTTGATCCTTTCAAATAAGTATTCCTGGTTTGGGGTGAGGTCCAGATACTGCACGATCGTGTTCAGGGTGGGGATGAGAGGCGCTTTGACCAGAGCAGCTTGTTTCAAACTGGTGATGCTGGCCTCTGTTACAGAGAAAACACACGGAGCACCTTTTACTCATGTGGGTCTCCAAAAAACCCTAAGATGTTCTTCACTCAACAGGTGTTGAAGGAAAAAATGGCAGCATTAATAGTTTATCTTAAGAATTTACATTATCTACTTTACTTACAATTTATTTTATCATTTCCAACAAGGTGGCCAGATCCCCCCCCCCCCCTTTGTCTCTCCACAGAGGCAGCACCCAGATCCATTTTGGAAGATCTATAAATAATATACAAAAGATATAGAAAAATAAAAGAAATAGAGTTCAGCCATAAAAGCAATATTGGAGAATATTTAGCAGAATAGAAAGAGCGGGAGGGAAAAACAGTAACAAGACAGTAGGACTTCAACTTAATTAGAAATATGTACATATATATACACTAATTCCTGAACTCCTAAATATGTACTTTTCATGTTCTTAAACTATGGGATAACCTACAAGTGAAATATATATAGTTAGTATCACAGTATTTTTCTTTAAAAATAACAACTGGTTGTGACTAAACTGACAGTAGTCATCTCCGAAAGCAGAACTGTGGGTAGTAGTCTTTGAGTATTTCTGCACGTTTCAAACCTCCTGTGTGAACACGGGCACGTTGCTTTTGCAGTTACAAAGCGATGTTCTTTTTTTAAAAAGCGCACCATGCTGCGCTGACACGTGCTACGTGGGTGAAACTTGAGCACGAGGTTACATTAAGTGACAAAAGCCAGTCACAAGGGCGACACACGGCACGGTCCCAGTCACATGGAATACCCGGGGCGGCCCGTCTATAGAAACAAAGAGTGGCTGGTAGTTGCCAGCTGCTGGGAGTGGGGGGCGGTGGAGCCCTGGGGTGCCCGCTAAAGGACATGTGGGGCTTCTTTTTGGAATGATGGAACAGCCTGAGATTGACTATGGTAATGGTTGTACACTCAGACCTTGGAATGGCAGACTACTTTACATGGGTAAAATGCATGGTAAGCAAATTAGATTTCAATAAAACTGTTATAAAAAACTATATTATAGACGTTTAGTTTTTTCCGTCACCTCAAGATAACAAAGGAAGTTGTCAAACAACACACTACAGAAATTTCCCACTTGGCAGATTCAGAGGGTGCACCGAACGCCGGGCGTTCCCACACACCTCCTATCTGCAGCTCCGGACAGCCCATGCGTCTCATCTGCGTGCTGACGGACTCGGTCTCCTGCACGAGTGGCACTAATATCGTCTCGTTGATCCACTAGGAAAAAATGAGGTAAAGATTTTGCATACATAATTCCAAAGCATTTCTCAAATAATTTTTCGTAAGACTAAGGTTTTTTTACTCTCATGTACTTACACACCAACAAAGTGTGAGAGGACGGTAGCAGCAGCTACCTGAGGTCAGCGAGAGTTCAGTAAATATGCTATTCGAGTACATTTTTAAATCACATATGCCTGTTTGGTTTTGAAGGGAATAGAAAACTTTCAGTCATATGTTAAGGTTTTCTTAAGTGATTCCTTCTGTGCTTATTATACTTAAGCTAAAAGAATAAACTTCAGTTTACACTGCTAGGGCAATTATTCATACATTTATTCATGTAGTGTTTATATTGGTTTGCAATTAGTAACACTTTTTTTTATTCTCACCCAAGGACATGTTCACTGGTTTTAGGGAGAGAGGAAGAGAGAGAAAAGAGAGAGAAACATTAATCGGTTGCTTCCATACGTGCCCTGACCAGGGACTGAACCTATAACCTACGTATATGCCCTGACTGGGGATCGAACCTGCAGCCTTTTGGTGTATGGGACAACGCTCCAACCAACAGTCATTTGACCAGGGCAAGAGTTTTTATTTTTAAAAGCCATCCAGGCTTCTCATTCAAGAAAGTAGGCTGCTATTTTTTACCACTCCCTCTTGATACCCTATTAAATTATAAAAAAAGAAATGGAAAAGAAATACAAGTGATTTCAACATATTTCTAGAAGGTGCAGAACTGATGACTGAATGTTGCAAGATGAAATGGGGGAAGAAGCCGTGGCCTCTACAGAATCCAAGTACAAGACACCTGCAGTGGAGGAGGGGCCCACAGGCTTCACGGGGGAGGGAGGCGCGGGGGGTGAGGGGGCAGCAGGGCTGGAACAAGGGGACTTGCTGACTCTGCAGGGAGGAAGTGGCCTTCCCGGCCTCCGGGCTAAAGGTAGAGAGGGTTCTTTAGCAGAATTGAAGAAACTGACTCAGTTTGACATAGCTTCATGCATACATTATCTTCTCTAACTGAATTTTTCTGAGGGCACAGGCCTCATTTTTGTTTCCCTTACTTTTCTGGATACACAATAGACTCTGACAGAAAGGTTCTTTGGAAAATAAAATTGAGAGACTGAAGAAGGGAAGAAGGCCACACTGTCCCTTTAACTACTCAGAAGACCTGATTTACTACACAGGGGAGGGAGAGATCCCTCAAACACGGACATCATGAGGTAAACATCACGTGCTGCTCACTCTGCACGTCTAGTAATTCTGCTGTCTAGTTAACAATTAGCATCTCTAACTGGTATTCTAACAACATACTTTGTTATTAAGGGGCACGAATACTGTCCAAAGTGTAACGTCAAACTTACGTTTCTGAACTTGGCTGTCCATGAATCCATATGATCAAGAAGTTGTCTATTCATAGTCACTCTTGCCCAAACCTATTTAAAATGTTTAAAATGAACAATCAATGAAGACATCTTGCCAGAAATCAGCCATTCTTTCCCCAACCTCAAAAATATGTGGAATATGTTGAAAAAAAATTCACAACATCAATAATAATCTAATATTCAATAATTTTATTATGCACTTGTTGCTGTTCATGCAGACATCCTTAAAATTCCTTAAGTTGGTATGTTTAATGAACATTCTTCTTGCTTTTAAGAAGAAAATAAAAATCCTGTTTGGTATTAAACTGATGAAGTCCCAGACTGTCAAACTCCTCTCCCAAGGGTATATTTATAGATTTTAGAGAGCAAGGAAGGGAGGGGGGGAGAGAAACATTGATCTGCTGCCTCCCACATGCACCCCGACCAGGGACTGAACCTGCAACATTGTTGGTGTACAGGATGACGCTCCAACCAACTGAGCTGCTTGGCCAGGGCCTAAATATGTTTTCAAAGCAGGAGTCTTGAATATGTTAAGTACAAATTGTTACTGAAGATAGCATTTTATAAATGAATGCCGAAAAATGTTTTAGGCGGGACACTAACATCAACTATGTGTCACGAACAGTAAAACATGCCATATAATTCAGTTTTAGGTGCAAAGTCAGATAGGAGCCTCTCCACTGTTTAATGTGTGCACAGTTATGTCCCTCGTCAACGAAAGTGGAGGTCACAGAAAAAGAAAGCACCCCAGAAGTAGAAAGACTTCCAACAGTCTGTGAGCCACCAGCACCGAGTCCTCCCCAGTCCCTGCTCACCTCCTCCGCGGCTTGTTTGGAGCTGAGGTCGGCCTCATCTTTGCTCGTGCACGGGGCCTGAGACCTGCAGGCGAGCTGGTACTGAGACTTCTTCAGAGTCTGCGCGCAGTCCCCCAGCGAGCGGCTGTAGTTCCAGAACGTAGGGCTGGCGGAGGGCGAGGCAGAGTCTGGGCTCCCTGCGATGGTTCGTTAAAGAGCAAGAGCGTCAGTGTGCTGAGCGGCTCTGGCGCCCAGAGCGAGTACGGAGTACGCGACACGGGCACCTGCACGCGGCGACGGCGACCGAGGGAGACAAGGCCTGCAGGAGCTTCTCTCCACCCCCCCCCCCCAGCACTGTCTCTTCTTCGGAGAACACGGACTACCTGTGCCAAAGTTAACAAGGACACTTCCGAACAGTATTAATGTAAGACCCGCAGGTGGTTGAAAGTGTTTATTTTTGTTATAAAATTAAGCCTTTTTCATTCTCTAAGACTTTCAAATGATTCAATGACAAACAAGCAAAAAAAAAAAACCAAATTTTTTCAGGAAATAAACAGGCTAAGGAAGTATTTTCTGAATGGGATAACCACAGCATCCTATTAATAAGCTACTCTTTGGGCAAATGCTACACTGTGTTTTATTCATATCCTGTGGCAAGTCTTGTGTTTTACTGGGAGACACTCTGCTCATCATTCTTCTGAATTTACTTTTAGGAAATGTAAATAGTTACATTTAGGGACTCAATCCTATAATTAAAGAGCAACTGCCATATTTTGCAGTGTATAATGCACATTTTTTTGCCCAAATTTTTGAGGGAAAAATAAGGATGCACATTATACAGGTGGCACTAATTCCATATCTATGGAAATGTTTTTAATTCTTTTATTTATGCTTATGTGTTAAAAGCATAACTCTAGAAAGCAATAACAATATCCACATGCAAAATAATATCCTGGAATATGATACTAGGTTTTGTTTCTAAGTATAATCAATAAAAAAATTGAATTAAAAAATTAAAATGAAAGATTTTTTTCCTGAAAGTTTGGTCCAAAAATGTGGGTACACATACAAAGGAGCACATTAACTACGGCAAAATACGTGAATATTTAAAGTCAGACTTTACCTCTTTTTTTTGAGGACTGGAGTATTTTTTTCCCTTAGTACCTAGCACAGTATTAGAACAAACAGCATGTGTTCAAAGACTTGATATTTATGAAGGGCTTATTTTTTTAGAGTTTAACTAAAGAAACCAACTGACTACATTAAAGTATTACAGTAACAAAAAACACCAATTGATACTTCATACACAGAAAAATCACAAACAGAAACAAGTCTTTTCAAAATTCTTAGCAGAGACTTACAGCCAAGGTGGAGGCATAGATAGATACACTCTGCCTCCTCGCACAACCAAAGAAGGACAACAAATTTAAAAACAAAAAATAACCAGAATTGCCAGAAAATTGAACTGTATGGAAGTCCCTCAACCAAGGAGATAAAGAAGGAACATTCATTCAGACTGGTAGGAGGGGTGGAGACGGGGAGCTAGGCAGAGAGGACTTCCAGAAAGGCAGTGGCTGGCGGATGGGGCAAGGTGGCATCTGGTGGACCAGGCAGTCCCACATTTGCGTGCAGATAAACCAGGAGGAACAACTGGGGAGCCAGATAGACCAAGCAACCCAGGATTCCAGGGCAGGGGAAAAAAAACCTCAAAACCTCTGACTGTAAAAATCTGTGGGGTTGTGGCAGTGGGAAAAACTCCAAGCCTCACAGGCGAGTTCACTGGAGAGACTCACAGGGCCCTAGAACGTACAAAAACCCACCCACCCACCCACCCAGGAATCAGCACCAGAAGGGCCCAATTTGCTTGTGGGTAATGGGGGAAGTGACTGAAAGCCAGCTGAGAGCTAAGCAAGTGGGACTGTTCTCTCTTGGACCCCTCCCCCACAGACAACACCACAACCTAGAGTTGTGAGTTGCCCCACCCTGGTGAATACCTAAGGCTCTGCCCCTTACTACATAACAGGCATGCCAAGACAAAAAATATGGCCCAAATGAAAGAACAGATCAAAACTCCAAAAATAGAACTAAGTGATGAAGGGACAGCCAACCTATGAGATGCAGAGTTGAAAACATTGGTAATCAGGATGTTCACAGAAATAGCTGAGTACGGTTGCAAAATGGAGGAAAAAGTGAAGGCTATGCAAAGTGAAATAAAGATATATAGAGAACCAACAGTGATGGCAATGAAACCAGGACTCAAATCAATAGTTTAGAGCAGAAGGAAGAAATAAACATCCAACTAGAACAAAATGAAGAAATAAGAATTCAGAAAAATTGAGAGGTTTAGGAACTTTCAGGACAACTTTCAACATTCCAACATGCAAATCATAGGGGTGCCAGAAGGAGAAAAGAACAAGAAATTGTAAACTTATTTGAGAACATAATGAACGAGAACTTCTCCAATCTGACAAAGGAAATAAACTTCCAGGAAGTCCAGGAAGCTCAGAGAGCCCCAAACAAGTTGGACCCAAGGAAGCACACACCAAGGCACATCATAATTACATTACCCAAGATTGAAGATAAGGAGACAATCTTAAAAGCAACCTGAGGAAAGGAGACAGTTACCTACAAAGGAGTTCCCATAAAGCTATCAGCTGATTTCTCAAAAGAAACCTGGCAGGCAAGAAGGGCTGGAAAGAAGTATTTGAAGTCATGAAAGGCAGGGACCTACATCCAAGATTACTCTATCCAGCAAAGCTATCATTTAGAATGGAAGGGCAGATAAAGTGCTTCCCAGACAAGGTCAAGTTCGAGGAGTTCATCATCACCAAGCCCTTATTATAGGAAATGTTAAAGGGACTTATCTAAAAAGTAGATGATCAAAAATATGAACAGTAAAATGACAACAAACTCACAATTATTAACAACCGAACCTAAAACAAAAACAAAGCAAACTATAAAAGGAACAGAATCGCAGAAATGGAGATCACATGGAGGGTTATCAGTGGGGACAGGGAGGGGAGAATGTGGGAAAAGGTATAGGGACAGCACAAATGGTGAGTACAAAACAGACAAGGGGAGGTTAAAAATAATATGGGAAATGTAGAAGCCAAAGAACTTGTATGTATGACCCATGGACATGAACTAAGGGGAGGGGAATACTGGTGGGAGGGAAGATGCAGGGTGGAGGGGAATTAAGGGGAGAAAAAAGTGGGACAACTGTAATAGCATGATCAATAAAATATATTAAAAAATCTTAGGACAATATCTAAGAGGAGTGACTATAAAATAATAAAACTGCTTTTCTTATGTTGTTTATTTACAGGCACAAAGGATGAGAAATTACTAGAGGGATGTGTGACATTTCAAGTCCTAGCATCAAAACCTTAAAGGCCAGCCAGGCTTGTGATAGTAGCTTAGATGAATACTAGTAGGATTCATGCTGGCATAAAAATAAGTAATTATGTACAATAAAGAAATACCACACGGTATAAAGTTAACTTTTCAAGTAGGACTTCTGGCAAAACTGACTTACAGGAATGAATTACCATCAAGAAAGTAAGTTTTAAACCAGCACAAATGAGTTAATAAACAGGAAATAAAAAGGAAGGTAAAAGAACCCAAAGTTATTCTTTTTTGCTTAATCATTTTGCCTATTCAAAAATAGTAAGCTTTGAGATAAAACTTGAACTTGAGAAAAATTTCAGTAAAGACTGGCTTTACATGACAAAAGTTTTATACAGATTTTAGATACAAGATGACAGAAATGAGAAGTTTTACTATCTGCTGTGCATTAGCCAAAGGACAAGCAAAATACACACAGCAAGCAGTGACAAACGGCATCTCTGTAATGACCACCACCCACAACAGAACTGCACAGACTTATGTAGCTGGAGGACCCTGAAGACCTAAGCATCAAATTGCAGAGATTTTGAATTCTGGCAAACTAACAAACCAGCTAACGTGAAATGTCCCCACTATATCTAGAAATGTTTACTAAAATAAAACACTTTGTTTCAATGGATAATGGAGCAGAAAGTTAACAGAAATAGCCAGTGGCCACAAATGAAGAGGGAATTACAATTCAGAATGGCCTATGTGTAAGCTGAGACTGTGGCTGCTCTGGAGAATTCTGTAGGCTTTGAAACCTACCAGCTTGGATTCTGGGACCTGGAAACTAAGACGGAGGCCCAGAAGAGAAAGAGAGTTGGATTGAGGCCTTTCTCACACCTCCATCCCTGGCACTTGGCTAGGGCCACATTCTCAGTGGATGAGAAAATCATCTGACCACTGGCACCAGGAGATAAAGAGGAAGTCAGTGCGTCTTAAGTTGTTGGAGACTGACTAAGCCTTCAAGCCTAGACTTCACTTAGGTTAGTTCAAAGTCAATGATACTCCTTAGGGACCTGGCAAAGGCATAGACAATACTTCTAGGAGGAACGAGGCTTCCATCCAGCCTGCCCTGGATAGAAAAAGCACAGAAGAATCTATACTGAAGATGAACCTACCAGAAACAAACAAAACAACGGATAAATCACAAGGAAACAGGCCTCAAAGCACGTGCCAACAAGACAAAAAAATGTATTTCATCTTCATGAACTTTAGAAAATTGAACTACTGGACAGAGACTTTAAAAAATGTTTACAGAGACTGACATAGGAAGAGACAATGAAACAAAAACAAAAGATACCCTAAAAGAAATCAGGCAGATTTGAAAGAGAACCAAATAATACACTTAAATACAAATTAAAAATATACAAATTAAAAAGTTACAAATTAAACTCAGTGAGTTCATTAAACAGCTGTTTAGACATTGCCAAAGGAAGAACCCACCACCAGCACAAACTGGCTGAAACAAGTAAACAAACAAACTGTGGGGGAAGGGCAAACAGAATGTTCTTAACAGAAGAATCCTAAACTACTAAATGCAGAAGAAATGAAAGTATTAAAAAGTTTTGAAACCATCACTGTATTAACTAACTTATTGGGAAAGAGCCATTGATGGATGTTAGCTAAAATCACTGGGTGAAAGGCTACTGGTTATGGGTTAAGGCTAAAGGTTATGGGTTTGCTCCCTGGTCAAGAATCAACCAAAAGATTGCATAAATAAGTGGAATAACAAATCAATGTTTCTTTTTTTCTCTCCTTCCCTTTCTCTTTAAAAATCAATAAATAAAAAAAGAAAAAGATGGATGGGTGTAGAAATACATATATAAGTATGTGTGTGCATGTATGTATTTACATATATTTCCTAGCTGTCTGCTGAAAGGCCCCAGAGTAACGATACCCCACTAACATGGTAGATCCAATGCCCAGACATTAATTTCTAAGTATCGTTCTCCACTAAAAGCAATTGTGGCCCCTTAAAAAAACAGACTGACTCCAGAGCTAGGCAGCCAAGGAAAATACAACAGGAGCCTGAAATGTCTTGTGATGCTGGAAAGTTGTTTTCTTTTTTTTTTTAGGTGCTCAAACAATGATAGTGTCATGTCTAAAAAACACAGAACCAGATTTGTCCCACCAGCCAAATCTGAGACAATCTAACCATCAAAATAAATGACATAGCTGAGAAGGAAAAGATCCATCTTCCGGTAGAATGCCAATAAATAAATATGAGAGGTGACTGCACAACTATATGAACGTAGTTAACGCCACTGAATTATACACTTAAAAATGGTTAAAATGTGGTGATGGAAAAGGACTTGACGTGGGTGAACACACAACACAGTGCATAGTTCATGTGCTATAGAACTGTACACCTGAAACCTATGTAATTGTATTAACCAATGTCACCCCAATGAATGCAATAAAACATAGTTAAAATGATAAATATTATGTATATTTTACCACAAAAAAGTTTAAACATAAAAGGCATAAATACTGAAAGAATGACAGAATTAGAAAGCCACTGTGATAACCAACATAGTAATAATTAATTTTGAAAAGATCTCAAAAGGATGTTAAAACTAATACATCAAAATTTGATCAGGATGTCAAACCACACTACAAGGCCATGGTAATCAAAACAGGATGGTACTAGCAAAAACAGACTCACAGATCAATGGAACGGAATAGGGAGCTCAGAAATAAACTCACACCTTTATAGTCAATTAATATTCAACAGAGTAAGCAAGCATATACAATGGACTACAGATGATAGTCTATTCAATAAATGGTGTTGGGAAGATTGGACAGATACAGGCAGAAAAATGAAACTAGACCACCTTCTTACGCCACACACAAGAATAAATTAAAAATGGATTAAAGAGTTGAATATTAGAACTGAAGCCATAAAAACCCTAGAAGAAAACATAGGAGTAAAATCTTGGCCATTGCTTGTAGCAATATTTTACCTGATGTATTTCCCCAGGAAAGGGAAACAGAAGAAAAAATAAACATATGGGACTACATCAAACTAAAAGTTTTTGCACAGCAAAGGAGACTACCAACAGAATAAAAAGATAACCCATGGAACGGGAGAAAATGTTTGCCAACACATCTGATAAGGGGTTAACATCCAAAATTTATAAAGTACTACAAAACTCAACACCAAAAAAACCCAAACAATCCAATTAAAAAATGGGCAGCCCTGGTTGGTGTGGCTCAGTGGATTAAGCACTGGCCTGTGAACCAAAGGGTTGCCAGGTTGATTCCCAGTCAGGGCACATGCCTGGGTTGTGGGCCAGGCCCTCAGTTTAGGAGCACATGAGAGGCAACCAACTGATGTTTCTCTCTCTCTTTCTCCCTCCTTTCCCTTCCCTCTAAAAAAAATGAATAAAATCTTTTTTAAAAATTGGGCAAAGGACCTGAATAGACACCTCTGCAAAGAGGACATACAGATGGCCAATAGACATATGAAAAGATGCTCGGCGTCACTAACCATCAGAGAAATGCAAAATAAAACCACAACAAGCTATCACTTCACACCTGTGAGAATGGCTCTCATCAATATATTAACACTCAAGTGCTGGTGAGGATGCCGAGAAAAGGAAACCGTTTTCCACTGTTGCTGGGAGCGCAGACTGGTACAGCCACTGTGGAAAGTAGTACGGAGATGCCTCGAAAAATTAAAAATGGACCTGCCTTTTGACCCAGATATTGCACTTCTGGAAATATATCTAAGAAGTCCAAAATACTAATTCTGAAGAGCATAAGCACCCCTGTGTTCACTGCAGTGTTATTTATAATCACCCAGATATGGAAGCAACTTAGGTGTCCATAAATAAATAAGTGGATAAAACTACGAGACATTTATACAATGGAATACTACTCACCTGTAAAAAAGGGAAATTCTACCCTTTGTGACAACATGGATGGACCCGGAGAACATTATGCCAAGTGAAATAAGCCAGTCAGAGAAACACAAATATCATGTAATTTCACTCACATGTGGAACCTAATGAACAAACTTAACAAGCAAAATAGAGACAGACGCATAGAGGGCAGAATGACAGCTAGTGGGGAGGGAGGTTAGGGGTGGAGAGATCAGGCAAAAAGGAAAACGGATGCACAGACATGCACAACAGTGTGGTGATTGCAAGGGGGGTGTTGAAAGGTAATGGAAAAATACAGTAAAACATTTTTTTTTCAATTTGGTGATGAAGATATATGTGTAGTCTCGAAGTAGCTCCCCCAAATACTTATTACTTACAAATTAATTTGTACAAAATTCTTACTTAGCTAAAACCTACGGGCACAGAAGGGTTACGAGTACAGGGGTAAACAGAGAGGTACCGGCGAACGCTAACCAAATGGAAATAGTACAGCCGTGTCAGTGTCAGACAAAATACTCCTGAAGGCAAAAATAAGAGTAATGACTGACCAGAATATTAACAATTTTGAATTTACATGTATTTAACATAATCTCACAGATATTTAGCAAATTTTGACAGAATTATGAAGAGACATTTACTGGAAGACGATCAGAGGGCATTTTTTTAAACATACTTCCTTAGTAGCAAATAGATGGAGCAGATAAGAATAAATAAGATAAAGAATTTAGGAACACCACCAAAAAGCTTACTAAATGAACAAATATGGAGTCCAATATTTGAGACCATGCGTTCTTTTTTTTAAGATTTTATTTATTTATTTTTAGAGAGAGGGGAAGGGAGGGAGAAAGAGAGGGAGAGAAACATCACTGTACGGTTGCCTCTTGTGTGCCCCCTACTGGGGACCTGGCCTGCAACCCAGGCATGTGCCCTGACTGGGAATCAAACCAGCAACTCTTCGGTTTGCAGGTCTTTGCTCAATCCACTAAGCTATACCAGACAGGGTGAGACTATGCATTCTTTTCAATACAGCAAGAGCTGTTCATAAAAAGTAATCACATAGCAAGCCAAAATGCAAGTCTGAAAAAACAATACCGAAAAAATCAATAGAGTACAGACCAGAATCTGTAGCTACAGTACAATCAGCTTAGAAAATAGAAAAAAGATAACCAAGCCTTTCATTCCACCTGTTTGCAAATTAAAAGCAGCAGTAATCAACAATAATGATATTCCCAAAAAAGTCTTATATGTCAAAGAAACAAAAGTGGAAGTCAGAAAAATTCTGGCTATGACAAATATATGCAGAGGGCTAGTAGGTTATTCTTTGTATTATACCCTACAATTTTCAGTATACTTGAAATATTTTGAGATTTAAAAAGAAAAAGCATGTATTGACAAATAACGAGATAATATAATTTGTTTCTTTGACATTTGTGGCACTTCTAGGCAAAATCCTATTAAAAATCAACGGAGAGATTTAAAGTGACACGAAGAGCCATGGCCCAATAACCGGCTTCCTCGTGGTGGCCATGCTTTCGCACCTAATGTGCTTTCTGGGAAAGTTCCTGAGGGGAGAAAACCATTACTCTGCTCAATAACCTAATTTGCCTTCAAATAATTGATTTTGTAATAATCAAATCCACCCCAAATACATTTAAGATTTTCTAACACTGTTTTCCAAGGAAAACAAAGGGTAAGTTTAAACATTGTGAGAAATAGCAGCGTCTCTAGTGGAAATCCATGCTCTGTCCTCCCCTGCTCCTGGCCACACCCCACTTCCCGAGGAACCGGGAAGGAGACACCCCGCTCAGCGAGCTGCGCTGTGCCCGGCTTCAGACACATTCGACAGCCTTACGTTTCAAATGGAAATGGTTATTCATTGTACAGTGTTTACGAAAACGTTTCCGATCTTAATGTAGATGAAAGGTTTAAGATTTCTCACTTAGTTCAGCTTTATTTTGCTTCTTAAATTTGGTGAACTTAACTCTGACTGCATAAAATATAAAAACAAAATGTATTCCTCTCTCAAGTTACATATGGTGTATTAGTAAAAGAGACTTAAACATTCAAGTATGGGTAATCAAAGTAATGAAGATAATAGGTTAAGGATAATGTAATGTGACACCAAATATATATATATATATATATATATATATATATATATATATATATGCACATTAGATCTAAAAAACTCACATACACACCCAGCTTTACTCTGTGCTGTTTCTCTTCTTCGCTTCTGAGGAAAGTGTCCAAAGTCCGTAGGTCTGTCATGTAGCCTTCTTTGTCCGCAGGCGAGCTGTAGATGGTGGGCGGAGAGCGGTAGCGAGACCTCAGCCCACTGCTCTCCACCGGCCCCACTGTGGTGGGGTACGGAGACGGAGGAGACGAACTGTAGCTTCCCAACTAGACAAATAAAACCTTTATTTTATTTAACTGAAACTTATTTTTGTCTTGGTTTTTGACTTTCAAAAAGCAATATACCAAAAATAAAATCCAGAACACTGACAACGCCAAATGCTGACGAGGATGTGAGGGCTACAGAAACACTCATTCACTGATGGTGGGAAGACTGGTACAACCACTTTGGAAGATATTTTGATGGTTTCTTACAAAACTAAACATACTCTTATCACTTAGCAATTGTGCTCTTGGTATTTACCCACAGAGGTTGAAAAATTATGTCCACACCGCAACCTGCATACAGACGTTTATAACAGCTTTACTCATAGCTGCCAAAACTTGGAAGCAACCTACTATCCTTCAGTAGGTGGATGGACAAACTGGTATGTCTGGACAACGGGATATTATTCAGCACTAAAAAAAAGAGCTATGAGGCCATGAAAAAACATAAAGGAAACTTAAATGCATATTATTAAGTGAAAGAAGCCAATCTGAAATGACTACATACAGTACATCTGCAACTGGATGATATTCTGGAAAAGGCGGAACTATGGAGAAAGTAACAAGATCAGCTGTTGTCAGGGACTGGGGTGAGGGCAAGGGTTAATATGTGGAGCACGAGGATTTACAGGGCGGTAAAAATACTCTCTATACCACAATGGTGCACACATCATACGTTTGTCCAGACCCACAGAATGTCCACCACCGAGAGCAGACCGGAATGAGAACCGCGGACTCTGGGTGAGAGCGATGAGTCAGCGCGGGTTCGTCCATTGTAACAGACGGACCGCGCTGGTGCCTGATGTTCACGGTCAGGAAGGCTGTGCCTGTGTGGGGCGGGGGGTAGATGGGAAATCGTGGTACCTTCCTCTCAATTTTGCTGGGAACCCCAAACTATTCTAAATATAGTCTTATTTTTAAAAGAAGTAATATATGCACCCAGGCCAGGTGGCTCAGTTGATTGGGGCATCATCCCGCATACCAAAAGGGTCCAATGGTCAGGGCAACGTATGAGAGGCAACTGATCGATGTTTCTCCCTCACATCCATGTTACTTTCTCTCTCTCCCCTTCCTCTCTCTAAAATCAATACAGATCCCTGGGTGAGGATAAAAAAAAAGGAATATATGCCATTTTTTAAAACACTGAAAAGTATAAAAAAAATAAGTCATACTTAGAACTCTATTACCCAGAGCTAATATAGTCTTCTCACAGTTTATGTATTTTCAAATCTTTACATGTACATGGCTATGTCAATATATTTTTTCATGTAATTGAAACAATACTGTTTTTTAATTTTATACCCCCATTTTATTTAAAGTTAACCAAGTATTTTCTTATAAAATCCTTTATAAATATTCTTACTAACTATATAGTATATCATTGTATATATATACATATTACATACATCATCATTTCCTTTTACCGTCTCTTACTTTAGGCATTTGGATTGTCCACAATTTTTGGCTACTGTGTTATGATCAACTTCTTTGCATATAAATCTTTGCTTAATTTAGTGACTTCCTTAGTCACTAAAGATTCCTAGAAGATTCCTAGAACTGAAACCATTTGATAAAATCATACAAACATTTTTATACATATTTTTCTCAACAAAAATGTTTCACTTCCGATCAAGATGGCGGCATTGGTAAACATAGCTTGCCTCCTCCCACAACCCATCAAAATTACAACTCAAATACAGAAGCACCATCACTCAGAACCATCAGAAATCAAGTTGAAGGGAAGCCTGACAACTATGGAATTAAAGAAACCACATCCATCCAGACTGGTAGACGCAGAATGGGCTGGCCCCACATCCACATGTGGCAGATAAAAATTCAGGAGGGGTATCTCAGGAATGAGGAGTCCCAGCTGCATACCAGGCCCCCAGCCCAGGGTTCTAGTGCCAGGAAGATAAGTCCCCATGACTTCTGGCTGCAAAAACCACAGGGGAATAAGTTGGTGGAAGAAACTGCTGGAGTTCCAAGCAATTCCTCTTAAAGAATCCACACACAGACTTATTCACACTCATTCTCTCTGAGCTCCAGCACTGGGGTAGCAGCTTGAAAGGCATCAATAGCATACAGGAAGAAACTGAAGTGTCTGGCATCAAGGCAGAAGCTGGGGGACAGCTTTCTTACAGACAGAAAGGCAGGCAGAGGCCACTGTCTCTTTTCTTAACCTTCCCCACACATTGCCACAGAGCCAGCAGGCTGGTACCATATCTGAGACTCCATCAACCTGGCTAACACTGTTTTCCCCACCCTGGAGATCCCCAAAGATTCTATCCCACCCAACTTACGGGCCTATCCAAGTTGCTTTTCTATATGAATGGCTGGTCTTGGCTCATGCTTCACAACTTCCTAAATCCTCTCAAATAAGCAACATCCAGTCTCACTGAGCCCCCAGCACTCCTACATCTTGCTAAGTGGCCCCAGGCCCAGCACTAGCAGCAGCACTAGGCCAGCCTAGATTCACAGGTTGGCTTCACCCGAGAATCTCCAAGCCCAGCACAAGGAGAAACCATCTCAGATTGCTTGATAGCCCTGGCAGATGGCCCCAGGAAAAAACACAGGTAGGGGTGACCTTGGCCTGCATCACCCAAGAAACCCTAGAGTCAGTGCACCCAGTGGACAGCTAGAGTCCATGCTGGAGCACCTCCACCCTGCCCTTGCACAGATGATTCTCCATGGAGGGCAGAGACTGGTGGTCAGTAGTCACAGCCAGACCCTGCAACTGACTAGCCTGGGTAAATCTCTCCCATGATCTACCAACAGCAGCCAAGGCTGAACTACAAGAGGAAGGTGTTCTAAGCCCACACAAAGGGTGCACCTCAAGTACCCAGCTTGGGTGATAGAGGAGGCTGTGCCACTGGACCCTATAGGATACCTATTTTATTAGGCCATGCTGCCAATACACAGAGTCATAGCAGGTCTACCTAATACACAGAAACCAACATGGGGAGGCTCCCAAAATGAGGAGACAAAGAAACATGGTCCAGATGAAGGAACAGATCCAAACTCCAGAAAAAGAGCTAAGCAAAATGGAGATAAGCAATCTATCAGACATAGAGTTCAAAACACTGGTTACAAGGATGCTCAAGGAACTTTGTGAGGACCTCAACAGCATAAAAAAGATCCATTCAGAAAGGAAGGATACACTAATTGAAATAAAGAACAATTTACAGGGAAACAACAGTAGAGTGGATGAAGCCCAGAACTGAATCAATGATTTGGAACATAAGGAATCCCAGAAGAACCAATCAGAACAACAAGAAGAAAAAAGAATCCAAAAAAACCAAGGATAGTGTAAGTAGCCTCTGGGACAACTTCAAGCATTCCAATATTTGCATCATTGGCATGCCAGAAGGAGAAGAGATAAGCAAGAAATTAGAAATCTATTTTAAAAAATAATGAAAGTAAACTTCCCTAATTTGGTGAAGAAAATAGACATTCAAGTTCAGGAAGCACAGAGAGTCCCACACAATATAGATGCAAAGAGGCCCCCTCCAAGACACATCATAATTAAATGCCAAAGGTTAAAGATATAAAGAGAATCCTGAGAGCAGCAAGAGAAAAGCAGTTAAGTTACCTACACGGAGGTCCCATAAGACTGTCAGCTGATTTCTCTAAAGAAACTTTGCAGGCTAGAAGGGATTGGCAAGAAATATTCAAAGTCACAAAAAGCAGGGCCCTAGAGCCAAGATTGCTCTACCCAGCAAGGCTATCATTGAGAATAGAAGGGCAGATAAAGATCTTCCCAGACAAGAAAACAACTAAAGGAGTTCATTATCATCAAACCATTATTATATGAAATGTCAAAGGGACTTATTTAAGAAAAAGAAGATCCAAACTATGAACAATAAAATGGCAATAAATACATATCTATCAACAATTGAGTCTAAAAAACAAACTAAGCAAACAAGAACAATGACAGAATCACGGATACGGAGAGCATTTGATGGTTGTCAGATGGGAGGGGGTGTGGGGGAGTGGGTGATGAGTGAGGGGATTAAGAAGTACAGATAGGTAGTTACAGAGTAGCCCTGGGGATGTAAAGTACAGTGTAGGAAATGGAGCAGCCAAAGCACCCATACGTATGACCCATGGACACGAACAATGGTGTGAGGATGCCTGAGGGAGTATGGGTGCTGGGTGGAGGGGGTAAAGGGAGAAAATATGGGACAACTGTAATAGCATAATCAATAAAATACAATTTAAAAAAAGTTGCACTGAGTTACACTATCAGAAGAGAACATACAGGAGTACCTATTTTGGTATATGTCCATTAGCATTACTCTTTTAAAATGTTTCATTTCCAGAAAATTTTTAAAATGTACTTTTAATTTGAATTTTTATAGTTATGGAATAAACTTTAAAAATACAATTACTGGTTACTGGTATTACCCACATTTTTAACTGTTTAGTCTAGTATACTGAAAATTTTTTTCTGCCAGGGTTTCACAATCAATTTATATTCAGCTGTAATAAATGAAAGATGAACAAATTTTATAATTGTTTAATGCCGTCTGAAAATAAAAATGTTAATCCTCTTGTACATTGATTTCTCTTTTATTATAATGAACATATTAAATCCTTATACACTACGACTCTATTTGAACTATTGTTTTATTAATTGGTTTATCCTTGCTCAAGGGGCATAATATTTTATGCTTAAAATACATGATCTTATTTCATCCACTTCATAAGAGGCAAATAGCATTACTGTACTAATTTTAGACATGAGCGCTTAGGTAACTTGCTCAAGATCATACCAGGATTTCAATCCAGTTTTCTGAGTCTAGAGTTTACACTTCTAACATGTTTTTGGGATCAGAATGATCTGTTCACATATTAACAAAATGTTGGCAACTGTTGAAAATGAGAGGTACATAGGAGTTCAAAGTGCTGGTCCCTACATTTCCACATGAAAATTTTAATAATCAAATGTTTAAAAAGTAACTGTTTTTTGAAAATTTAAAGGAACTCAATGATAAAAACTCCAGCAGCCTAATGTATTCTGAGGATGTATTTGACTAAGTTTTTAAATTTTCTTCCTTGATTTATTCAGGTTTCCTACTTTGTAGTCAATTTTGGCATTCCCCCCCCCCCCGAAAAAGAATTATTTCATTAACTTTTCCAAGGTCTTAGTTCACTTCAACAAACACTTACACTGCCTCTATAACCCACATACTATGTTAAGAAAACAAAGATGAAAAAAAACCCACATAATCTTGTGCTCAAGGTTATAATCTAGTCAAAAAAGATAAGTAAGCAATGTTATGAACTTTATGTACATATTTTATATAGAGTAATAAGTTTTTAATAAATGAAAATAAATACTTAAGAGTAAACTATGGTATACCTACTGGATGAGTATTAAATAGCCACTGAACAGATGTTTCAGTGATAAGACTTAAGCAATATTTCTTCTATTTTCTAACTTTTTAATAATGATCATATAGTATTTTTCTCATAAAAACAAACTATTTTAAAAAGTCATGTTTACCTATGGATTATGAATTATCACTATATGTGTATTTCCTCATATTTAACTTATATCACTTGCCCAATTATTGGGTAACCAGTAGTACAGAATTTCATTACAAAGAACTGTTATGTAAAAGGGTAAGGGAAGACTGGATTTTATTTCCAGACGTTCCTCATTTCACTTGTAGCTATAATGATGATGTTAGTCTAACTGGTGAGTGCATCAGACAATGTGACCACTCCCCTTTAAATGGCCCCTTTATGTTCTTATGCTTCAGGAAGAAGTGACAATTTTAAATGTCAATTTTGCTTCTACCAAGCCTACAAATTAAAACAAACACCCACTGTGCAGTGGGAGTTGGAGTAAAGATTTCCAATCATCCAGTGGAGTACATCTATACTCCAGAGTGAAACTACATGGCCATTCCAGTTTCTAACTTAAAAGACACTCTAACATGATGGAAAGCATTAAAATTCTGTAAGAATATACAGAAGTTTCACATAAAGAATCAAAGAGGGAAACATGAGCATAGGAAACTAAAATAAAAAGTCATCATAGTTTCAACTTGTTTCAAAACCTCTGTGGAAAGATCCTAGAGGGTGAACCTCAGTTTGCAAAAGCTACATCCTTCTTTCATTTTAAGATGTGGTGTAAAGAACTTCTAATGGGTGTAAAGAAATCTGGGTTTATTATTGGCTCTTAAATGGGCAATTTGGGGAGTCCATTATCCACTGTTCCTGTTTGCTCATCAATAAAATGAGGAGTTTCGACTCACTAGATTGTCAAGGTACCTTTGAATTCTAAAATAATGTGACTGGCCAAAAGGAAAGAGTCATTACCTTATTATAACCACTGATGGGCGAGTAGGTCACTCCTGGGCTGTAAGAACCACTGCCCCCTGATGACAGACCTTGTAGCGGAGGGCTGTATCCAGCTATACAGCTGGTGGTGAACTTGGGGCTGGTACTGGGTGAACGAGATGGGCTATAACTTAACACACTCTGACCCTGAATTGAAGAAGATGGAGAGGGAGGGATCTGGGTTGCTGCCAGGTCATGTGGAGGAGTAGTCTGTACAACTGGAAGAAGTAAATAAATGGCAGATAAATAAAATATGAGTGTACAGATAAGTAAAACTTCTACCAAAACAGATTTAATGAATGGAATCTTTTTCTTCAGAAAAAGGGAAAGTAATAGAGAACCTGATTGTTAAATTACATAAAGTATTATTACCAAAAGGCACAAATTAGTTTTTTTACCATTTCCAGAGTTCAAGATAAGAAATTAGCTCCACTGCAGCAAGCATTAGTAATTTAATTTTAATTTTAATTTTAATTAAACAAGGGAACAAACTTTCATGAAGCTATTTATTGCTAGTCCCATTTAATTTATAGAAATAGGAATAATGGTCATTGGTCTTAACATAATTTATTGTAGACCTGCTTAATATAGCTGAACCAGATGGCCTAAGTCCCTTCTAGTTGAGTTTAGGAAAAGGGAAAATTAAATTGAGAAAGAGTTATGGCCAACCTTTCCCCCATCTTTGCAAAAGATGTAAAACACTTACCAGCTGTTTTCAACCCTAAAAGTGTTTGCTGTCCAGGGCTAACAACCAGACTTGTTGGTGCCACAGTATATTTGAAATACCTCCAAAAATCAAATAAGGCGTTCAGGCTAAAGAGAGATGCAAGGGCAAGCTCTGTAAGAGAATAACAATTTTTTTTTTAAATAGAGGGGGTGGAACATTTAAAGGGAAAAACAAAACTCAGTTAGCAAATTAACAACGAAATTGAAAATGTATTCCTGGTAACAGTTACTACTTAATGAATGTCTATCATGTGTAGGGTACTTACTAGTGAGTTTCAAAATATTATCATTAATCCTTAAAACTTGTACAATAAACATTTCACCTCTATTTTAAAGATCAACCAACAGCTGTGAAGAAGTCAAGTGACTTTCGCAAGGGCACACAGCTAGTTACTGAAGCCACGAGACTAGCTTAGGTGTGCAGATTCCCAAGCTCTTGCCCTTCCATTCCCACACCACCTCTACAACAGACTTTAGATGAAGGTGGGTATGAGACCATGGAATTTCCTTTACCAGTCATAAGGATTTATCCTCAGGGACTACTGAAGAGCAGAGAGAAGCAGGAACACATCAATACTGTAGAAATCTGGTTGTTCTCGAAAGGCAAAAAATTAGAGAAGTTGGGAAGGCATTTCAGGGAGAGTAACATATACAAATCTCTCTTCCTCCCAACTTTTTCTTCAAGGCACTCGTTATTAGCTAGATTTGTTTAATGTGATGGTTTCCTCTACTGGAATGTTCCACCCATGAGGACAGGGACTTTGTCCCCTTCCTGGTACAGTCCCAGTTTTTGGAACATAGTAGGCACTCAAATATTTGAATGAAGGCGTGGGTACCAAGTTGAATTAAACTTGAATGCAGTTTTTCATCCACAGTAACTCTAAATCACAGTGAAAATTAATTACTTACCAATATACCAGAGGGGCCAGTATGTCACATTATAATATGAACTAATCAATTTTCCAGTCCTGAAAAAATTAGAAAGGCCTTTCAATCTCTTTATAACACCCACACCCCCCCCAAAATCAAAACAAACACAAAAACCTATGGAACCAACCACTGGTCCCTTTTTGGGGGGGGTAGTAATTAACTTACATTTCAGTGTATATCATCCCAGCCACAGATACATTTAGGAGTCCCCAGGCTAAAACCACTTTCCTAGCTTCTGTTTCTTTTCTCATCTTGATGGTTCTGTCAATAAGGGAAGCACTAGGGCTTGGCTCCCCTTGCATCTATTCAAAACAAAAAGCACAAGAATTAATCAAAAGAAACTACTCCATTTAAGAAATCACACTTGTATCCTTTTATAACAGTTAACTAAAAAATACGCACACTTTTCCTCATTTAAAATTTTTTTTCCCAAAATTGTTTAAATTGTCATGTTATGAATAGGGAACCCTAAATTACAACTTCATTGGCACCATATTGTAATCAACAAAGAAGTGGCTGGTCACTTCCGAAAATGTAATACTTCCAATAAATAAAAATGTCTTATTTTGTTACTTACTTAAGTATTGATAGTTATGTACGTCTGCAATTTCTCTGTATTGTGTTTTTGGAATATGTCACAAGGGCTAGCCAAAGGGCTGATTTAAGAAACTCAAAATACCAAGCTTTGGAAGAAACTATTCCATTTACGCCGTAAGCCACCAGTGACTCTCCCACAGCCTTTTGCAGAAACCATGAACCGCCTATGATCTTAAACGACTCTGCACTCAAGCCGACACACGACAGGGATCTCCGTTTTAAGTTTTAGAAGGGAGAGTACTCCTGATGAGGGTGAACGGGGAGAAGTGTGCATTCAGTTTTGGCCTACACCGGGATTTATATTTCCTTTGTCTTGCTAGGCCTCATCTCCTGCAGACAAGTGTGAGATGTGTTTCAGTTATATGGACTCGTGTCCCGTGAAGTACACAGCAATACCCTTCCAGCCACGCAGCCGGAGTCAAAACTCTGCAGTCCGAGTTTCCCTCTCTGGCTCTCCCAGTACAAACTTCTGCAACCTCCTACTGCTTCTTTCCTCCGTTCCTACACGGGTGGTGGGACACCTGGCCACACCCCCCTGTGGCTGAGCCCTCGGCAGATCCGCAGGCGCGGAATTCCCAAGGCCCCCGTAGATTTCCACATGCAGGAAGCACAAAAATGACCCCGAAAACGCACCGTGATCTTCGGCCGGAAACCGCTGGCTCGCGCCACTCAGTACTGCACATGCGCGAAGCAAAGCGCCAAGGCTGAGTCCAGCTAGCTCGGCTACAACTCCGGAAGAAAGGGGCCGGCTACCTCTTCTCGCGAGAAGAGGAGGGTGTGGTGGGGGGCGGGGGAGGATGGAGACTGGAGCGTTACCAGGGAAACAGTCGCGAATTTGTGGCTTGCACTCAGGTGCTGGGAGAAAACAGCGATAAAGATTCAGGCCCGGTTCTGAACCCTCAGAATAAAGTAATAATTATAACAAGCTAAATTAAATTTGTATGTATTAACTTAATTTTAGCGTTTTTAGGGCGTTTATGGGCTTACATGTTAAAACATTGTATTAAGCAGAATGGCTAATATGTAGGCTGGAGTACATGGTAATGTGTTCAAGCACCATCAGCAATGACAAAGCATTTCTCACACCTCTGTGTTAAAAAAAATCGTGTTCTGACTCCATGTTAATTCTTAAAATTCCGTTTAACGAGGGTGCAGCAGTAAGAAGAAAAAAACCAAAACGTGTTTTGTTCAAGTTGCTAATGATTTTGAGGTTTTAAAAAACGTTTTTTTTTAATTGCCTGCATTTTCCTTGAAAGAACTTCTAATCCCGAGGAAAGGTTCGTCATAGTGTTCAGATGGTTTTTATTTAACAGATACAAATGCCTACTGTGTGCCACTGAACCACATGGAGATGTAAAAGTTAAAGGTCGGATTTCTTCCTGGAGGAGCTGGGTGGAGGAGGGCAGCAGGTGCATTAGGGGGCTGGCAGGTGAGGTGCGATGCAGTGAGCTGCAGGAGGCACCGCGTGCCCAGCTTAGACTTCCTGGGAGCTTCCTGGAGGAGGTGAAGCAGGTCTCAGGCAGGTAAGGATCAGAATGGGCGGGGTTTGGGGACTTGCCCTTGAGGAGGCAGGGAGGCATGATCCTATTGACATTATGGTGTGTCACAATAAGCTAGTGGATTGTTACTTGGTGTAACAATCCAACGACCAAAATTTTTCCTGAATTGCTCCTGAAGTCAAGTAGAAGAAAATGAAGCTTTCTTGTAGTACTACATATTAATGCAAAAAGTGAAGGTATGCTATGTTCTTAAAGCTCTAACAGATTTTTCTTTAGAGGGGGATTTTTATAATTTTTAGATTGCCTTAGTAGCAATGGTGTTTTGCTCTAGTTTTAGATTGAGAGATGAACTAACTTGAAAATTGTTCAAAGTGAAAGGGTTCTGTGTACAATCAAATTGGGAATACTGGGTTCTCCCTACCCCATGAATGCACCAATTTCTTCTTAGAAAAGAAGAAATTTCCTAAGAAGACATTGTGTACATTTGATGTAACTCACAAAAGATAGATGGATAATTTCCCTCTTAATGTAATCTATAAATGACTGTAAATTTATTCAAGGCTTAAAAAGGAACACTGCTACTACTCCAATTAGATTTATGTATGAGTTTGCTAGGGTTGCCTTCACAAAATGCTACAGACTAGGTGGCTTAAACAACAGAATTTTTTTTTCAGTTTCGAGGTTGAGTCTAGTCTGAGATCAAGATTCCAGCAGAACTGGTTTCTCCTAAGACTTGTTTCCTTTGTCTTGTACAATGGATGCCCCTTCTCTTGTGTCCCTAACTGGCCCTTTTTTTAAAAGATTTTATTTATTTATTTTTAGAGAGGGAAGGGAGGGAGAAAGAGAGAGAGAGAAACAGCAATGTGTGGTTGCTGGGGGCGGTGGCCTGCAACCCAGGCATGTGCCCTGACTGAGAACCGAACCTGTGATGCTTTGGTTCGCAGCCCGCGCTCAATCCACTGAGCTACGCCAGCCAGGTCTCCTTTTTTTTTTAATGTGTTTGCACATCCTCTTCTTATAAGATTACCAGTCATATTGGATGCAGGCCCCATCCTTACGACCTCACTTAACCTTAATTACCTCTTTAAAGGCGCTATCTCTAATTATAGTCAAACTGAAGGTTAGGGCTTCAACATATGAATTTTGGGAAACACAGTTCAGTCTGTAACACATTATAATTGTATATGTTAATTTACAACAATACGAGATGGGAGAAATGGGTAC
The DNA here is from genome assembly GCA_004024845.1 of Tonatia bakeri. Taxonomy (NCBI): domain Eukaryota; kingdom Metazoa; phylum Chordata; class Mammalia; order Chiroptera; family Phyllostomidae; genus Tonatia; species Tonatia bakeri. The sequence goes on along the minus strand of PVIA01001358.1, from coordinate 258,901 downwards.
TGCATAGACTTAGATTTTAAAATATTGACTCCCCAAAACCTAACTACCCTTGGTATTTGTGGGGGTTTGGTTCCAGAACCCCCACAGATTCCCAAATCTGAGGATGCTCAAACCCCCTATATAAAATGGCCTAGATCCATGAATATAGTCTGCTTTCTGCATCCTTGGACTCCCGAATGCAGATCAACAACACTACAGGTATTTACTGAAAAAAACAAAACAAAACAAAAAACCCCCTAATATGTGGACCTGCGCAGTTCAAAGCAATGTTGTTTAAGGGTGTACTACGATATATACAAATTTCAGGGGAAGAAAAGATTGAGGCAGAATACACTATATTAAGCTGTGGGAGAATGGCTATAAACTTTCATAAAAGTAACTTAGATAAATTTTCCAAAAATTTAGAAATCCAAGAAGTGTTTGTCAGTTCCCGTCACAGTTGCTGAAGTGTATGTCACAATAGGTTGCCAAGGAAGCTGTCATACACCCAGAGAGAAGTACTTCCCAGTTGCCGCCATCCCTCTGAACATGTTTTCTTAAGCAAGAAGCCAGTATGGGAAAGCTTCTGTCCTTGTTTTGGGAGGTGGAGCCGCCCCCCATGCCGTTGAGTTTTACCATTCGGAACCAGGACTACGAGTGCCAGCAGGATGACTCGTGTGGGGCAGTAGGGATCTTCCTTGTTTGGTATTTTGTCATTATATTGATCTTGATGTTCTTCTCTCGGGCTTCTAGCTGGGTAGGATATCCTTTTTCATTTTAAATAATGTGTTTACTGTATACTAGGGGATGTTTCATAAAATGAATTCACTTTGCTTTGATGACCCTACTTTTTAAAAGTTTGTTTTCTAGTTTTAAAAATATTGCAGTCTTATTTTAGAGAATCCAAGAAAAGGATGAAGAAAATTTAAACTACAATAATCCTATTTCTTAGAGATAATCACCGTTAACATTTTGGAGTGTGTTTTTCTAGTTTTTTCCTTTTTCTCTATTCCAATATATTTCTTTCCACCTCTCTTATCTTTGACCTTCATGGTTGGCATTATGTTATAGTATGTACTTTCATCTCTTGCTTTTTAAAACATTAATGCTGTATTGTAACAGTTCTCCAGATTACACTCACACAGCAGCACCCTTAGTGACTGCATCGTTTTGTGTGTGATTGCACCGGAACAAATCTGCAATTTTGAGATATTGAGGTTGTTTGCACTTTGCCCATATGCTGTGTAATGCTGGGGATAAACTTCTCTCATGGTTAATGACCTTGAAATTCCTTTTGCAGCCACATAATTCTCATCACAGATTTTTTTTAAAGTTGTTGTATTTAAGGATATATGTTGTAGCATTTTGGGGATTTTAGAATGGGGCAATACATTCTCTGAATAGAATAAGCTGCAGAACTAAACTAAATAAACAGAACTAAAGTCACCACTTTAGACCACCTACTAGCAGAAGAAAATACCATCCTCTTAGGAAGGAGAAAGCCCATTATCAGGCCTGTAATGCTCCAGCATATAACGAGTAACCAAGCTCTTGCTAAGTTGCTGACATGGAGTCATTGCTGGCCATTAATACCAGGTTGATGATTAATCAAGCCACCATCATTCAGCATTACTGCCAGGTCGCTGGGCAGGCCGTGGTTAGCTAGATCGAGTGCTGCGTCAGCTCTGGATGGAGAGGAGGAGGTGGTTATGTCTATGCCAGCTGTATTCCATTAAAATAATCAAAGACTCTTCCCTTCACCACCTCTCCTTCCCCCAAGAAGTTTCATCAAAGGTCTCTAAATGCTTCATATGGTAGATACTTTGTCAAAAGAAGATTTAGAAGCGATAGCTTATATGTATCTTAGACTCCCTAGCTAAGTACATGGAATTTGCCTGGTCTGGCAAGAAAAGCTACTTTAGAAAATTAACAAAAAATTGCAGTTGATTCCTGGCAATTTCATCATGAAGACCACTAATGAGGCCTAAGCTCTTCTCCTTGCTTGCGTCAGCTCCTTGGAGTCATAGAGACCCAAGCTCCAAGGACCTCAAGATTGCATGTGGTCCGGTCTCCTGTTTATAAGCAAGTAAGATATCAGTATCTTTCCTTTTTTAAATTGACGAGGCCCAAAGAATTTAAGTGACTTGTCCAGTCTCACACACGTGGTTAGTGACAGAGGGGACAATAGACCCAAGTTTCCCGCCACATCATTTGTTTGCTTCAGAGCATAGTTGAAATGCTGAATTAAATCTATTTAGTGCTGATTAAATCCTTAATTATCTTAGAGGTTTCATCTTTCACTTTGTTCCCTCCTGGCAGCTAAAATCTGCTGCACTGCTTCTTCGGAAGGGTCCCAGGTTTGAAATCTGAGGGCCAGATGAGGACCAGTGAAGGAGGGTGGAATTTTCCCTTCACTTAGAACTTTATTTTTTTCTGCTAAACTACGATCCTTTATTTACAAACCTTGAAATAACGGTGAAAACGTGATGGAAGTGTGGTCGTAATTATCCTCAAACATGAAGCACGCTGATTTCCTCCGGATTTGCCACATTTTAAGATTTACCTTTTGCTTTCAGAGACTACGTGTACTGTTTTTAGTTTATACATTTGGTTTGTGTTTGTTCAGACTGCCAGTGCTGGAACTCTCCCAAATACCAGTCCATGCTCCTCACTTTGTGTATGTGGAAACTGAGCTTAGGAGGTGTTTAAGCGGTGGGGTTGGCTGGTGGCAGAAAGGCAGAGCAGAGCCCGGATCTCTCCCTTGTTTGCCCCACTCTCCAGGCAGGCCCCGTTCTTTTCACTCACTGAGTCCCAGGGGTGGTTAGCAAAATGCTTTTAGTGACTACAGTTTGTAGATTCCTCTTAACTTGATGTAAAATCTTTTTTTATTTTAAAGATTTTACTGATTTATTTTTTGAGAGAGGAGAAGGGATGGAGAAAGGCAGAGAAACATCAATGTGCATGAAAAACATTAATCAGTTGCCTCTTGCGTGCCCCCAGCCAGGGACCTGGCCTGCAACCCAGGCATGTGCCCTGACCAGGAATTGAACCGGGGACCTTTAGGTTTGTGGGACGATGCCCAACCCACTGAGCCACACCAGTCAGGGCAAAAATCTTTCTTTTCATTTTTTTATTATATTTTGATTTGACCATCAAGTCAAAAGTGGATGCTTTCTATGAAAATGATATAAACGAAATTAGTGTTTTTAAAACTTTTGCCCCTCCATTACAAAAGTATGCAGAAAATGTGGAGCGCGCGTGGTGTGCTCAGTTTGTTGGGCGTCGTCCTGCAAACCAAAAGTCACAGGGTTGATTTCCGGTCAGGGAACACGCTTGGGCAACCCGACGATGTTTCTCTCTTGCATAAATGTTTCTCTCTTGCATAGATATTTCTCTCCCTCTCGTTTTACCTCCCTTCCCTTCTCTAAAATAAAAAATAAAAATTTAAAAAAGCCCTCCAAAATATGTTAAAAAAAAGAAAATGTGGAATTTATACGAAAGTACAAAAAAATGAAAAAATCCACTCCAGATTACACAGAAATAATCAACTGTTATTAATTTTAGGTTTATAAATGTCTAATCTTTTCATAATCACCTCTGTACATATTAAACTTAAAATAAGGTCCCCCAAAACCATTTGTATAAAGAGTTACCTTAAAAGAGGGTTCCGTCCTAAGGCTTTCAGAGATGGCTGCAATCATGCAAAAAGCAAAGAGCTGTCTCATTAGAGATACTGGCCTACCACTGCAGTGATCAGATATTAAGAGAGGAATGGGCCAAGGATCTAGATTGCAGTTGTGAACATCCAAGTATGGCACCCAGAAACAGTTGGGTTTCCTTCATAAATCCATTTTCTCCTCATTTTAGACAATTTGAAAAATTAGAAGGAAAAAAATACTTTCACCACTCAAAGTCAACCCTTGTTAACACTTAAAATCTTTCTTTTCATATTTTTAGCTAACTTATGATCATACTGCATATGCAAATTTGCATCTTGATTTTTAATTTAATATTATAACATTTATTTGCTCATGTTATGACTGACTTTTATTATAATAATTTTTACAACTATATCTTATATGAGGGGTGTCAAACTCATTTTCACCAGGGGCCACATCAGCCTCGCAGTTGCTTTCAAAGGGCTGAATGTAATTTCAACTCCTTAACAGTTAAGGAGCAGTTACATTTATACAGTCCTAAAATTATTTCGGCCCTTTCAAGGCAGCTTCGAGGCTGATGCAGACCTCGGTGAAAATGAGTTTGACATCCCTGTCTTACATAATTATGTAATTATACCATAATTTATTTAACCATTACCTACTTTTGAATTTTGTATTTTATATTATCGGAATTACACTGCATGAATATTTCAGTACACAAAGCTTTCTCTCTTTTGGGGCTTATTTCCTGGTGATACATTCCCAAAAGAACTGTTATGTGTCAAAAGTGTTATAAGTATTTCTAGTTTTTGATACATTCTCAAGGAGGTGCTTTATATTTGTATTACTCGACAAAACCATTTTCAGCATCAAAAAGTGGCACACTGATCTGGAAGAGGGGACAACTATATTTATGTAGTATTGGGTAGAATATTTGAAATTGGAACTATTTAGAGAAATCCATTTATTTTTGTTGCCAAATTCACACATAATATGTTATGGTTGCATTTCAAAGGAAAGTTTCTAAAGGATTTAGGAGACATTAAGTTTATGAATTCAGGTAAAGATCTGAAAGAGTTATTGATAATATGTCCTGATAAAATGTCCTTTAAAAAGTAATTTTAAAAGCTCATCACAGTACTATCAAATCTCTTTTTAAATGACATTTCTCTATGTGTGTGCAGGAAAACTTTATAACCTACAGCTCCTTATCAGTTTCATTTTCTCTCAAATCTTTGTTTCATTTTGCTTGGTTCAAAGCACTTTGGTAGATTCTGCCATCAAAGCATGGGCTTCCTAATAATGGACAACAGAAATGAAAGTAAAAAACAACCAACTAAGATGACTATTGAGTGTTTTATGTGGCATTGAGTGGCTCTGACTCCTGGCGGCGCTATAAATGAGTGGTGGCCACAGGGTCCTGTTCTCACCAGCCCTGCTCACCAACTGGAGGCTCGAGCCTGGGGCTTCTTTGATGGAGTCAGAGCATCTTGTATTTGGTCCTCCTTTTTTCTGGCTGCCTTCTAGCTTCCCCGCCTTCTCATGATTTGTCCAAAGTAGGACAGCTTCGGTGTTGTTATTTCTGCCTGCAGCCATGTCTCAGGCTTCATTTGCTCTAGGACCCACTCGTTCATCTTGCTGGCAGTCCAGGGCACCCATGGAGCTCTCCTCCAACACCGCATTCCAAAGGAATCCATTTTTTTCCTACCAGCCTTCTTCACTATCCCTCTTTTGCACTTGTACACATTATCTGGGAATAGGAGGCGGTGGATGATGCAAGATCACTAATCCGTATTTCTGAAACAGATGTCCAGGAAGAAGAAGGATGAAGACAGTGGGACAAGCACTTCACTGAGCAGAGGTGAGAGCCAGTGCACATTCAGTATTGGACTAAGATGAGGGAACTGTGTGCTGAGTGTGGAGAGTGAAAGCAGAGGCAGATAGCCGAGGTGTAATGGGCCCTGCAGACCCATGGTGGCCCGTTGGATGAGCTCCTTGCTCTAGTGCAGGCTGGTTGAGCTGCTCTACATTACCGGTAGGTAAAGCTCAAGTTCTCTTTTCGTACCTCAGTGTTTTCCCTCCACACAGCTTCCCTTTTGCTTTGCATACCTTTATGGTTAGAGTGACTTTATGGTGAGAGCTACTGTAGAGGGAGAGACATAAATGACATCTTTCTTGGTAACCTATAAGTGGTGCCATGCTAGAAAATGTTTAACACCTGGCTCTCCAAAAATGTGTGTATACATTTAAAGTGTTTTTACTGACTTGAATGTATATCACACAATTTATAAGTAATAAAACATATAATACTCTTTATGGTAAATTCCATACAGACCACTGATTCTCACAAAATGCTTTCCTTGATTTTTACCTTTGTGTCCCTATCCCACCTGTGCCTGCAACTGATGAACAAGTGTGGTTCCAGTATGAATGCTACTTTCCCTTAAATGAAAGAATAATACGAAAGAAACAGGAAGATATATGTTGGAACTTAACTTGGTTGTTGGTGATGTGAGTGACTTCTTTGCAAATTGGAGAATAGTTTTAGAATACTCTGGAAAAATATTTCTCCATTCTGGGGTGCTGTTCACAGTGTAGTGGCTATAGGCACGACATTTTTAAATGTCATCTATGCTGGGACCAAGTCGCCATCACTTTATACCTAGGCAATCAACAAAACCATAAACCAACACCTGCCTTGTAGGGCCTGTTGATTTTTACCCTATCCAGACTGGCTTCCAATCCCAGCATGATGTCATTGTACATGGAGCTGGGAAGAGATGCATAATTGCATGTCATTATATGGTATTTCCAACGGCCAGAGACAGGAGACAAATAGCTTCAAGAGCACATGCGTCACAATAAAATTCAATAAAATAATTAGGGAGTGATGTTTCGAGTATTATGTTCATTTGTAATACATTGATTTAATGACAAATTTGGAGAGTTTAATTTCTACTCATGGCTGTGTTAAACAACCATTTCACAAAATTCCTGAAAGCTTAACTATCGGGTTCTTGTGAGCTGGCTGAGGCAGGCCAACTCCTGCACACCACTGAATAAAGAAAAGACTCTTATGAGTTTCCTGCCACACAAATCACATTCATATACACACTCGAATAATTAAGTCTTCAAGGCAAAGGAGAAGAGGGTCCTTCTCTGGAAAAGTTGAGAGACTTTTTCCTTGATCTTATATTAGGGTTCATGAAATTCAGAAGTAATATGTCAAGCATCTATTTGGCAATGGGGATATTTGGTGTGATACTGGAAAATGCAGCCAGCTGCCAACAGTTGCAGAAAAGTGGAGAAAAGTAGTGGCTTGGCCAATGGCAACTAAGAGTAGGCCCACACATGCCATAGGTTTCTTAGGTAATATGAATTACAATAACCAACAATGTGCCTAACTTGTTGATTTGTTTCATTGATTGTTAGCAAGCAAAGATAGTTCCTATCAGTGGCAAAACAAAGATGGTTGCTGGGACTCTTCTCAGATGATGAAAAAGCCGAAGCAGAGCCAACTTTCCTCCGGATCTGACTCAGAAATGGCTCTGGTCACTGACTGTCTCGAAGGAAGAAGATGTAGGCACCATTCTCAGCACAGCCAGGCGAACCAGACCCAACTCGACAGTGATACTACTGACTGTGACAGCGAAGAATCTGGCCTGGGAGCGTCCTCCTGGAAGGAGAGTGAAAGTGAGCACCCACCACCAGCGGGTACAAAGAGAAAAATTGCTCAGAGGCAACAGAGTGTGGGGAGTTGCCGAACCAGGGAAAGGCCCTGCCTCTACTGCAAAGCCAGGAGGACCCATGAATGGCTGGCCCGCCATTTCCTTCAGAACACTTCAGTGGCAGCCCCGGTGAAGAGAGACGTTCGAGAGGAAAATTCTGTACCTGACACTAACACAAGATTCAGTAAATTTTGAATTTTATCAAGTCCTTGCCTTATCTGAAGCCAAATGAAAAGGATGAACAAAACACGAAAAATCGCCAAAGCTTCAGGTGAAGAGGCTTTTTACAATAAACTCTGTTAACAACAAAAACCAAAAATCCTTGGAACCCAACAGGTAAAATTTCAAGTAATTCTTTGTCCCAAACCAGGCCAGTGAATTTGTTTATGGCACCATTGGAATGCTGACGATCTGTATCCACTGTGATTTTTTATTCAAAACAGCATATGATATTTTCTCCCTTGAGTATACGTGTTTTGTTTATGTCTATAATACCAATAAGGAAGCTCTTTAAAAATATGTTCAGAAACCGTCCACACTTACTCGTGTGCTTTGATGATCTGACTGAATGCATTAGGTGAAGCTGGTTAGAATAGCATCGGCCCATATTCTCCTGGTCCCTGTTTCCAGGTGACTGACTCCACCTAAGCAGCACTGTGCCTCCTGTGTCCGCCGGAGGCTGGTGAGCAGGAGGAGCTCAAGAATCTGGGATAAGAGCTCTGATTTCTAGAGTGGACCAAGGAGGGAAGGCAGACAGACCCAGAGGGGCAGCTGAGCCATGGGCTGTCGGTGGTTATTTTCCAAAGGGCATGGCAAATGTTAAAGAAAAAATTACTCTGACATTTGTTAAAATGGTAAGGAAGACTCTATTCAAGACGATTGTAATGGGGGTCAAATCTATTGCAATACCAGGGGGAGATCAACCTCAACTCCAAATACAGCAAGGACAAGCAGATTTATAGCCAAGGAGCAGGGCAAGGGGGTCAGTGGATGGAAAATCACTAGGAGGAAAATTACTAGGAGGAAGCATCAAGGCTAGGGAGATTCCTGTTAAACCGATCTAATAGGATTCTTGGGGAAGGCAGGCCAAGAACTTATCCATCAAGATGGAGCATGAGGAACTTGACCAGATGTCAAGGGTGATACAGATCTCCAGGCCGGGGGGTGAGGGGGGCTCTCGCTAAACTTACTTAGCAGCATTCTTGCTGAAACTCAGCTTGGCAGGTCAAAGATGTGATGAACCCCAGAGCTGACATCCGATCAAGAGGAGCCTGGCTTAAAGTTTGGACTTTGTCACAAGTTAGCTGGAACCCGGACTTAATTGAGGCTGGGTGTTCCAGTTAAGTGGGGAGCCCAGCACTAGGGAATTCAGTAGGGATAAGGAGCAGGTGGCCATTCTGGAGATCATTCTGCAGATAATGGCAGAACCCCAGCTGGGATATAAAACGAAATCCAGACCCCAGAGAAGAGGACGGGTCCAGATAAGATAAACAGCAGAGACTCTGGTCACTGAGCTAAAGTTCAAAGAAAGGCTTTAGGTCTTAGGGGAGGCCTTAGGTACTTAAATACTACATATGGTAAAGATTGCAACGTAATACTGAGGACTGAGCCTTTTATGGCAAGAGATCACAGAGCTCTGACACTGGGCTCGTGAGTCACTCCGACAATAGCAGCTTCCTTCACTGACTACAACGAAGAGACCAGGAGGGCACTGTGGGAGCCCCAACCATTGGAACTAGGCCACGAGAGTCTAGGACATGAGGACTGCTTCTGAGCTTATTCGCAGAGACTGTCTTGCTCGGATTGCCTTGGGACCAATGCAGGTCTGAGGCTGTGAGTGAAAGGCAGGACCACTTCAAGATTCAGCTCAAGCATCAACCCGTTCCATGTGACTTTCCTTTACTTCTCAACACCCTCCACTGCGTTCCCGCAGGCAGGCTCACTAAGCCCTCCCTAATGCTCCAGGGTACCTTGAAAAGTCCTCCATCTCAGCATCCTTAACATTTTTTATGAACTTTTTAAAAAAGATTTTATTTATTTATTTTTAGAGAGCGAAGGGAGGGAGAAAGAGAGAGAGAAACATCAATGTGCGGTTGCTGGGGGCCATGGCCTGCAACCCTGGCATGTGCCCTGACTGGGAATCGAACCTGCGATGCTTTGGTTCGCAGCCCGCGCTCAATCCGCTGAGCTACACCAGCCAGGGCAGCATCCTTAACATTTTAATGAATGTGTTATATGTGTGTGTGTGTGTAAAAGTAGGTTCACAGTTCTTATGGAAAAAACCATGCAGGTTATGATTATTGCAATAGCTTTGTTAACTCTGTGTTTTATGTACTTACAACTGTAAACCTACTTTTGCCCACACCTGAATGTGTGTGTGTGTGTACATATGTATACACTCCATGATTTGTCACCTTTGTGTCGTTGTGACCCAGCACAGCGCCAGACAACGTGACAGATCAATAATGCAATTAAATCAATACACAAAGGAATACATGAATTCAAAAGGGAGGAGCTGGGGAAAGCTAAGAGACAGAGAAAGCAGGGAAGGGGCCAGTATCTACCACTTAATGAATAATCATGATATTTCCAACTTGATGTGATCAAGACTGGTTTTGCTTATCTAAACAGCACCAAAAGAAAACAGAAACAAACACACACAACAAGCTCACCATACACTGGTAAGTTGCAGAGGCAGGATTTAGACCCAAGTCTTCTGGCTTCAGAGTTTTGGCTCTTAATTACTATGATTTTACCCATTATTCTCTGAAGATGGAAGATCCTGATTTGAGGGGAAGTTAATCACCTCCTACACAGCTGTAAGTGATGTCTCAGCAGATCTAATCTCACCAGGAAAGAATGACTATTTTCTAGATAACAGAGTAAGGACATATGCCCCAAATGTTTTGCTTGTGGATTTAGAATATAAACCAATGACATTATTTTCTGAAGAGTCATTTATATCAAAGACTGTTACTGTTCGTGGTCTTATCCATGGGACTAGGACAGATTAGAGTTAGGGGGTGGAAGATAGCTGCCTATAGAAAGGAGGAATTAGGGTTGAGTTAAACCAGGGGCTGTAAATATGAGGGGATTAACTGGGATAATCTGTGAGTACATTAAACCAAAAACAGAGGTCAGACAAAGCTGGGAAGACATTCAAAGCCAAGGAAAGAAATGCACTGGATCAAAGGAATAAGACAAGGACATGGTGGGATGAGAAGCAGAAGCAGGGTCAGACATGTTGGGTTGGGATTAGCGAGCAAGGCACAGAGCTGGTGAGGCGGGACAGTTCAGGAAGCCAGGGCTGCGAACTCCAGTCGCGCTGGATTTGCTTGTATGCAGAGTCTGGTATGAGCGGTCAGAATGGGGTCCCTGAGCTGCATAACAGCCTCCTCTTCAGTCCCTCCTCGGCTAAATGGGATAAACCAGGCTGCCTCTGGTTGTGACCTGTTTGGGTGGCATGGAATTCTTGGGTTTGCCTTCTATTCGTGGCCCTTCCGTGCAGCTAACTGTTCTGAATCGATGTCCATCCGCATCAGCATTACGTTTCTTGTTAGGAACTGCCATGCAGGGGGCTGTGGGATACAGGGAAAGGCCCAACTGAGACGGGTGTGGCGGAGAATGAGAGTGTACCCATAGCGGGTGTTTGGAGGGGGTTGGAGGAGTCGGGAACTCTGGCTACAGGGCAGGTGGTCTCAGACTCGGAACCCGTGTCCTCCTTGGACGTCTGGGTGGTGTGGTTTTGGTGGGAGGAGAGAGGCACCGGTAGGTAAAATCTAAACAAGAGCGACGACAATAATACTGATGATAGGAACGTTTAGAAAGTGCTTGCCATATGCCAGGCACTGAGGTAAGCATTTTATAAAGATTATTTATCCTTTGTGAGCCTGAAGAATGGATATTTTCCCAATTTTATGGACAATGAAACTAAGGTGTAGGAAATTAAATGATATACACCCAAGGTCTTATAGCTGGTGAGTGTGGGGGAGCCGGGTCTTGTCTGACCACAAAGATTTTGTCTTTACCACCATGGTTATACATTACCTACGTTCTCAAAGGAGAGTGCACTCCTTGCTCTCCCTTAGAGTATGGAGATATAATCTCTTCTTAGATTAGAATTTGGGAGAACAATACCTACTACCAAATCGAGTCCGAAGTGAACAGAGGCCTGTTAGTGGAAAACGGAGCAAAGGACCAGAAACCGAGCAGAGACGAGAGTGGTCAAGTGGAGCTGGAGAGGGTTCGCACCGCTGGGCGGCAGGGGGGGGGCGGGGGGGAGGGGGGGCTGCGCGGCAGGAGACAGACAGCCTTATCTGAGTGGGCGAGCCCGCCCAGCTTCTGGGGAGGGCAGGCAGAAAAGTCAGGGTGGTCTTTGAAAAAAAGGGGAGGATAGAAAGTTAGCTGGAAAGGTTGGTGAGGGTAAGAAGGTACTTTGCCCTGATTGTCAAGGTACAAGAGGCTGGAGAGATGAGAGCAGCGAGGCTGGTGCCGCAGGATTTGAGAGAACGGGGAGAGGGCACCACCAAGAACACCCACGGCAGCTACAGCTCTTGCCCACACCCGCCCATTTCTCCCAGAAGGAATACTATCTCCCCGCGGGTTCTAGAGCAGTGTTTTCAAAACGTCACCCATTAATAGATTGCGAAATCAACTTAGAAGGTTGCAACTAGCATTTATTAGAAAATAAGTAGAAAATAACAGAGCATTGCACATAATAAGGGTAAGTACTGTTTTTGTTTCAGTGTCTGTGTGTGTGTGTGTATACTCAGTCGCAATACGAAATGTGCTTCTTACTATGTCAGATTAAAAAAAGAAAAGGAAAAAGCCAGTGATCTGGAGCTTTCTTTGCAGAATTTGAGTATTAACCAGCCATTCCACTGAGCGAAGGCCGTTGTCACTCCACGCATTCCTGACTGTTGTATGCTAGTAATTAGCAAATCTTCAACCACAATATAGGACGGACCAACTGTCTAGATTAGTGAAAAGCCTGAATTAAATTCTACTACTTTAAAAGAACTTAGGGTTTATTATTTCTGAGTGAGTGGAAGCAAGCTAACCAACTGCTGCCTGGTACACGGGGGTGGGTTTAGTCCTGGTGAATAGACAAGAGTAATTTGTAATTGACATTTCAAAGAAGCCTTAGAAATAGGCCAGCCTTTGTTTAAATCATAATTACCCTGTTTGTATGTAAAAGGATACTTCTAAAGCTTTTCAAAACAACTGGTTCTTTTAAGTAGATAATTATTCCCCTCCAATCTTGTTTATACTATTCGAAACTTTAGTGAACTCTCTCTTTTTTTTCCATAGATAGTACAAAGGTTAACTTCAGCCAGCCCTTCCTCAAATTATCACAAATTCCCAATTAGTGAATTCTAAACAGGGTTTCCCTGTAACAATATACTGGAGACTTGCACGATGTATTCTTTATTGCTTTGAATAACATCTGACAAGTTTCCAAGTACCAGGCCACCTGGATATTCTCTGTCTGTCAGAAACATGTGGTCACAGAGGTATAAGGGGCTTGGCGGTGGGGGGAGGGGCACAAACCTGCAGGCATGGGGAACGAGACAAAGGGAGAAAATGCTTTTTGGGGTGTACTGATTATATATCAACAATATTAGATTGTGGTCACTTTCTTGGTGTAAAACAGAGCTGCACTTTTAATCTAAATTGAACAAAGGTGCAGATGAAAATAGAAAACAAAGTTTTGAAAAAATATAATAAAGATTAAAAGAGTGATGTGAAAAAAATAGAAAAACAATTTTTTTGTATGTCAACTGGAAGATATTAGAGAGCCCTAGAGAAGTTGGTCAAGGAAGGCGTATTATGAAAAAATATATACTAGTCCTTTTCTGAATAACTTATTTCTCGTTGCAAATTTCTACTCAGTGCCTGAAAGGAAATGCATAACGTACTTTAAAAAACCAAAAAGCAGAAATGCTATCATCCTGGGCAATACTGTTTTCTTGTTCTTATCCTTTTTTTTCAACTGCTGAGCTCGGCCTCCGTCACAGGCGGGTCCTCTACCTGCCGTGTCGCACGTCTGTTGTCCGCAGTTGTCTTTGTTTACCAGGGCCCTCTCTCACCTAGAAGTTTCACGTGTTCAAAATCTTGATTTAGCAGCCACAGCGTCAGGCAGGGAGCCAGCTCTGCTACTAATTAGCATAAATCAAAACGGGGGAACCAGGAGATAAAAATCAGGTCCCAGTGGAAGGGTCTGCAGCCGGGGTTAGTAAGACTGACTGGCAGGTCAGAGTTGAGCAGGAGACAAAGGGGCTTGGAGAAACGCCACTAGGGACAGAGTCTTTTGTCTCTTTCCTCCGATTGCACCCCTTCAGATGCGGAAACGGTCTGTGGCAGCCTCCTCGAATTGCTTTCCTTCTATTCTAGCAGGCCCTCGTTTTTTGTTTTTGTTTTTGTTCCATAGCTCCACCCCCGGAAAGACTTAGAATTAGGTCCTGATTGGTCAAAGCTTGCCAGGGCAGCGCTGTTCCGTCAATGAGTGGTTCGTGCTCGGGTTCCTGATCTAATTCTGGGAAGGGTAGTTTGCTGGTGAGCCATTGTGAGTAAAGTTTCTTCGGTCTTCAAAAAAAATTGCACAGGGAAGAAACGGTCCCCCCTTTTTTTGGTGGATAATGTCAAGTCTACACACGATGACTGCAACTGTGACAGCCACACTTGGGCACGAAGGCACTACTCTGAACACGGTGGAGCGAGGGTGCGCACAAGACCGAGTCCTGGCGGCTGCATTAACAAACTCTGGGACCATTATACAGCCAATAGAGGATCTTCTCTTCTCTAGTTTTTAAAGCAGCTCCTTTCCCCTAGAAAGCACTCATAATGTTCAGGTGGTAACCACTGAGTACAATGCCCGTACTCCTTCCACGGGGCCTGTGGCTTTGTCCCTAGTGGTGACAGTGTGAGCCATTCATAGCTGAGGAAAGGTCTTTAAAAATGTTGTGGGCCTTTTTTTGGGTTGACTGCCTTACTCTTCTTTCTGGGAGCCCCTTATTCCACAAGTCTCGTGGATGTTGGTACACCGTGATCCTGCCAGGGGGCACAGGGAAGCCCCTCCAGACACAGACTTCAGTAGGACTTTCTTCTCATCAAAGTCCCTTCCTGAGAATTTGGAAAATCAGCCAAGAAAGAGATCAGCCTCTTCAGGTGACTGGACTTAGAGCAGGTTTTCACGGTCCACATTTCCTTCCACGCAGAGTGGGGAACCAAGAACGCAGGCTGGGCCTGAAAGACAAGAATGAAACAAACGGAGAAGGACAGAGAGGCGATGCAAAGTCTGATGGTTTTCAAGTCCTCGGGTCGAGTTCCTTCCTGAGGCCCATGTGTTTGCCCACTCAGAGGGGTCGTGACACTTCACTAGCGGGTTCTTTTAAAAAAAATTATTGATTGATTGTGGAGAGAGAAGAAGGGAGAGAAAGAAACATGAATGTGTTGTGTTCCACCCATTCGAGCACTCAGTGGTTGATTCCTGCATGTGTCCCGACCAGGGATCGAACCTGAAACCTTGGCATGTCAGGATGATGCTCTGTCCAACTGAATCGCCTCGCTGGGGCTCACTAGCAGATTTTTATAATAAGTTTCCCTTTGTTCTTATGCTAGCTCAAGTGGGTTCCTATTATTGGAAACCAAACATTCTTAATACAGTGGTGTGTTGGTAAATGTTTAACAATAGGCTCTGATTGTTAAAAGCCCTGATTTTATTGCACTTGCTGATTTCCATGATATAAATACTCCCACTATTGCTTATTTCAAGCTACCAGAGTAACATCACTGAACTCGGAGTTGGGAAGAGATGAGCACATTGGCTCTGGAGAGCTGGTCTGAGACAGCTCCAGCTCACCACTCCCTAAAGAATACGACACGTAGCACGCTTCTCAGAAAACCCATAAGTTATGTAGATTTGGGGCTACATACTGATGGCCCCCAAACTGGGAATTCTGGTATTAAAATCTTTTTAGTTAATTTAAAACATGCTGAATCTTGGGGCTCAGGGAGTAGAGAAAGTAGGATTAAGTTTTTAAGTAATGCTGAAATAACACTTTTTTTCAGTATGATAATAATTCAGGTGCATTGGGGCGAGGTGGAAGGTAAGGGGCTTGGAGAGAGGAAAGGAAAGGGGCTGGTAAGGTGTGGGCCAAGGTGACCTATGTGAGGGACCAGGCCTTGCAAAAAGGAGAACATTCTGCCAGTCAGGAGGGGCTTTCCAGGGGTTGAGAAGCCAAGGCCACTTGGCATTCCAGGTCACCACACCAACAAAGGCTACATTTGGTCATTTGGCCAACTCCTATACAATCTCCTGACCTGCTCTGCTTCTGTCTAAAGTTCCTTTAAAAAGGGAAAAGCCTGGTACTGCACAATTAAAGATGAGAAGGCATAAAATGCATTTGCAGGGTTGCAGCAAGACTTTAACTGTGAATGGGGTTAAATAATCAATCAGTGAGAGTACATCGGCATCAGAGCCATCCTTCCATTGAGGAGAGGAAGTTGGGAGGGGTGGAGAAGGGTAGTATCAGGACTTTAAGAAGGTCCTTTCTGGCCTAGCCACCTTCCCACACTTGATTCTTCTGCCTGGAAAGCCAGTCACAAAATCTTTGTGTGTGTGTGTGTGTTTAAGATTTTATTTAGAGAGAGGGGAAGGGAGGGAGAAAGAGAGGGAGAGAAATATCGAACACTTGCCTCTCAAACGCCCTCAGTTGGGGACCTGGCCTGCAACCCAGGCATGTGTCCTGACCCTGGAATGAATTGAACTGGCAACATTTTGTTTAGTGGAAGGACACCCGACCTACTGAGCCATACCACTTAGGGCAAATCAGTCACCCAATCTTTAAATATTAGGCTCTTCACAGTATAGATGGACCTGGAGAGTATTATGCTAAGTGAAATAAGCCAGTCAGAGAAAGACAAATACCATATGATTTCACTCATATGTGGAATCTAATGAACAAACTGAACAGAGACAAACTCATAGATGGAGAGCAGATGATAGTGAGTGTGATGGGGGGGGAGGTTAGTGGGTGGAGGAATGGAAGAAAAAGGAAAAAGGACTCATGGACATGGACAAGAGTGTGGTGATTGCTAGAGGGGAGGGGATATAAGAGGACTGAATGGTAATGGAAAAAATACAATAAAAATTAAATAAAAAAATAAAGTGAAAAAATAAATTTTTGACTCTTCGAGTGTTGAGCCTGTTCTCAATTTTAAGACTAGTCTCAAAGATCACCCCTTCACCTTTCCCGTGGCTCTCCCAGGAAAGCTGGCTTCCCACAGCAGAGACCCCTATTGGAGCCCTGATCATACCTCCCTGTAATGCACCCCAGTCTTCTTTCTCCTAAGTTTGCTGTTCCAATATAATTGGAATTTTTGGATACTGGGCACTGATACTCCTCAATTCCCAGAACTTGCATTTTTGTGCTTAAGCTCGTGAACGAATTTTTCAAACAACTGCATTGTTTCATTTTACTGGCATCAATATTTTTGTGCATCAGTGTTTACACATCTATTTGAATATTTAGTCCTTGACATTTATACATGGAAAAGCAAATGTGTTGATGTTAGTGATAAGAAGACTAGATTTTCATAAATTTAGTGCCATTGAGACAAAGCTGGAAATCATTAGACATGTTGGAAAGGGTGCATTTGAGCATCGATCACATATTTGGACTTAAGCCTGTTGACTCTGCTCATTTATGGGGGAAAAAAGATCAAAATTAAAGAACACATATAAAATGTTGAAAAATATATTCCTGAAGAGTATATCTGAACGGTGATGTGAACTAATTCCTTTTTATAAATATTAATTCCAGAATTGAAATTAATTCCAGATTGAAAGATAAAAGAAGAAAACCATAAAAGTACTAGAAAAAAGCACTAGTAAAGAGTTTCCTACTCTCAAAGTGGGGAAGACTTGTCCAAGCAAAATATCAGTAAAACCCAGAAGCCTTAAAGGAAGAGGCTGATACTTGAACCGCGTAAAACATTGAAACCAAGAAAGAGAGAGGAGGAGGGGAGACGGGAAGAGAGAGAGACTCAGGAAATAAAGTGAAAAGACAAAGGCAAATGGGGAAAAACTTTGGAACACAAAATTAGGGCAAACTCTAACACTCCCTATTACATAAAAAGTTTTAAGATAAAGCCAAACAAGTTAGTAGAAAAATTATCAGAATATATCAATAGAAAATTCACAGAAGAGGAATTCCAAATGACCAATAAATACATAAAAGATGCTCAACTCCACAAATAATTAAAGAAATGCAAAATAAACAGTGAAATATTTTTCTTATTTTAGATTGGCCTAGGTCCAATATTTGATGAAGCCAATATGGGAAGGTATAAGAACCAGGCCCTTTCAAAGCAATGTTGGTGGGAAAGAAAGTTGGTATAATTTCTTTGGAGGGCAACCTGAGAATATTAAAAAATGCTTGTACTTTGTGACCTAGTAATTCCCATATTAAGAATTGGTCCAACAGAAATATCCTTTCAGGTGTACAAAAAAAATGTATAGATATGTACTTATGAATATTATTCACTGAAGTACTATATCTGCTTAGGTTATTATGTTCCTAGAATCTGCTTTTTAAAATCACATTTTTATTGTGTTGTTTTTTGATTAGAAATACCTATGTGCATTATAAGAAATTCAAATGACAGCTATCTTAAAATAGAAAGGAACAGGTTCCTGCCAAGATGGAGGCGTAAGTAGAAACCCTTCGCTTCCTTGCACAACCAAAAGGAGGGTAGCAAGCAATCTAAAAAGAATACGCAACCAGAAGTGCCAGAAAATCAAACTGCATGGAACTCCAACAACCAAGGAATTAAAGAAACAGTCAACCAGACCACCCAGACCAACCAGACCAGTAAGACACCGAGAGAACCCGTGGCAAGGCGGTGGGCTGCAGGACTGGCTGAACGGGAAACTGAGACTCAGAGCTGATGGTGGACTGCCTGGGGGGTTGCCGTGGCGGGAGAAACTCCTAGTCTCACAGGAGAATTAATTAGAAAGCAGTGAGTGCGGCATTGTTCCCTTTTTGACTCCTCCCCCATGGACAGTGCCACCAATGCAACAAAGAGGGTTGCCCCACCCTGGTGAATACCTAAGGCTCCGCCCCTCACAATATGACAGATACAGTGAGACAAAGATATATGGCCCGAATGAAAAAACAGATCACTCCAGAAGAAGAGCAAAGCCAACCTATCCGCTGCAGAGTTCAAAACACTGGTAATCAAGATGCTCATAGAATTGATGGATCTTGGTTGCAAAATGAAGGAAGAAATGAAGGCTATACAAAGTGAAATAAAGGAAAATACACAGGGAGCCAACAGTGAAGGAAAGGAAACTGGGACTCAAATCAGTGATTTGGAACAAAAGGAAGAAATAAACATCTAACTGGAACAGAATGAAGGAATAAGAATTCAAAAAAATGAGGAGAGGCTTAGGAACCTCTGGGACAACTTTAAACATTTCAACATCCAAATGATAGGGGTGCCAGAAAGAGAAGAGGATGAGCAAGAAATTGAAAACTTATTTGAACAGATAATGAAGGAAAAGTTCCCAAATCTGGCCAAGGAAATAGACTTCCAGGAAGTCCAGAAAGCCTGGAGAGTCCCAAAGAATTTGGATCCAAGTAGGAACACGCCAAGGCACATCATAATTAAATTACTCAAGATTAAAGATAAGGAAAATATCTTAAAAGCAACAAGAAGAAAGGAGAGAGTTACCTACAAAGGAGTGTCCATAAGACTATCACTGATTTTTCAAGAGAAACCTTACAGGCAAGAAGGGGTTGGAAAGAAGTATTCCAAGTCATGAAAGGCAAGGACCTACATCCAAGATTACTCTATTCAGCAAAGCTTTCATTTAGAATGCAAGGGCAGACCAAGTGCTTCCCAGATAAGGTCAAGTTAAAGGAGTTCATCATTATTAACCCCTTATTATATGAAATGTTAAAGGGACTTGCCTAAGAAATAGAAGATCAAAACTATGAATAGTAAAATGATAACAAACTCAGACCTATCAATAACTAAGCCTAAAAAAAACTAAAACAAAAACTAAGCAAAGAACTAGAATAGGAACAGAATCACAGAAATGGAGATCACATGGAAGGTTATCAGTGGAGAGGGGGAGGGGAAAATTGGGGGAGAGAAATGTACAGGGAATAAGAAGTATAAATGGTAGGTACAAAATAGACAGGGGGAGGTTAAGAATAGTATAGGAAATGGAGAAGCCAAAGAACTTCTTTGTACAATCCATGGACATGAGCTAAGGGGGGAGGAATGCTGGAGGGTGGGTGAGTGCAGGCTGGAGGGGAATAATGGGAAAAAGAAAATGGGACAACTGTAACAGCATAATCAATAAACTATACTTAAAATAAAAAATAATTAAAAAAATAAAAAAGATCCACTCAGAAATGAAGGATACACTAACTGAAAAAAGGAAGAATTTACAGGGAAACAACAGTAGGGTGGATGAAGCTAAGGATCCAAATAATGATTTGGGACATAAGGAAGAAAAAAACAACCAACCACAACAAGAAGAAAAAAAGAGTCCCCTAAAATGAGGATTGCGTAAGCAGCCTCTGTGACAACTCTAAGAAGTCCAACATTCACATCATAGGGGTGCCAGAGGAGAAGAGAAAGAGCAAGAAATTGGAAATCTATTTGAAAAAATAATGAAATAAAACTTCCCTAATTTGGTGAAGGAAATAGACATACAAGTCCAGGAAGCACAGATAGTCCCAAACAAGATAGTTGGAAAGAGGCCCACTCCAAGATACATCATAACTAAAATGCCAAAAGTTAAAGATAAAGACAGACTCTTAAAAGCAGCAAGAGAAATGCTGTAAGTTAAGTTACCTACAGGAGAGTTCCCTTAAGACTCTCAGCTGATTTCTCAAAAGACACTTTGCCGGCTAGAAGGGATTGGCAAGAAATATTCAAAGTCACAAAAAGCAGGGACCTACAGCCAAGATTGCTCTATCTAGCAAAGCTATCTTTTAGAATCAAAGGGCCTATAAAGAGCTTCCTAGA
This sequence comes from Tonatia bakeri, assembly GCA_004024845.1. NCBI lineage: Eukaryota > Metazoa > Chordata > Mammalia > Chiroptera > Phyllostomidae > Tonatia > Tonatia bakeri. Next base: position 238,491 of record PVIA01001358.1, on the reverse strand, counting down.
CAAGAAAACACTAAAGGAGTTCATTATTAGTGAACCATTATTATATGAAATGTTAGAGGTACTTATTTAAGGCAAGGAAGATCAAAACTATGAACAGAAAAATGGCAAAAGAAAAAAAAAAGAAAAAAAACAACAACAAAAACCCAACCTATATCTATCAGCAATTAAATCTAAAAGATAAACTAATGAAGTAAGAACAGAGACGGAATCACGGATATGGAGAGCATTTCAATGGTTGCCAGAGGGGAGGCAGTGTGGGGGAGTGGGTGAAGAGTGAAGAAGTACAAACGGGTAGTCACAGAGTAGCCATGGGGATGTGAAGTACAGCACAGGAAATGGAGCATCCAAAGCACCCAGACGCATGACCATGGACATGGCCTGAGGGAGTGGGATTGCTGGGCAGAGGGGGGCAAAGGGGGAAAAATCTGGACAACTGTAATAGCATAAACAAAATATAATTTAATAGTAAAAGATAATAAAAAATTTAAGCATTAGACTTTTGTATATATTTCCAAGAATCTAAGTGCATGTTAGTAGAAGACTGTTTAGACATTACTTTTTTTCCCTCTAGACCAGTGCTATCCAATAAAAATTTAATGCAACCACATATGAAATTTTGAATATTCTAGCAACTACATTAAAAATGTAGAATGAAGCAAGTGCAATCAATTTCAATAATATGTTTTATTAACCCAGATATCCAAAATGCTATCATTTTGACATGTAATGAATATAAAAATTATTAATGTGCTATTCTACGTTCTAATTTTCATACTAAGTCTTTGAAATCTGGTGTGTATTTTACATTTATAGCATATCTCAGTTTGGATGCTAAATTTTCAACAGTTACAGTGTGCTACCAAGCTTAAACTGTGTTTGGAGGAAAACTATTTTACACGGCTTCAGTTTTTAAATTTAAGTTAAAATTTATTAAAATTAAAAATTCAGTTCCCCAGTCATACCAGTCACATCTCAAGCGGTCAATAGCCACACTTCTTTCCAACGGCTACATTATTGGATGGTGTGGACATGGGATATTTCTGTCATCGCAGAACGGTCTATTGGACGGTGCTGATCTAGATGTTGAGCTCTTGGCTGATAAAATCTTATTCATCTTTTATAGTTTTTTATAGTTTTCCCAATTGCCAATAGCTGCCCTGTCATATTTTCTTGAATATTATTGATGGTCTGAAATCTCTTCCCTTTCAAAGGTGCTTTTAGTTTTGGGAAAAGCCAGCAGTCTCAGAGTGCCAAATCCAGGCTGCAGGAGTACAGCCAATGTCCTGGGTAATTTGATGTTTCACAAAAAAACTCTGCACGAGATTGATGCACGAGTGACCATGTTGTCATGATGAAGCTGCCAGTCACCAGTTGCCCATAGTTGCAGCCTTCCGAATCATCCAAAGAGTTTCTGAGGAGGAATGTTTAAGCCTAATGCAAAATCTGATGCAGATTTGTTGCTCTGCTTGCTCAGTCACTTTGGATGCAACGGCCACACACAGTACGCATGCTCACTCAACGGCGTGTACTGCTCCCACTGACTAGTACAGCGAAGTCATCATTGTTCACGCATGTGCATTCCAGTCCACTCTCCTTGGCTACCAGGTTATATTGATGTTGTGCAAACCATTCTCATTATATTAACGACTGGGCTTCTTTCAGACAGTCCTTGATAAATTCTAGGTAAATCTTTATGTGTGTTTATAAGGATTTCCTTAGAATAAATTCCTAAAAGTAGAATGGTGGGTGCCGAAATCCATATCTGTAAGTTTGGGGATTTGAATCTCCAAATCTCTCTCTTGGAAGGTTGTAATAGTATATACTCTTCTACCAGTGCCAATTTTCCCCAAACCCTCACCAATTCCGGATAATATTAAAAACGAGTGTTGAATTTGTAGCTTGCTTTGGGTAGTATAGACATTTTAACAATGTTAATTCTTCCTATCCATGTGCACGGTAAATCTCTCCATTTATTTTTATTTTCTTCAGTTTATTTCCTCAATGTCCTATAGTTTCCAAACACAAGTCTTTTACTTCCTTGGTTAAACGTATTTCTAGACATGGGTGAGAAAGGTGAAAGAGATTAACAAGTACAAACTGCCAGTTATAAAAATACAGGGTGTAAAGTACAACATAGGGAACATAGTCAATAATACTGTAAAAACTAGTATGGTGACAGATGGCTGGGTACCCAACTTACTGGGGTGATCACTTCATAAGGCATATAAATGCCTAATCACTATGTTGCACACCTGAATCTAATATAACATTGTATGTCAACTGTCACTGGAAAATAAATCATAAAAAAACAAGCAAATAAACAAACAAGCACACATCAATTAAATAAAAAAAAACCCCAACAACTTTGCTAAGCATTTTTGCCAGCTCTTCGTTCAGTCACGTGGCCAGTGATGGAGCGTGGGCTCCAGGGTGACGGATGACCCCGTGACTGGGTCTTGGCGCTGACGCTGGTTCGCTGTGCGCCTTAGGGAGATGCTTAACCTCTAAGCTTCAGTGAACTCATCTGTGAAATGAGGACCATAGCACCCACCTATGGGTGGGTAGCAGAGTGAATATGATTGAAAACAGAATTGATGGAAAAAGTGGCATCTCATTTTTTAAACCTTGCTTTGGTTGCTACAGATGTTGAACATTTTTAAATATCTGGCCATACATCTGGCTGTATGTGTGCATGTGTGCTTGATCTGCCCATTTTTGCTATTGTCCATTCTCTACGGATATGTTCTTGTAGAGTGTTGTAAGTACTGCTTACACGGTAAAGATATTAACCCTGTAACATACCTGCTGCTGTGAATCAGGTCTTTCAGCATCAGCTACCTGTGACTCCAGGCACAGCACCATGTCCTTACTTTCTTGGCTGCAAAAATAAATAAAATAAAATATATGTTGCAAATACTTCCCACTGTACATTGTTTGCATTTTCATTGTTCTTACATGTGGCTTCCCAGAAAGTTTTATTTTCTTTTTTTTTTAAAGATTCTTTTTTTAAAAGATTTTATTTATTTATATTTTTTTTTAGAGAGGGAAGGGAGGGAGAAAGAGAGAGAGAGATAAACATCAGTGTGCGGTTGCTGGGGGTCATGGCCTGCAACCCAGGCATGTGCCCTGACTGGGAATCGAACCTGCGATGCTTTGGTTTGCAGCCCGCGCTCAATCCACTGAGCTACGCCAGCCAGGGCAGAAAGTTTTTTTTAATGAACTTTTAATTATAGAGTGACTTTTGGAATAACCTTGGATTTACAGAGAAGTTGTCAAGGGAGTTTCTGTATGTCTTTCAGTCACCTCTCCCTGATGCTAACGTCTGACACAACCGCGGCACCTTTGTGAAAACAAAGCAATCCCGTACGGTGTTAGAGTGGCCTTGTCCATGCGTGGCAGAGAACCAAGCAGCTCTCATACAATGATCTTCCTCTGATGGAAAATTTGGTTTAAAGTTCGGTTGATGGAAATTGGAGCTTTTTTTTTTTTTTTTTTCAGAAAGCATGACTTTTTGTATTTTCTACTGAGAACACAGAAGTCTATCTAATTCATAATGTTCTGAAGAATCTCACTAATAGTTAACTAACAGAGCTGTTGAATTCTTTTTACTACAAGAAATACTGTTTCTGCATGTAAAGACAGTCAGAGTTTGGATTTTGAAGTGCTTTGGAGTCTGGTAACTCTAGTGGAGGATTTAACTCATTGTTTATTCTCCAATGGTTCCGTTTAGTGTCTTACCCACCCTACAGTTAGGCCACTCACTTTCTGAGGTTAAAGGGCAAAAGTGAGAAGCGTGCCTAACATCACCCTTAATAGGAAGCAATAGGCCACTGGAGCACCTTTCTAAAGAGATCTATCACCTTTCTCTTTCAGAATTAGAGCTCCCCCAGGGAGAGGCTGGTAAGGAAGGGTTTGGTCAGAAATGGTCCTTTCATAGAGCTGAGTAGAACTTCATAAGATGACTGGGCAATCCAGAGCAGCGACCTGGGGTCGAAGGACAGAGCTCCCAGCGCCTACTCCAATACTGGCTCAGCCCTGGGTCTTCCACTGCCCCATTGCGGGTCTCCATTCCTTGTCGGCAAAGCAAGAGGGCCCTAGGGTTCTCTTTCTGGCTGGAAATTTTCTCCGTGATTCTCAAAAACAGGCTTTATGGGGGGTGATGGCTATGCCTGTGATTGGGGTGATGGTTTCATGCGTGTGTACACATGTCAAAACTTACCAAGTGGCCTGTTTTAAATACTTGCGGTTTATGGAATGTCATGCACACCTCAAAACAGCTATCTAGACAGATTCTATCCAGCTTCTAGGACGGTGAGGGGGCAGAAGAGGGACGGAGCTCCGTGGGATAAGGGTCTGTTTGTATCGTCAGAAACAACGGGGGAGAGACAGCAGCGCTTCCTCGAGTTTTCCCTGCAGCCTCCTACTAAGGCTTGTGCTTTCTGCTCCCCTGACTTCTGTGTATTTTTTAATTACTGTTTTCACCCATTCCAGGGACTGTTCTTTCTCCTCACCTCAGGCATGATCCTGGAGTCCTCTCCCCTCTTTGGACTAGCCCTAGGCTCAGGAGAGAGGGCGCCACGCTCACCTTGGATCTCCCTGCAACTCTGGGGCTTACCCCCACTGTCCCTAACACTTACGGTAATTACAGTTCATCGGGCGGTACTTCTCAGAAAAAGTTCCTCTTTGAATTTTTGGAACTTCCCACAAGGTAACAGTTGGATGAGGAACTGCTCAGAGGCGGCGTGGAGGTGGCTGTCTGCCCGCTGTTGGCACCCTTTCCCCGACCTCGCCTACCCCCTCCAGGCACCAGTCATTCACCTTGGACTAGTGACTCTCGCCGTGAAATACCTCTTTGAGCCTATCTCATGCGTTCCCTCTGCTGCCACCTGGTCCAGATGTATCATTTTAAGTCTGGATTTCCCTAGAAATCTCCTTACGTGGCTTCCCGTTTAGAGTATTTCTGCTGGGAAACCCGTCCTGCAAGCCTCATCACTCTCCACACTTCCTTCATCACCACTTCCCTGCTCAGAAACCTCCTGGGGCTCCCCACTTCCCCCTCTCAGCGGGGGTGAACTCCTCAGACTGCGGACTTCGAAGCCCTCCACCATCTAGCCCTGCCTTCTCATGTTTCACCTTTTTCACCCTGTCCAAGGTCAAGTCTTCCTGCCTAACCCAACCGTGTGTCACGTGTTTTCCCAGTCCTCTCCCTTTCTCCTGTTTCCCTGCCCCTGGAAATCCGGGCTCTCCTCGCCACATCCTAGCCACCTTAAGGCTCAGTTCAAATCTCATCTGAGTTTGAACTGAGTCTCTTGGTTTCTGGGGTTTTTTTTGGACACACAAGAGATTAAAACAACAACAAAAAACAAAACACAAGTTAATCCAGGAGTTTCTTAAACCAGAAACACCAGATACATGCGTTTCCCCTTCAGGTGGGTACTTGAGAATTCCAACTGAGGATTTAAAGTGTGTGCAGACTAAGAATTTGACACACGGAGGATAGATGAAAATTTCCTTGTGTCCGTTTGTGGCTGATTCTTGCGAGGCTGAATATAATGTGTGTGAATGACAAAAATGCAATCAAGTATGATTCCTGAAAGTAGCCAGGTGCATTTTCTCCTTTTGCAATGAAGAGCAAGTTCAGATTAATGTAGATCTATGTTTACAGACAAGAAAAAAAATCACCTTTGTTTCAATAAATATTTGCTTAGGAATCAGAATCTATGCACCCCTATCATCATTGCAACATTATTTACAACAGCCAAGCTTTGGAAACAGCCTAAATGTCCATCAGTAAATGAGTGGATAAAACAGCTATGGTACCTTTACACAATGGAATACTACTCAGCCATAAAAAGAAGAACATTTTACCATTTGCAACAGCATGGATGGACCAGGAGAACATTATGCTAAGTGATATAAGTCAGTCAGAGAATGGCAAGTACCATGTGATTTCACTCATATGTGGAACCTAATGAACACATTGAACTAATAAGCAAAGTAGAGACAGACTCATAGACAGAGAGCAGACTGACAGCTCTGGGGGTGGGGGGCTGAGGAGTGGAGGGAGTGAGCAAAAAAAAAAAGAGAGAAAGAACTCACAGACACGAACAATAGCGTGGTGATTGCAGGGGGGAGAGGAGTGCGTGGAGGTGGAAGAGGGTGTGGGGGAATAAATGGCAATGGAAAAAAAAAAACCCAAACAAACAGAAATCAGATCATGATGCACTCTCCAATAAAACAAATTTCCAGCCCTGACCAGTGGTTGGGCATCACCCTGCAAAGCGAAAGGTCACTCATTCAATTCCCAGTGGGGCCACATGCCTGGGTTACAGGCCAGGTCCCCAGCTGGGGGTGTGCAAGAGGCAATTGATCAATGTTCCTCTCTCATTTTGATGTTTCTCTCCCTTTCTTCCTCCCTCCTTTCCCCTCTTTCTAAAAATAAATAAATAAAATCTTCTAAAATTTTTCAAAGGAAAAAATTCAGAAACTATAATATAAATTTTTTTTGTTTGTTTAAGGAAAAGCTTGGAAAGTTTGGAAAGATATACACCAAATGGTTTTCTTTGGGTGGAGAAATTATTGGTGATTACTGCGGTTAGTAAAACACCTCCATTTTATTCAAATTTGCCAGTACAAGCAATTTCATTGTCATAACCAGGGAGAGATTTTCATTTTGGGAAAAAGCACAGGAACAGAGACATCAATTTGATGCAAATGCAGATGGATCACTTTAGAGACAGTTCAAAATTGAATATTAAAAGGCCTTCTGTTTTGTTTTAATGTAGAGTGAGAACTGGACAGGGCCCCATCTACAGGGAGATTCTGCAGATGGGGACTCAGCGATTGCCGTGTTTAAGGGTAAACATTATAAAAATAAATGAATGAGCAAACTAATGGAATGTGATAGACAGGATGCCCAGGTAATTGCTATAACTGTTGTGTCCTTTTTTGTTGTTGTTGTTGTCAGAGACCTAGAAAGGACTTTAACCTCAAGGTCCATTAATCTGGCTCCTGTCCCTGCGTAGAGCTAGTGGCACTTTATGTTCTAAATCATAAATATGTGATTTGCCCTTTGTAGGCTCTTTCTATTAAGTTTGTTATCTCATCGGTAGAATGGGAAATGTACACAGGTGGGTGTCTAAACCTTGAGAATTTGACCTGCAGGTGGGAATTTTACCATATGGGATTTCACTTGAGTTCTTAGGCTGCTGACCGATCAGCCTCAGCCATGGTCCCTATAAATAACTTCAGGAGTGACTCTGAGTTCTAGATTCTAGCAAAATCCTTGACCATGAGGTGGATCCTGTTTTTTGGTGCCCTTTGGGGGCATATCTACTGCCGAGAAACATTTGTGGGGTAAGTTATGCTTTCCGATACCTGTTTGAATTTTGCTTACTTGATTCGGAGTCTCTCACCGGACTGCAGCAGAATCCAGGGTGGAAGTGTTCAGCATTTTCAGAGAGTTCTCTTAGATTTGGAGAGGAGATAGTGGGATTAATAGAACTGAATGATGAGAGAGAGAGAGAGAGAGAGAGAGAGAGAGAGAGATGAGTGACATTTAAAGAAAAAAACAAAAATGAAAACTGAACACATACACCCTATTTCTCTCCGTACTTCCTCATTTCCTCCTCTGATGATCAGGATGTAAGGATGAAAGATATGAGTGAAAATAAAGCTGTTTGGCCATTTAGCTCAGTAAGCGAATGGATTATTCTCCCACCGCTTCCTCCCTACCTTCCTGGCCACGTCTGCTCTTGTCCTCCGCGTCTTCGGCCCTAGTGCCTGAGTAGCGGAACCTCACGAAGTGGGAAGACCAGGGCGGCAGATTTCAGTCCAACTCCAACTCACGGCTTTGTAAGATTCATCTTTGCTCCAAAGTACTTTGCTCCAAGACTCTGAAGGGCTTTAGGTAGCATTTCTTGAAGAGTGTTCTAGGGAACTAACAAAGTGGTCAAATAAAATTGGCCCCTAAAAGTGGGTGGTCAAATAAACTTGTGAATCTTAGGGTCCAATAAACTATAGGATTTCCAGGTTTGTTTTTTTCTCTAACTAAATTAGCATGTGTCTTAAATCTATGAGAGGAGTTCTACGTTGCTGCACCTACCCAATATTTTTGATCATAAAACTCTTCCTCGCTTTTTTTTACACACTGAGCAACTCAGCATTTAAACAGCTACTATTCCTTGGCACACACACCAGGAAATATTAGCCGAATGTATTAATGTTTGCCAGTGCCTCTCCATTTTTTTAAGGAGGACTCCGGTGAGTAAAGGCATTAGTCCAAAAGAACGAGACTCAAATGGAAGAATTTTCGGACCATCTGTGGCAGGGGGGTGCGTGAAGGTGGGAGGGCTTTGAATATATCATCCTGTCCCCTGTGTCCCACTTGAGTTCATCGGCAACTGCAAGGGACTTGGTTTCAGAAGACCTGAATTCTTATCCTCGTGTACAACTGTACGGCTCTTCGTACAAATGAACAAGGCAGTCAGCTGACTTGGAGAAGAAGATAAGGGAGAAACATCCGTCCCCCAGGAAGAGTTATAAGAATCCAGCTCTACTACCCAACTTTGAACTAAGGATGTGTGTTTGCTTGTTTTGCAACTTGTTTTTCCTGCCACGTTGTCCTGGATATCCTTTATTCCCCATGATGTGTTTGTGTGTGGGGGAGGAGAGAGAGGCACGCCGTGATTTTTTTGGGTCCCAGTTGTGCCTAGCTACACCCCAACTTTGGGCTACACGCACCTCATTCGGAGATAGAACTCTAATACATTTGAGATAACAACAGCAAAACAAGCAAACAAACAAACAAACAAAAACACCCCCCACACCCACACACACCATTCTAGGTCTCTCCAGATGTGAATTCAATTCCTCTTCCAAGCACCAAACTAATTAATCTACTTAAAGAAAACAGACAAACAAACAAACTTATTTCTGAAAAACAGGAACAGACAAGTTTTAAAAGCCAGTTCTTGAATGAGCCACAGGTGTCATTTGAGCATAATCATTAGCTAAAGGAAAGGTAACTTGAATGTCAAGCTTCCTGCTAAGAGCAGGTATCCCTCTTAATTATTATTTAGACGACATACCCTTGGGGGGAAGTAAAGCTGTTCTATCAACTGCTCATTCTGAGGGTGTGGGTCAGCATACTGTTTATTCGTTTCTCCATTCTCAGAGAGGTTACTGACTGCTGCATTAACCTCCTGGCCCGCGGAGACGAGCCGGGGCAGACAGCAATGGGAAGCAGTGTCCGGGTGTTGCTCTTTAAGGTCACGCCTGTGGTTACTATTCTTTAGAGATCAAGTTCTTGAGATCATACCAAGGAATGAAGAACAAATGAAGACTCTGGCGGAACTGGAGGCTGAGGAAGATCTTCAGGTATCTGCCCAGAGGGCCGGCTGCACGGTCAGATGTGCTGGTTGATACCTCTCACTTCAGACCTCCTCGTCTTCTCCGACTGTGTGAGAGGCCAGCTCGTGAAGCTGGGGGCGCAGAACGCCTGGGCTCTTGTCCCGGCTCAGTGACACGGGGCAGGTCACCCACGTTTCCTGTGTCTCATTTTCCCATTGAGTCTAATGAGAATGAACAAACCATTCTTCTATTTCATAGGCTTATTGTCAGAATGAAAAGAGAGATTGAAGTTACTTTGAGAAAATTCTGAACACTTTTAACGTATTATTTCCTTCCTAAAATAATTTATAGTATAACATTGTTATACAATGAATTAGATCACTTGAATGTCAACGGTTAAAAAAAAAACTGCCACAGTTTTAAATACTCAGTTCTTTCTGCCCATTTTAATAGCTAACTACGGTGGGGTGGTTATAAAACATATGCCAATGCTTGGCTATTTAAAACCTTTCTTGCAAAATTACAGTGATTCCACAATGATTCCAGTCTTGTGGGCGTGAGATGAAATAGACAGGAATTGACTTCTTGAAATCGATCGGTGCGGAGCTGTCATTCCTCTGACATGACCCATTCACTGCCTTGGCCTTTCATCCCTTTCAGCTCGATTTCTGGAAATCACCCACCACACCTGGGGAGACAGTCCATGTCCGAGTGCCCTTTGTCAGTGTCCAGGCAGTGAAGGTTTTCTTGGAGTCCCAGGACATTGCTTACTCCATCATGATTGAAGATGTTCAGGTAACTACCCCACAGAGCACCCTTCCAGAGGCTTGCTTGCTGGTCCACTTGAACAAAGGACCATCCTCTTTTATCCTTGGGGACCCTCCGCCAGGGAAAAGAACCTGTGGGTGCCCTAGGGCTACCCTGAATTGTGCACCATCCCTGTGGAGTGGGCAGGGAGGCCCCACCCCTCTCTCTCTTTTGTGTTTGGCACCGATGGGATGTGGTAATAAAGAGTTTAAGGGCAAGGACAAGTCTTCAGCATGAAATGTAAAAGGCAAACCGATGGGTATTAGTCAAAGTAGGTAAAAGTAAGATTTTATTCACCTAGCTTTTAATTGGAGGTTACTGGAGGCCCTGTGTCTGACCATGGGGCATAAATGTATTGGCCACTGTGTGAGAAGGCACTTTCTGAACAAAAGATGAAGCAGTCAACTCCACAGACTGTAACAGAATTTATTATAGGGCAGTTTACTTCCAGGAAGATTGGGCCAGAGGAGACAAAAATATGTTCCAGGAGATTTGCTCGAATTACTCCCCACTCCCAGACCCCTGTTGCTGTACTTTGGGTGTGTGTGTATGTGTGTGTGTGCGTTGTGTGTGTGGTGTACTAATGATTGACAGGACAAAGGGACAAAGAATGCTGTAGCTCCAGGGGCCACACCTCTTGGTGGTTTGTGATCAGTGGTGTTCAGCCAGTGTGCTGCAAGAATTTTTAAAACATGGACTACCTGACCGCTTTTCAGTCAGGGGCACTGACCTCTTTTCCTTCAGCCTGTCAAATAAAAAAAAATGACAACAGCCAACACAATGATAGCCATCCGGTGTGGATGGATCAAAATTATACCTATGTTTTTTGTCGCATTGGCAGAAAACATATTTTTTGATGTGCTGCAGAATGTTAGTAATTAGTTCATGGGCGCCACGAGATGAAAAGGGTTGAGAATCGCTGTGATAGGTAATTGTTTATAATCGACACTATTACCAGTTTGATATTGATCCTGGTTGTCGTGGCGTGCCGGCTGTTGCTAATGAAAACATTCACAGCTACATTTCAAGGAACACAGCCATCGACTAGCAAGCTCTGCTATGCCTGTTAGGGCCTGTGAAGGTGGTCAAAGGTCACAGCATGGAACGTAAGAAACGAAGTGAAATCTGGGACACAGAGATGGAGCTGGTGGTGTTCACATCTCTGTCTGCACAGCCTGGGTTCCCACAGAGGGAGGAGGAGGCATGAGACAGCCAGGGGACGACTGTCATCCTGTATTTGCAGCATCTGGCTGGCCGGAAGCCCCATGAATGCCCCATTGTCTTTCAGGGTGCTACCAGAATAAGGCAAAAGCATGGCCCCAAAGCCCATAGGACAGGAAAAGGGATGCTTGGGACTCTATTGAACAGATGCAAGTACATTGCTATAACCTATAAGCTAATCGCAGGTATGATTGGTTTGTCTTAGGTTCTGTTGGACAGAGAGAACGAAGAAATGTTATTTAATCAGAGAAGAGAACGGAATGGTAACTTCAACTTTGAGGCTTATCACACCTTGGAAGAGGTAGGCGTTTCAAAAAGAACCTCTGAGACATGGGCCCTTTTCTCCTCAGATGACAAAACCCATGCTTCCCCTCGGTGATTTAATGGAAACGATTCTCTCATTTCCTAACTTCTCCAAGTTTCCTAGTATTTCACAGCCAGTAGGAAGTGTCACGGCCTTAAGGCACGACCTCAAGCCCACCTGCCCGACCGAGCAGCCATCCCACGGTTTTCCAAGCAGCCCGAAGTATCTTAAGTGAGCGCACAAACAGCGCCCCGTGGCCGACCGTGCTCTCTGCCCAAGGCCCCCTCGCTGATTTCTGGCGGGCGCTGCCTCCAAAGCCATTTGAGAGCTGTGCTTCATGCTGTCACTGGTGATAGAATCAGGGGACACTTTGACACCTCTGACTTCCAGCCAAGGGCCTGTCCTCCCACACGCCCACGGCTCCCCTGCCTCACATCTGTGCTGTCTTTCCTGAGTTTGGCTGGAGTGATAAACCCCTTCCTCCACCCGAGTCACACACTGACACCTGGGCACCTGGACAAGTCCGCACAGAACTTTTCCTGAGCCCACAGGGGTCTATTTGCACAGACTGACTTGCGGGTGAGGGATGGAGGGGAGGGGCACGAGCAGATTGGGGTTGGGGGCCTAAGGGGGGAGGCGGGGAGCAGGAAAGATCCAGGGAGGAGGTTTCTGGTAGGGGCTGATTCCCCCAGAGCAGGAATTATAAAATGCAAAAAACTCTAAAAACAAAGCCCCCCCCCCAATTTATTTGGTGGCACAACCTGACCTAAACTCATTTGTGGGGGGGACGACGACGACAAAATCTGATCTGAACCCACTAGCTACTAATTTGTGTAGCTGCCAGAAATACCAGTGTACGTGACTAAGGAGCAGTGTTACGGGTGTAGTATATACACAGTGCAGGCTCTCTACCTTCCTAAAATCTCCGCCCCCCCCAAAAAAAATAAGCCCCTTAATTTGAAAAATGTCTACGGCCTCCAAGGATTTCAGATCAGGGCTGGTGGGTCGATGCGACGAGGGAGAGGAGGGAGCACAGCCTCTCCCCCGCGGGCCCCACAAAGTGGCGCGTGTCCCGCGCAGAGCCGACGCGGGCAACAGCTGGAGGAGCTGTGCTCCTGCTGTTCGCTCCCCAGACACGCCCAGGCACGTCTCGGTCCCGCCGACGGCCGCAGCCGGCGCCCCAGCTGCACCGCATTTCAATCAACTTCGCAAACTGGAGGCGACGTAGCTGCTGACATGTGCCTCCAAGGCGGGCACCCTGTCGCCCCGGCCCGAGCCAGCCCCGCTGCCTTTTGTAGTGCCGGTCTCGCCACTTTTCTTTCTTTCTTTTCTTTTTTTGTGTGTGTACCGCTACCATTTGTGTTCCTCTGCTAGTGAGCGCGAGCAGCTTTCTGACCCGGGCAGTTGCACGCCAGAGCTGGGCGGGGAAAGCCACAGGCAAGCCAGGAAAGTGCCATTTTGTTTCCAGCACAAAACTGGAAAGAGCCGGCTCCGCAGCCGCAAAATGGCTTCCCAGGCTCCAGCCCCTGCGGAGGCCCGGGGACTCGTGTCTCAGTTCTGATCCAAACGTCCCCAATCCGGCAGCATCCGTCGCGCTGCCCTGTCTACTTTGCCCCGGGGGAATGTAAAAGGAGGGAGAGGAACATCGCGAATGGGTGCATCAGGTTATTCATTTGCAAACGTCTTTATTCATCTTAAACATTGCAGATTTCCCAAAAAATGGATGACCTCGTGGCTGAGTACCCCGATCTAGTGAGCAAAGTGAATATTGGCTCCTCTTTCGAAAATCGGCCCATGAACGTGCTCAAGGTACACACACCTAGGTGCACGCGCCCAGAGCCTCGCGGTCTCAGGCGGGATCTCAGCGCGGGCTCCGCCCGCAGAGCGTCCCTCCATGTCGGCCCCCCGCCCCCCGGGCCCCGGTTCCAACCGGTCCTTGCTGGTTTGGAGTATCCACCTCCGCACTCCCCACCCCCGCCCCTTTTTCCTTTTCTCCTTCCTGTGCCGACTGACGCAGGTCTGCAGGGGTGAGCTGGAGCTCTCAGCTCGGGAGATTGGCTCGCAGGCGACCGGAGAGCGAGGCGCTAATAGGAACGGGGGGGGGGGGGTGGAGAGGTGAGGGATTCTGCAGTAAATCAAGCCAGTAGTGCTGCGCCCCCCTTTTCTTTCCTCTTTCTTAAAAACAAAAAAGATCCCGAGAGTTTTTTTTTTAAAGTGGTGAAGCCAGAGAGCCGCGTTTAGAAAAAGAGCTCCCGCATTTTAAAAAGAGGGTTCCTGCAGTTTGCGAAAGGGGGGTAGGCAAACGGGAATGCCTCCGAACAGGGCCTTCTGTAGATATTCCAACCTGTTACCTCTAACAGGGATTTCAGGTCTTTTCACCTTGCCCTGAAAAAGAGTGAGAGATTTCCTAGAAAGAGTTTGTTAAGAAAAAAAAAAAAAAGAAAAGAAATGTCACAACTCCCTGCTAAATTTGGAAACGTTATGGCTGAGAACCAACGGACTCAGGACAGATGGATTTCTCCAGAATGTTTTTCTCCAAGCAGGCCTGAGAGGAGTGGTTTGCCAACTTATTGACACTGGGCCACATTTGCTAACATTCGCTACCTTCTTTTTAAAAATTTCCCCCTGCCTGTTTCTCCTGCAGCTGGGTCAGGAAACCGCAGCTCCCCCGCTCCCTCCCCGCCTTGGATTTTCCTGGCCTTCCCTTCTCCAGGGTGGTTTGTGGTTGAGAATGTTATGTGTTTTTGAAAGTTCCCTGCTTTTTGCATTTGAACTCTTTGGAGGAAAAGGCACAGAACATTTTGAACAAAAACTCTCAAAACCCATGAAATGTAATCTTTAGCTAGGATTTTCATTTCTCATTTACCTTATCTCCCATGTTTAGAATGCTGCACAGAGCTAGAAGTTGATGGTGCAAAAATAATCTTTTCTCCCCCATTTACTGATCCAGTTGGCAAAGCCGCTGCTCCAAAGAAAACTAAGTCACTTGGATCATAAAATTTCAGCTCTGGAAAGCACATCCTGTTTTTATGAAGGGCTCCACAGGTTATCACGAGCATTTTTATTACAAAAATAGCACAGTCATTGTATAAAATTGGAGAGCAGAGAAACAGACCAAAAAAAAAAAAAAAGGACAAAGAAAAGAAAAACATCCCCATATTCCCAATTCCACAATTATGGAGTGGTAGCTATTAACACGTTGCAGTGTATTCTTCTATTTCCTCCTCTTTTCTTCTCCCTCTTACTTTTACTCTTTGGATATCTACATACACGCACACGAATTAGCCTTTTTAAAAAATAAAAATGGCATCATACTATTCTATAACCTGTTCTTCAAAATTTACAACATACAATGAACATATTTCCATAGCATTACATTATCTGCCGTGATGTTTTTACAGACACAAGAAAAAGTCCATGCTCTCGTTGCCCTGCAGTTAAGCTTGCATTAAAGGGGCCCTGTAACATAATCACGTGAAGTGAGAAGAGTTAATAGGTGCTTCACTGTCTACACCTCTTCCTCCTCACTCAATCACATCGAGTACAGAAAGATGGACAGACAAGGCCCCGGGTAGAAGAGAAGGGACCAGGGGTCTACAGTGGCTGAGTATTCACGTTTCCACACTTCTTTTGCAGTTCAGTACCGGAGGGGACAAGCCGGCCATCTGGCTAGATGCTGGGATCCATGCTCGAGAGTGGGTTACACAAGCGACTGCGCTGTGGACAGCAAATAAGGTCATCTTGCCTAAGATTCCTTGATTATTTTGTCTTTCTGGGATCAGATCCTACCTAAGCATGCGACAGTCCCCGTGGCCCTAAGGGCTCACGCTCTCAGCCCAGATGGGCGGGAACAGACCCACTGCCGCTTTTTTGGTACTGCTCCAGCCAAGTACCCTGGCATTGTCCCTCAGGCGGGCCACCGTGTACCTGTGAAAAGACACAGCGAGCCAGGAGAGATTGAAAGGGTAGCAAAGAAAGACCCCCGGGAGTCAGACTTCAGCATAAGATCGGACAAGAGAAAAATTGCTTTGCTGCCTTGAATTCCCAGGGCTGAGGCACAGTGTGCTAGAAATCTATAAAATCACGGAAGGGGCTCAAGATGGAAAATATAAACAGGTGTGGGAAGACTTTCCTTTGACCTGCAGATCTGAAGCGGAATTAGTAAGGTGTTTTGGTGGCTCTGAAATGTTTCCGAATCTGATTTTTGAAGTCAGGGTGTAGTTGTGCCTCTCTTCCACATGTTCATTGGAATTGGAGTCAGGACACCAGGCTGGGTATGACCTCGTCTGGTATTTCTTAAGTAATTCAAAAGTGACACGCTATAAATCAGAATGTTAATTCACGAGCAAAGGAAATCAATCCACATCAGATCATTCAAGCATGTGCCACCACGTGCACACTGACTGATACATTTTTCCCTTCAATTAAAATGCGGTTACCTTTAGGGTATTATGAAATGGATATTTAACAGTTGAATAATAATGCTTTAGGATGACTGAGCACAGGAAATGAGTAAATTTTAATCCAGCAGAAACTTCAACTCGACTGCAATTGATTGCAAGTAGAAATTTAATTCCCCAAATGGAATTTAACTGTTTCTCTGTATCTGTCGGAAAGTTTCCGCATAGTTAGGTTATCTGATGTTGGTCATGAGATCTTGGGAAACTACCCTGGGTGGTGATTAAGAAAAAATGTAAACATTTCCTTGGTTCGTAGATCCCTATAAGCCTCCTACACCATTGCCTACCATTGCAGAATTCCTCACCAGAATTAATAGGGAGCATTCTCCTGCTTTTGAGAGAACATGGATAAGTAGTATTTGATTTTTAGTTAATACAAGTAAATTATTCTAACCAGAAATAAAAGTATAGGCATTGGCCTATGAAACACATTAACACTGCAGGGGATTAAAGGAAGTCCTGGAAGACTTTCATTGACTAGCAGTGATATCTCATTCACGTTTGGAAAAAACACTTTGCCGTAATATTCCATCCTGTATGCCCCGGGGAAAGGGAAGTGTGAGCTTGACATCTGTGTTGTTGTCTCTGCTCAGATTGCCTCTGATTATGGAAATGACCCATCCGTCACTTCCATTTTGGACACAATGGATATCTTCCTGTTGCCCGTCACAAACCCCGATGGATACGTGTTCTCTCAAACCAAAGTAAGCCTGGACTTTTTCTCTTCTCAGAACAGGAATCAAAGGAGCTGTGTAGGAACTTCGAAAACAAGATAAAAGTAATCTTTCTGTCCTTGATTTACCCTAAACAGAATGCTTCCTCTCTCTGTAGTGGCCCCAAACGGAGGCGTGCAGTAGAATTTATAATCACTTATTCCAGCACACGAAGTCTTCACATATTGCCTCCGTCAGAGCCTTATTTCAGCTGTTAGGCTGGGCTATTAGAGTTCAGCGTTCGCAGTGAGTCACCTAGGAGATTTGTTCCAATTATCTCTCTGTTTTTGTGGTAGGATTGATAGAAAAGAGGGGGTGGATGTTACCTGCTGACAATTAGATTTGCAGTGGGATTTAGGTAGGCAGTACAATACATCTAACATTTTGCTTAAAATCTGTAGAAGAAATCCTCTGGAGTATTACTAAAAGGAGTTATGTGTTTTTTTTTTTCTTTTTAAAATCTCATTACAAAACACCACTGTGGCAACCGTGACCCCATGTATGTTCAAAATGAGTGAGAGCTTCAAGTTTATTTTTGGAGAGATCTGACTACAATAGCGTTTTTCAATGTGTTTAAAAGGAACTCGTACAAATACTAGTTACTCATCTTATGAGATACCCTATGAATAAAGGTTCCACGCTCAAGTTTGGGAAGTATCGTCCACTGTATCTTTCTCTCTTGGATTTTCATTAAAAAAAAAAAAAATCAGAGCATTAAAAAACCCTTAGAAGTTCTAAAGTAAATCAGCCAGCTGAGCTCTATATTTTCCCAAAATATTCTGTCACAAAACCCTTCCTTCCTCCCCACTCTTTGAGTTTTTGTTGTTTCCATTGAATAGAACTGGTGTTTTCCGGAACACGGTTTGGCAGGTCTTCATTTGAGGAGATGGGAGAAATGTCTACTTTTCTGTGTGAGACAGCTCAGAAGCTCCAAGCAGAACTCTGTGTGCGGACTGTGCCACACCTCTGTGGGGAGGGGAATCTGTGCAGTTCCAAAGGGCCTTCTGGGAGGGATGGGGGGAAATGAACAAAATTCTAAAGAGACCTTCTCATCGGGCTGAACGACCCCCCCCCCCCAACCATTGTCTTTTGTTTGGATTTTAAAGAATCGTATGTGGCGGAAGACCCGGTCCACGGTGTCTGGAAGCCGCTGTGTTGGTGTCGACCCTAACCGGAACTGGGACGCAGGTTTCGGAGGTGAGCGCCCAGGGACTTGCCTGCAGGGACGGTCAGACGTCTGGCCCGCTGGCTGTTTTGCATGGCTCTGCAGGGCTGTCAGCCTGCTAAGCCCATTCAGGATTCAAGCCATTTAAAAACCTGTTTGAAAAACACTTAACTGAATTCCCTTCACAGGCACGCAGTGCTGTCACAGAGCTCTGAGCAGCATTTAATATATTTTGTCTCACATCTCGGTTTTCCCACAAGCTGTAGCCGCCTCGGCTTCCGAGCTCTCACAGCAAGACATTGCGCAATGGAGGGAGGCCGCCGGAAGCCCCGAACCAACCACTAGAGGGGGTTAGCATCTATTTGGAAGAGAAGCATTACATCATCCATGGATGCTTCCAGAAAGAAAACTAAAGTACAAGTAGGATTAAGAAATTGATTTTCAGAAGAGATTCAAAAGAGAAAATACTAGCTTGCTGCTCTGGTTCTGCTGATGTGCAGCTGTAACTTTTCGGGGTTCAGTGGCAGTCTGGTTGGGGCACGCCTTTATGCTTTCCGGCATCAGGTAGAACAACAACTCTCTCTCTCATCGCAGAATTGAAATTTGTTTTTTTCTCAGAAGGTACGTTGACAGTGGGGTGAGAAACTTGATCTCTCCCACTGCAGTTTTCCTAACACCTAGCACAGTGTCTGGAACATAGAAGGCAAATCACTAAGTATTTGTAAGACAAATAAATTAGGGAGACTCACTGAACTCAGAAAGAACACACTAGGGACTTACGATAGGAAACGGATGAGTGGCAACTTCTTCATTCATCGATTTTATCAGTCTTCCAATAGTTTTTTCTTTTCAGTGTAGGTGAAAAAAGTCAAAGCATCAGATATAAAATAATGTTGCCCTTATAAAATAATCCTAAAATAAAGCTGACAGACTATATTTATCCTTTGTTCATATCACTTCGAGATCTTCGGACGTCCCGGGCCCTGCCCATGCCCTCAGAGTTTCTCTAGCGTCCGTAGCCCTGGCCAGGCCACTGCGAACCAACTTCAGTGGTTATGGGTGACTCCAGTTGCTGAGAAAATCAAGGCCAAAGGTGGGCTTGTGGTCAAAGGTGCCTGTGATTCGCCCACTGTAGAAGGGGCATCAGAGGTTCCCTGCATCTGTGGTTTTGTGACTTGGAGGTACAGATGCACAGACTCTTCTACTCTTGGACTCGAAGGATTGGAAGAGATCCCAGAAAATGAACTTGCTTAGTTCCCACCCAATGCAGGAATTTCATCTATAATATTAAACCTAGTTTTTCTTCCAATAACTCCCACGGAGAGGAGATGATCTAATTTGATAGCTCTTTCTGCCATATAGAAGAACCGTATTTTAAAGGATGTCCAGACTCATTTCAGTTCAACTTCCTGACTCTGGCATTCTTGCTCTGATTTCCAGAGGAGGAGCTTAGTGATGTGTGGTAACTGGCTTCAAACAGTGTCTTCTGAAATCTCACTGTTCTCTTTGGGCTTCTTCTGCACGCCATCAGGACCTGGAGCATCCAGCAGTCCTTGCTCTGATTCATACCATGGACCCAGTGCCAACTCTGAAGTTGAAGTGAAATCCATAGTGGACTTCATCAAGAGTCACGGAAAAGTCAAGGCCTTCATTACCCTCCACAGCTACTCCCAGCTGCTGATGTTCCCCTATGGGTATAAATGCAGCAAGTTAAATAACTTTGATGAGCTGGTGAGTTTCTGAAACTTCATTTCAGCTCAGCCGCCAATATCCGTTATGCAGACGAGTAAGTTTCAGTCCTACAGTTAGGAGCTGAGACGGGAGTGCATCGGGGAGGGATAGGTTATAAAGATGAGCGAGGCATGATATGTCCAGCCACTGAGGAGACTGTGATGTGGACTTTCCTAAATTAGCTTTCCTTAGGAAATAGAATTCACGAAATTATTATTGCCTTCATCTAGATGAGCGAGACCCTGATTTGAACATAAATTCCCAGGATGTGCTTTCTGTTGCTTAGGAAATAACCACTTGGATTTGGACCTGAGGCTCTCGGATCTAGTGTCAGGTGCTCTGTGCCTACTTCCGGCTCCTTGCCTTGTACCTTCCTGCTGCCCTCAGCTCCCCGACCCCGCCGTCATGGGGCCCTGGTGTTTGATGTTGGGTGCAAAACACTTGCTTCCCTAACTTCAATATCCTCCATTGTCTTTCCTGTTTGAGGGACCCGTGAAGTGGTGGCAGCCTCAAGTCAGACGGTGACATCTCAGGTGGCTGCTTGCCAATGGCCAGGAACCATCCCCAGCTGCAGAGCATGTGCAAATATTTCCAATTTGGCTTTTAGGCTTAATTTTTGAAACGTGCGTGCTAGAGATAAGCCCTGAGATGTGACCTTTTAGTTAATTTACTTTCAAATAGATTATTGTCAACAGCTCCTGGCAGAAATGGCATAGATTATTCCAATTCAGGTGTATCTTTCATCCCATCAGTTGAGTTTTAGCACTGTAGGGCAGTTTGCAGGGTTTTGATGGTGTATAGTATGACTCAAGGTTGAATCAGGAAAAAAGAATGTCAAGGTTGAAAAGAGCCTAAAAGGTACTTTTAGTAGATCTAGATCACCTTAAATTATCCACACCTGGTTCTCGAATCTCTGCCAGGTAGTTGTTCATCCTGTGATTGGATGGTTTCCTGGCTTTAAGGAGCCCATTCCAGGTTGGGGCATATTTGATTGTTTGCGCTCTTCCTTAGAGAGAGCCAAACCAACAAACCAACTCCTTATGGTTTTTACCTGTCAGCCCTGATTTATCGTCTGGCTCCACGGAGCACGTTTATTTCTCTCTGAGAGGCAAATCCACTAGTAACCTGCTACTCCCAGGTTTTTCTTATCTCCACTATTGCAAATACCGCCTGTTCTTTTGGGCCCTCATAATAGGGTCCCAGGTTTCCATAACACTCAGCTTGCTGTTTTCCAAACACGCTTTGGTTTGCTTGTGTGCTGCAGGAGTAGCTCCCAGAAGCGAAGGTAAAGCCCGCGCTGAGGGTTAACTAGCACAGCAGAGCGTGACCATAACCGCCCTCAGCCGGACCGAGCCCTTCTGCTTAGGCAGTCGAGGGTCAGTTTATTGGCAGGAGCACCGGCCTGTTGACGCACATTGGGCTTATTGACAACTGAAACCCCCGGGCTCTCTGAGGAGTCTGCCGAGCCAGGTTCCCCCCATCTGGTAATTGTACAGTTGTTTTCCTGGACCCGAGTTTAGACCTGACATTTATCCCTAGCGAGGATAGTAAAGCCTCAGTCAGTCAAAATTGGAACCCTCAAATAATGGAAAATATTTTTCTGAGCTCTACTTCTTGGAAAAAGAGACAATCATAGGGAAATAAGCCAATGTAAGGATGTAGTAAAAAAAAAAAAATCACCTTTCTGGGTAAATCCTAGGGTCAGTACACATTCTATTGAGCCTCTTACTCCATCCCCCACCCCCCACACTTCCCTGCCCATTTCTGTCCAGAGCCCTGAATGAGAAGAGTTCGTGGCAAAATAATGACCCCAGTCATTATTCATACAAATGTGTGGATGACCAAATAAACAATGAGGGTCTTCATGTTGTATTTTAAAAGCCAACGAAACTGAGCTGTGCTTACTTCTCAGTGAAAATGGTTGAAACATAAAGGGCGTTGTGCTTATTCCTCAGTTAATCAGACAGCCAGTCAATCAGAGTGTCCCCTTCTGGATTCTGCTGTTCAGCATCTGTTCTTTCAAGAGATGAGTGTGACCCATTCACCTTCCCTTGGTTCTCTCATTCCAGAATGAAGTGGCCCAAAAGGCTGCCGAATCTCTGACAAGCCTGCATGGCACCAAGTACAAAGTGGGACCTATCTGCTCAGTCATCTGTAAGTATCTAATGTGCCTGTACAAATGATCCACTAAGATAGCAGGCAGCACGTGATTTGGGTCCAGAACGTTTAAATGCCCTGATGCAAAATGGATGCCCCTTCATGCACGAAACCCAGCCTTGTCCAATCTCCCTCAGCGGGGCTGTGTCTCCTCCCTGACATATTTCCTGTGTGATGTCGAGGACAAAGAACTTTCAGAATATGGCAGTTGTGTGCTCTCTCCTCTGCTTGTCCTGGTCCTCACAGCTCACTCTTAGCGTGTGGAATCTGTGCCTGAAAACAGGCCTTCATCAAGACCTGGTCCTAAGTCATCACTGTTATTAATTACACTTTTCTTGGCCAGACTTCCTGAAACCCCCTCTCCCACGGTGGCCTGGGATAAAAATAAGGAATGTCTGCAGTGCTGTGGGAAAGCCCAGTGCACCCTCATGCAGATTCTGAATCCCCCAAAGGCATCCCTGCAGTTCCTATGGACACAGCCAGAAACTTGGGACCTTGCGAGTGAATGCCAGGAGTTCCCTAGTGTTCCCATGACCATGATCCTTTGGAAACAAATGCTTCTTACGGGCACCCACTCTGTTCAACACACTTTTATTAAGCATCTTCTAAGCGCTAATCATTATGCCAAGTACTGGAGACATAATGAACCACAGAGTCCTCACTTCGATGTGGGAGTTGAAGGGGAAGTCAGTAAACCTCAGTATGATGTGTGCAATAGGCTGTAAATGCTCCAGAAGTATTAGAAAGCTGGGGGGATCCGGCAGTGGCAGAGTCAGGGAAAGTTGCATGTAGGGAGGGGGCAGGGTTTTGAAGGCTGATCACCAGATAGCTAGAGAAGGGAAGGAGGGATGGGGCCCTCTGGCCTCTTCACAGCACGTGCAGTGGTGCAGAGGATGGAACTGGATGATGGGCCCTGGGAACTGCATGGAGGCTTGGGGCTGCTGGAGTGATAGTGGCAAGAAGGAGAGTGGGGGAATCCAGGGTTTCGTGTATGTACCACGTTAATGAGTTTAGGTGTTTAACCTAAAGGATTCTGGAAGCCTCTGGAGAGTTTTCAGCAGGGCATGGAGTATGTCGAGGCATTGTGTTTTAATTTAGACAAAACGTTTTCGTTTCAGTGTGGAGGGTGAAGTAATAATGGACTGGATGTAGGAGCATCCCATTGGAAGAGCAGGAAGAGCTCTGGAGAGAGAGAGGCTGCCCAACTGGGGCATTGAGGATGGAAGGGAGACATGTAGGAGGGAAAACCAAAGGTTTTTGCTGTTAATCAGATGTGGAGAGCTTCTCACCGAAGGACATTGCGTGGCACCATTAACTAAGGGAAACATCCAGGAAGGTGAAACAGGGGTAAGGGTTGGAAAGATAACGAGTTTAGCTCTAGAAATACTGAGGTTTTTAAAAAAGATTTTATTAGCCCTGGTTTATGTGGCTCAGTGGATAAAAAAGATTTTATTTATTTATTTTTAGAAAGGGGAAGGGAGGGAGAAAGAGAGGGAGAGAAAAATCAATGTGTGGTGGCCTCTCATGCACCCCTTACTAGGAACCTGGCCCACAACCCAGGCATGTGCCCTGACTGGGAATTGAACCAGCGACCTTTTGGTTCACAGACTGGCACTCAGTTCACTGAGCCACACCAGCGAGGTCTTGAGGTTGTTTTCAAGTGGGGATGCCCTGCTGCAGGCTTTGGGCTACATGGCCCCAAGATTCTGCAGAGAGAAAGAGAGGGAGACTCGAGGACAGTTGACACAGAGAGGATGGTTGGTACAGACAGCAGGAGTACGAAGAGCCATGGGTGGGGGAGGGGGCAAGACATTAGGCTGAAGATGAGGTTAGTAGGGAGGGAGACGCAGAGAGGCTGGGCATCCAGGAGACAGATCTCTACGTTCAGCAATTGTTGGATGGGAGGCAGCGTTTAACAACGACAAAGGCCACAGAAAGGCTAACTGTTACAAGGGCAGAATGTTTACCATTGGATTTTCATTGCTAGTGTTAAAAAACAAAATTCAACAGAGTAAATTTGAAGATCTAATGGGCTTTTTAAAGCAGTTCATGAACTGGGCAGCATCCCATCTGGCAACCAAAAGGGCACTCTGGGAGTTGCACAAAATGGAAGATTTTATAGGCAGAAAGAGGGTGGACCAAGAAGGTAAGAGCGGATTATTTCAGGCAAGGACACCTTTTCTTAGGGGAAGGCAGGGGGTCTCACCAGGTAGATTAACTCACTAGTGTGGGTCAGGAAATTCCAAGCTGATTTGTTTAAAATGCCACTCCTGGGAGAGGCTTAAACTGCAATTAGGTTAGGTATTAAATCTAGGTTTGGTGTCATGGGCTTTTAGCACAAGTGATGCCATTTTGGGCCTGTGGTTTTCTCTTTTTTAACACTAGTGTGGGGGAGGGAGAAGTTTTCCTGTATCCTCAAGGTTCTTTCAGCTGGTTTAATAAATAGACATGAGGCAGATTAACAAGAGAAAATGACCGAATTTAATTACATACATATGTGTGGGAACCCCACATCCATGAGAGAGCCAGAGACCCCCCCCCATCCACAAGAGAGGTTCAGTGGCAGAAAGGCACAGTTTAAACAGATGCATGCAGAAGGTTATTGCAGGACGGACTGAGCAGATGTTCCGGAAACTAAAGTGTGCCCTGCTCTATAGATAAGTCAAAAAAAGAAAAAAGGTTATCTCTGGTAATCTTTAATTATGGGAAAGGCCCCTAATTCATATTCCTCTAGGTAGTCAAGTGGGGGAGGGCAGAAGTTTCTCTTGCTCCCACAGGGTCTGGGTTGCTTTCAGCTCAGAGCAGTCTGCATGCCGCAGAGGCACATCTTGGGGTGACTTGTTTTGAACCCCTCACGAGCTTATTGGTGACCGTGACAGAAGTTTCTGGAGACTGGTAGGAGGAGCCGAAGGAGCCCCGGGTAGGGGAGAGGCCGCGCTCGGGAGCACACAGCTCTTTGGAGGAACCTGGGTGGGAAGGGAAGGAGAGATAGGAATCAAGGATTCGTTTTTAAAAAAAATTTTTTTAAAGTTTTGCGTTTTACATTCTTTATTGCATTTTTTTCCATTACCATTTATCTCTCCTATACCCATTATTATTGTTTGTTTTTTTAGATAAGAGATATATTTACTGACTGAGGAAGGATTAAGAGAGGGAACTGTGGAAGATGCTGGAGAAAGAAAGAAGAGATGACCAGTGTGATACTTTGCAGAGTGGGGGAGGAGGGGGTCAAGACAGGGACAAGCAGAGGTGGGCAGATCAGGCTTGAACCAGAGTGGAGTTTGTAGTTGTATTGGGGGTAAAGTCAGCTGTCTGTGCGAGGGTGGTGGTGGCAGAAATCCGAGGGTATGCACACTTAAGAGGCATGGTTTCCTTTCTGTTTATGTATTTTTAGGCAGAGGGGAAGGGAGGGGGAAAGGGGACGGGGAGAAAAATCAATGTGTGGTTGCCTCTCACACACCCCCTTCTGGGGACCTGGCCTGCAACCCAGGCATATGCCCTGATTGGGAATTGAACTGGCATCCCTTTGGTTCACAGACTGGCACTCAATCCACTGAGCCACACCAGCCAGGGCCAAGGCATGGTTTTTTGTAACCATTGAAAAATAAAATTCAACCCAGTAACTTTGACAATCTAATTGGCTTTACTAAGCAATTCATGAATTGGGCAGCATCCTTAGAAGGGCACTCTGGGGGTTGTGCACGATGGATGGTTTTTATAGGCAGAAAGAGGGTGGACCAAGAAGGTAAGAGCGGATTATTTCAGGCAAGGACACCTTTTCTTGAGGGAAGGCAGGGGGTCTCACCAGGCAGGTCACCTCACTGGTGTGGGTCAGGAAATTCCAAGCTGATTTGTTTAAAATGCCACTCCTGGGAGAGGCTTAAACTGCAATTAGATCAGGTGTTAAATCTAGGTTTGGTGTCATGGGCTTTTAGCACAAGCGATGCCATTTTGGTCCTTTGTTCTTGTCTTTAACGGAGTCTTGGAGAGCAGAGAAGTAATAGTTTACGCATCCTATCTAGAACACTTAATGAAAATCCAGAAACTACTGGTCTGGTGATATTTCAGATGATGACAGTTCTTTTTTCCAGATCATGATTTTTCGTTTCTTTTTTCTATTATGATGCATTTAAAAACTTCATAGAAAAACAGAATCCAATAACCAACATCTTAATTTTCAGTTTCAATTTCATTAATGGTTTTGTCAATGGACACAAATACATTAATCTAGCATGTCCATATAAGAACATTCAAACCTACAGAGAATTTTTACAGTAATTTATTTGAACCAAGCAGAGGATGCACCTGGAAGCAAAATCTCAACAGACTGAGGAAAATGCTTCAGATGATGAGAGTTTGCAGTTTCTTCAATGCATTTGAGACTGAGGAGGGAAGTAAGGAAGGTTACGTAGAGGTGAGAGGAGGCAGGGCAGGGTGGGGTGACGCCATAGTTCAGACTGATTACATGGGCCCTCTTGAGGGTGGTTCTGCTTTAGAAGGAGGAGTTTGAAAGCTGTGTTAACCTAGATGCACAGAGTGGACTCGGCTTGCTTAAGGCAAGAGAAGCCTTTCACAGCCCTGGGAGGTGCCTCCCCACCACGACCTGCCCCGTTAGGAATTTATGGCCAGATCACGCTGTGAGATTTTCTGTAGAACCTCTTTCTCGTCCACAAGCCGTCAGCCAGTGTTCCAGTTTGTGTCCATCTCTTTTTCATTTAACATTATGTTCTGTATAATTTTATGTTTTTCCACTCTAGGTATTTGTTTTCCCCATTATAGTGCTATGTCCCAGTTACTGGGCCTTCAGATTGTTTTAACCTCTTGTTAAACGTGCTACCACGAACGTGTCGGTGCAAACCCCCCTTTCTTTTAGCTCTCTCTGGTATAGCATCCCGAGGTGAGAATTCCAAGTCAAATGGAATAAACAGCTTTGGAGCTCCTGCTGTTCTCTGGGAAGACTGAGCTGCCTACAGTGGCCCGGACATTTGAAACCACTCTCCACGTGGCACGGTCCCCCGTTTGGCGGGGGCACCTCCAGGGAGGAGGGCCTCCCGGGTGAAGGCCACAGGGCCGATGGTGCACGCACTCTCCGTGTGGCGGCCTGTGGGTGGGGGCTGGAGTTCGTTCAGAATGCCAGCAGAGTGGCCTCAGCCATTTTGTACCTGGGAATCTATTGCCCCCTCCTTAGCTGAGGTATTTACAAGTAAGGTGGATGTAGGAAAGCTGAGGTTCAGCATGTTTTTCTTGGTAAGGTCACAGATATTGAAGACATTTTCAGTAAGCAAATATCAGAGGAGTATAGGGTTTGCCGTCTGATATTTTTGGAACCTGACCATTAGTGGTCAAGCGAGTTCTGGCTGCATCTGTGCCCCAAGTGGACTCTGTTATCTTCGATCCTGGTCTCATTCCAGCTTAGGCGAGCACTGCCTCTAGGAACTAGTCCTAATGAAATGCTTCTGGCCTCCTGCCCCAGGCTGGTATGCGGCCCTGGGCCGAGCACCTGCTTTACTCCACCCAGAGGCGGCTGGACTTCTGCGGTGGGTGAGACATTTCCTGGGCAGTTTCTCATCTGGAAAGGGCCGTGAGGAGCTCTGCCACAACAGGTGTTTGTGCAAGAGGAGTTGTGACTTGAGTTCTTCCTCAGAGAGGGGTAGGGGACACGAGCAACATAGACCTTGGGGACGGGCATGGAACCAAGTAACTTTGGGCAGGTCACTCATCCTCCCTTGGTTTCTTCATCTGTGAAATGGGTTGTTGAGAATTTCAAAAGACAGAAAGGAGGTTTAAAGTGTCTACTAACTCTAGGGCACTAGGTAAGTGTTGTTTGTTAGTGTTTTGGTGAACTACTGCCCTCCACGTACCTCTTGTCCTTAATGTGGCCCAACTTTCTTGATAGGATCCTAGTCACACTTAGAATCACAATGGACATTAACTGAGTACCTACTTTACAGACATTACCCCAGATCCTTCATTTAATCTCTCTGGACCTCAGCTTTTTATCTATG
This sequence comes from Tonatia bakeri, assembly GCA_004024845.1. Taxonomy (NCBI): domain Eukaryota; kingdom Metazoa; phylum Chordata; class Mammalia; order Chiroptera; family Phyllostomidae; genus Tonatia; species Tonatia bakeri. The sequence goes on along the minus strand of PVIA01001358.1, from coordinate 210,577 downwards.
AAATACAAATAAGACTAATATCTACTTCGTGCCTCAGCGGTGATTAAATGAATCAATTTAGCATAGTGCCTAACACATTTAGTTAAGTACTCAACAAGTGTTGGAATCATAAACATTATATTATTCCACTTAATTCTCATTGCTCTGCAAAATAAGTAATAGTAGTGTCCCTGTGTGACAGAGAGGGCATTTGGGACTCAGTGAGATAAGCGATGTGACCAGCTAATGTTTGGCAGAATCAGGATTTAGTCTGAAGCTAGCATTCTGTCTGCTGAGAACTTCTTTCCTTTCTTTCTTTTTCTAAATCCTCACCCAAGGGTATGTTTATTGATTTCTGAGAGAGGAAGGGAGAGAGTGGGGAGAGAGAGGGAGAGATGGATCGGCGGACATCAGTGTGAGAGCGAAACATTGATTGGTTGCTTCCTGTGTGCTCCCTGACTAGAGACTGAACCTGAAACCTAGGTGTGTGTCATGACTGGGAACCGAACCCGCAGCATTTTGGTGAACAGGATGATGCTCCAACCAACTGGGCCACCTGGCCAGGACCCTCTATGGACTTTTCCTGGGTTTGGCTCTGTCATGTAGCCACACCAAAGGCATAAGTTAGCACTTTGGCACCTAGGAAGGCTCAGTTCAAGTCAGAAACCTTTCAGTATTTGCCGTTTACCAGGCGCTACCATAGCCGCCGTGAGTGAAGACAGACACTGGTCAGAGGAGTTGTGTTCATTCACAATATTAACTGCGAACCCTGCCCCTCCCTGGTACAGGTCTTCCCCTTTGCTGGCCCCTTCTTAGGGACGAGGTGACTTCCTCCATCTCGGCCTCAGCCACCTCCTTCAGTTGACCTCCACCTGCCCTCTCTGGGCGGGGCCTCAAGCAGGTCCATCACTCAGCTCTTCTGAGTCATTATCACCCCAAGTCTTTGTAGGCTAACGCCACCTTTCTTCATCACGTGTCTTGTCAGCGGCCCCGCATGACACACGTGCATGTTACTCCATCGGATGAGTCCATCACACATAAGTACTGGGCTTGTTATTTTATACAGAACAAGGTGTGTTTAGCTCTTACGCTGAAAGTTCCCTGAGGTCAGGGACCAGATTTTTTCTTCTGTTTGTAATCCCTCCTCCCCCTCTGGAGAAAACAGCATCTACGCCTAGCACTCTTCTCAGGAAGGAAATGGGGTGGCCTCCGAAGCTCCAGACGATGCCAACTAGGAGAGCAGGCAGGATTCCAAATGGGTGGGTGAGGCAGAGGCTCCAAGGAACACCAGGGGAAGGCTGAGTATAGTGTCCCTTTACTTTTCAAATGAACCTTGTGTTTTTTTTTTGTAAGCATGATCCCCCACTAAGCTATCTGTGCTCTCAAGGCGCACCCATGCAGACAGGGACCTAACTTGTCTTTGTCACATGGTTGAAGTTAACATAGAGGTTATATAGCTGTGAGAGGCCGATGGGAATAGTATAACCCGACTTGAATCTCATGTGCCCTTCAGACCAAGCCAGTGGAGGAAGCATTGACTGGGCCTACGACTCTGGCATAAAATACTCCTTTGCCTTTGAACTGAGAGACACGGGTCGATACGGCTTCCTCCTGCCCGCCAAGCAGATCCTGCCCACGGCCGAAGAGACCTGGCGCGGCTTGAAGACCATCATGGAGCATGTGCGCGACCATCCCTATTAGGGTCGTGGGGGAATCAACACCATTAAAAGCTCTCTGATTTGAAGCAAAGTTGTGGAGTGGTGATTCCTTTTTCTAATCTTGATATAGGAGGATTATTTCATCAATTTATGTTGCCCCCAAATATAGCAAGCAGCTGAGTTGTACCCCTTCACCTTTTAAAAAAAAAATCCATCCTTAGCAAAATGCTCCCAACATCCTTTCAATATTTAAAAAACATTGTGGTAAAATAGACATAAAATTTATCACTTTAACTATTTTTAAGTGTACAGTTATCACCACCATCCATCTCCAGAACTTTTACATTATCCTGAATGGAGACTTTGTACCGGCTGAGCAGTCACTCTGTGTTCTCGCTGCCTCTGGCCCCTGGTAACCCCTCGTCTATTCTGTGTCTGTGAATTTGCCGATTTTAGGTGCCACGTATAAGTGGAATGATATATGAAGGGACCTCCCAGAAGCTGGACTTGATTTATAAAAAATTGTGTATTTATTCTCACATGTTTAAATTTCAGTCACCTTCAAAGTCCTCGCCTTTTGGTGCAATACACCTACAGCAATGTTTTCTCCGCTGCTCAGAACAGTTTTTGAACTTGTCAATTCTGATGCCTTTTAGTGCTTCTGCCATTTTTTGTTTCACTTCTTCCACATCGGCAAAAACGTTTCCCTTTGAGGACTTTTTCCATCCAGGGAAACAAACAAAAAAGGTCGTTCTGCGGGCTCCCAGTAGATCCGGTGAGTAGGGAGGGTGGGGCCTGGGGGTCATGGCTGTTTTGGTCAAAAACTGCCGAACACGCAGTTCAGTACGGGCAGGTGCGCTCGTAAATCACCTATCACGAAATTGGCAAACCCGTTGAAAGAGTCTTAAAAAAAATTCACTGAAGCTGCACGCAGCTTCTCACCACGACGTCAGCTGGTGCGCAGATATGGACGGGTCCCCAGAACACTCCCCTAGTGGGGGATGCCTGTGCTGCGAGGGGCCTGCCCTCCAGAGGTGATTCTGTTTTTTGGGGGGTCTCTCTCGTAGCATTTTGCCCTTTTGTGACTGGCTTATTTTATTTAACGTAATGTTTTCAAGGTTCATCCATGTCGTGGCACAGGTGTCGGCTCTTTCATCTTAATCGAGTAGCATTTCAGAGCTGGAAAGGGACTTCTGAGTTCATTTGTTCAATAAATACTAATTAAGCAACTACATTGCTCCAAGCCTTATGCTAGGTACTGTGTCCTCTGGTTTCGTTATTGCCTTTGCTTTTCCGTTTCTGCTATGCCGCATTATAAAAACTGGCGGGAACCCAAGCCAGTGACACTCCTTCTTCATGATTGCCTCATCAAGTCTGGGTCTCAGACTCCATATAATTTCTCTGTAGACATTTACTTCCATTAGGGGTTGAAATTTTCTTCATGTGAATGGTTTTCTCTGAAGAGGAGGGGGTGGGAAGTGAATTTCAGCTTGCCTGGAATTCTGGGTACTCGATTTTTTTTTTTAATGCTCACCCGAGGATATGTTCATGGATTTTAGAGAGACAGGAAGGGAGAGACAGTGGGGGGCGGGGAAGGGCAACTACTGGCTGCTCCCCGCACGCATCCTGACTGGGGATCGAACTTGCAGTGTTTCAGTACACGGGACAACACTCCGACTAACAGAACCGAGTCACTCAGGGTGGGTATTTGATTCTTTAGTTCACCTTTCTTGCAGATTTGGGTCTCAGCTTTTCTTGTTACTAATTTCAAAGCTGAAATCTATTGTGGTGAAGGAGAGCCCAGTCTCTGAGATGGATCGGGATGGGCAAGGGGGTTCACTTTCAGCCTGGGATGGATAAAAGAGCTCTGATAGGGACCCCAGGCCCACAGCTCCTGACAAAGACTCTCCTTGACCAAACCTTAGATGGGCTTCTCTGAGTCCTCTTTTTGACTAGGCTTATGCTTGGGCCTTAAGTTGGTCTCAGCAAAGAGTCCTGCTAAAGACATTGTCCCCTAAGCCTTGCTATCTGATCAAGCTCCTTATCTTCCACTCCTGGTGTTTCAATGCTTGGCCCGCCTTTAGCAAGAGTCCTGTGAGGCCTGTTAGGCAAGTACGCCCCTGCACACAATGTCTCCTCTTAGCAGTCGTCCACCCACTGACCCCTCACTCCGTCGTCTTTATAGCGTTCAGGGTCGGACACAATTGCTTTCCCCGATTACATGACCCCTCGTGCAGTAATTTCGAATAACGTCTTCCTTACAGTTTTAACAAATATCAGAATAATTTTTCTTTGTCCTGATCACCACCCCTGGTTATATCCACTCCCCTTAGCAAGTGCAGAGAGAGTGCAGACCGTGGGGCAGTGGGGTGGGGGAGGCTGGCGGGATTTGGGGCTCCCACGATAGACTTGAAGGCCCCCCCGGAGCCTGTGAAGAAGCCGTGGAGGCCACAGGTGTCTTCCATTTATTCTGCTGTGACTCGGGGGCAAGGCCACTAGAGACTCAGAGCTTCGAAAATGTAAGAAGTCTTATTTTTCATAATGTCATGAAGTCTTCACTTTAGCTTAGACCCTAAGGAAAACAGGTAATTTATTCAGACTAACACGTTCTTTCTACACCGTTTACCTCATGTATTTCTACTTTCTCACTGGAGTCCTAGGAGTTACGTGTTGATTCCTAACAGAGGCCACACACTGTCCTCGCAGTGACTTGTTCTGGTGGGTTCTCTCACAGGGCTGGTCCAGCGTGTGGTCTCAGAGCTGGCTGAGCATTTCTTTGCTCATCTTCACTTTTTTTTTTTAACTTCAGAGGTAGCTCTGTCTGAAGTTTACAACCTGGCCTCTCCTATTAGCATGAATTCTATTCAGCACTGTGGGACTTCCTATTTAGTCAAAAAACCACTATTTAAATACAGTGTTGAGCAATCTATATGGCACCTTCGGCACAGAGTTTCCAGCCTGAGCAGCGAGTTCCTGAGCCTGTAAATCAGGAGGCCGGCCTTTATCACTCTAAAGGAATGGCAGAGTCATGCAAGGCTGCTTGGGAATCTCACTAGCATTTCTGAGCACCTGAGTCTGTCTCAGACTTCTTATAAATACAGCTTGACTCAGCCACGGTGTAACTGACACCCTTGGGACATGAAGTGGATACTGTTCTTTGGGGCCCTTATTGTGCCCAGTATCTGTGGCCGAGAAAAGTTTCGTGGGTAAGTTCTTTTTGGATTTAATATATTATTACTCGGTTAGTTCAGCAATAGGGGAGTCAAATGGATTTGGAAATGAGTGGCTGGTGGTACTTCAAGCAGGGTGGCCCTGAGAAAGAAGGCCTGGGCTCCTGTCCCAGCTCTGCTCTGTGTCATCCTGGACGAGTTACTTGCCTCTCAGGCTCAATGGCACCTGCGACATCAGGACCAGGTGGCCTCTGCGGTCCTCCCTTGCTCCCTAACCTCCTGCCAGTTCTTTTTCTTCCTAGAACTTATTTGTAAGGTCATTTCCAGGCATCTTCTCTTTCTTACTCCTATGTTACGAATTACCCAGAATGACCGGAAATTGTTTCTGATTTCCGTTCTGCTTGAGGGAAAACCTGGGTCCTGGGCCTTTGGTTCCATCGCCCTGTTAGTGGTGAAGGCTCAGTAGAGCCGGTGCCTTCCCGTCTGGGACGCGGAGGTTTGGGAGGAGATACCCGTGCACCGTGCACACACATGCTCTGTGGTGTGAGGAGCCGGGGGTCACGGGGGGGTAGGAGAGGTGAAAGGACGCCGTGGTAGCCCGCTTGCAGGCTGAATTGTAATAATTCATTACTGCCTAAATGCTTTGCCGTTGGCAAAAAGCTTTCGTGTGCTTTATCTTTTGGATCGCACAACTCTGCCAGGCAAGGGTGTTATTTTCCTTAACTTAAACATTAAAAAAAAAAAACCCTCAGCCTTAGAAAGATTAAGAAACCAGCCCAAGGCCATGTAGCTGGTAAGCAGTGGAGGTGGAACTCTGAATGCAAAACCCACACCCTTTTGCTGTAACACAAAGCAATCTCCAGATAGAATCCTGTATCTCACCGATCCATCTACGGCTACTGGTTTGCTCTATTATGCTGTCTGGCCAAAGGGACTTCAGGCTTGTTTGCTGAGGTAATCACAGCAGTTCCCCCTTATCTGTGGGACTGTCCCAAGACCCCCAGTGGATGCCTGAACCAGGGATAGTACCAAACCACGTACGCACTGTGTTTTTTCTATACATCCGTACTCATGATAAGGTTTACTTTATAAATTAGGCACAGTTAAGAGATTGGCAATAACAGCTAATAATAAAATAAAACAATGATAACAATATGCTGTAATAAAAGTTATTTTTATTTCAAAATATTTCACTGTACTGTACTCGCCCTTCGTCCTGTGACGATCTGAAGGCATATGATGGGATGAGTGAGGTGCTCAGCACGGCGTGTAATTGAAAACGTACAAATTGTTTATTTCTGGAATTTTTCAGCTAATATTTTCAGACCACGTTCTCGGTAACTGAAACCATGGAAGCCAAACCTCGGATAAGGGGAAAACGATACACTTCCAGGAAATTGAGTAATTTTTATGGTGATGACTTTTGGTCACACCTGGCATCTACTGTCAAGTAGCTTAGGGGCATGAGGCGCAGCAGGTGGCCGGGGAAGGAGCCGGCTCCGCAGGCAGCACAGTGCAATAGCCACGCACCACCATATGGGCTGCTGCGTGGAGCTGTTAGCTCCCACTGCAGCTATATTCACTCGGCTGGAAAATCTTCATTTCTTAGGATGCAGACTTCTCTGATGGTGCAGCAGGGCCCTTGGGTTGAGACGGCCGGGCTGGGCCCTGGAGTCCCCGCCACAGGACAGGCATAGAAAGGGCCGCGTGCCTGGGCCGACGGCAGACCATTGTAACCATTGCTACCATCCTCACCCCCCGCCCCCAAATCTGGTCTCACCCCAGTGTGGGGAACCCAGCAGAGGTGGTGGCATCCTTCCTGGGGTCCACAGACATGTCCCAGAAGGCGAACATTTATTTTATTTTTATTTGTATGTATTTTTCCAGAAGGTGAACATTTAGAGCAAGTGGAAACTGGCCTCTAAGCATTCAAGTGGTTGGGAAGCCAGGACAGAGGTTGGCTTGGAGGGATTACAGTGCTGAGGAGATGAAGATGATGGCCCCCTCCTCCCCCAAAAAACCCCCTCTCCAGCTCTAGCCCCTGGTCTTTCTACTTCACTCGCTGACTTCCCTAGTCTCTCTCACTCTGTGGTGTCTGCTGCACTGGCCTGCAACATCGTAAGGGCTGGATGGAGGCCAGGGTGCCTAGAGGTGTGGGGCAGGCAGAGAGCAGGAAGCGGCTGCAGAACCCGCTGCAGCATCAGCAGTAGCTGCGGGCACTGAAGAGTTCGGTGCGGCCCACTCTCAGCACTCGTGGTGGATGCTCCGCTTGGCTGGGGATGCAGGTGAGAAAAGCACGGAGACTCGGCCCCTTGGGAGGGAGAGAAGCACAGCACCAAGGTGACTTGTCCAGAACATGGGATCAGCAACCACGTGAGGCAGCGGCAGGACAGCCTGGGTGTCGGAGAATGCCAGAGTTAAGGAGAGCTGTAATAATACCTGTGTAGAGTAGCGGGGTGAGCGTGGCAACCTGCAAATCCCATCGTATGCCCCCTCCCAGGCCAACCTTCCCTAGTCAGAATGAGCTTAGGGTCTTCAAATGGATTTCCAGATGGCGGAGGTAGGCTGTGTTCAGCTCCACACACTGGGAAGGACACTTTCCCAATAGACAAGGAAGAGGACGACAAAGAAAAGGCTGCCTTTCACCGGGCACGCACTTACGTTCTCTCTGCCTCCAGGTTTTGATAGACGTAATATTGAATTTTGAATAATGTGGGGCAACCCCTTCTCCCCAGTTTCAGTGTCACCTGAAGACTGTCCCTCCCTGTGCCTCTGGGTAGGGAAAACCTCACGGGCGATGGGAGTTGGTCCTAAAGCCTGGGTGGAGAATGCCGGGCACCTAAGGAGAAGGGCTGGGTGTCCAGGCAGAGGCAACAGCATGTGCGAAGGCATACAAAGGCAAAGTACTAGGGGATTTGGAATTTCATTGAGGCTGGAGCAGCGAAGGGGCAGGAAGGAGAGGCAGATGGGCAAGGACTCGACTCTGCACCAGCCCTTTGTCCATGTGAAAACATCCAAACCTGTAAAGCATTGTTGATGGGAGTTTATCTGAGCTAAAGAGACAACGTGCCCCAGAAGCAAGAGCTCAAATGCTCCGGAGAATGACCGTTTTCGGCTTCTTTCATCCATTTGGAGTTAAGGAGGGCGGGGCGGGCAAGGAAGATTACACGAAGGTGGGGATTACAGGATAGTTAACGAGATTATGTGCTCCCTTGTGGGGACTGACACAGAGGCATCAAAAAGTGGACCCGGCTTTGCTTCAGGTGCAGATAAACCTTTTGTAGACCTGGGATGTGACCACCCACCCTGACCTGCCCAGTTAGGAATCTGTAATCAGGTTTTTCCGAGAGGTTACTTTTGGTTACATTACTGGGCCCCCTTCGGGTCCACACCTTGCCCACCGCCGGCCTGAATGCTACGGCTGTGTGTCTGTAGCTGGGCTAGTTTCGGGTGCGATGAAGTGGGCTGTGGACTCAGTCGTTACGGGGCCGTGAGATTCCCTGGGACCCCTCGTCCGAGCGGACTCCAGGAGTCCAGAAGTTCTGTCGTGGAGTAACTGCTTTGGACAAAGTAAAGAGAATGCTCTGCGTGAATGTGGACCATGATTTGTGTACTTCTGAGAGCTCTTCACTCTTAGGTTCCTCTTTTCCTCTCTTCCTGTCCTCGTCCCCTCCCCTGCTTCTCTGTGATTGCTCTTGTCACTGCTGTCTTTTACAGACGCCTAATTTTGCCAGTATCAGCGCACAGGCGCTTTCTAGAACACCACCCCAAGACGTTCTTTTACTGCAGGGTTGGGGGTGGGTTGTGACAGCACATGAGTTTGGCAGATGGGCCCTGGTATTCAGCCAGGAGTAAGGATTTCCCTTCTGTTTTAAACTCTTCCCTTTTTTGTGAGGCTGCCTGCCCGTGTCAGAGAAATGGTGGTTTGACTCCTCATTTTCCCAGGGCTACAGTCCGACTCCTAGCAAGCCTGCAGGGTTCAGACTGAGACCTGCCCAGCCAGTGGCTTCTCCCAGTGGCCCCAGCAGCTCCCCTGGGTGCAGTTAGCTGCCCACCTCCCGGGACCCTGTGGAGGGCAGGCGAGTTGGGAGAACTCAAGCCTTTTGGCATGGGCGTTTCCTCCAGACCTGCCACCTGTGGTGGAAGCAACTCTTCAGGGGACCTTGCCTCCTTGAGGCTGGACTAGACCTCCCCCTGCCCCCACAGAGACCCTGGAGAAGCTTCTAGAACAAAGTTACACCCCGAGGGTGCATCAGGATCGAGCTGGCTTTCTGGTGAGGAGACGCTGATCTGCCGCGTGAGGCTGCACGTTCAGCTCCCTGTGACAGAACCGTTTTCCCTGTCAACAGGTCCTTCAGCCCACAGCTCTCTCCACCAGCTCTCCTGCATTCATTCATGTCAAAGGGATGACGCATGTGACAGCGTTGAGTGTGGATTTTTTCGGCCTGTCACCTAGCAACGGCTTAATGGCTCCCCTGGCTACTTGAGCCTTCCAGAGCACAAAGGAAGCTTTTCAGGCTGGGCCTTCTCCCACCCACACACAGGACTTCGGGGGGCCTCTACCCCTGCCTCCGCCGCGGATGCTAAACAGTGTATTTGAAACAAGTGCAGGACCAACACAAAGGGGGGCTCGGGACCACTGGCTCCCTCTGGGCCCCGTCAGGCGCCCCTTGGGAGGACTGAATCCCGAGTTCAGCCTCAGCCCGTTGGCCCTTATCTCCTTAGAATTTTTATAGGGTGCTGGAGCTGGATGAGCTTGAAAGAGCACCCAGCCTCTCCCCCGTTTGCTAAGAGGAAAACAGCTAACTCTTCAGGGACGGAAGTTCTGTTCTTTTTCCCAGCCTCTTCCCAGCACGGACCTGGGGCCAGAGTTTCAGCCTCAGCCCCTGACAGTGAAGAAGTGCTTCTTTATGTCTTGAGTTAGCTTTGCGTGTAACTCAGGAACATTCCTTTCTGCAAAATATATATGTTTTTCATTATAAAGTAATACGACCGCATTACAGAAAACAGATACAAGGGGGAAAAGTCAGTCATCCATAACCCGGCGACCCGAGCATAAGCACTGTCAGCATTTGCTGTATTTCCGTTTCTGTCTTTCTTCCAGTGCATCTGCTTTCTCCATACCGGAGATCGTGGCGTACATACAATTTTGTGTCCTGCTCTTTCACTTAATCTTTCCCTTAAAGTTATACCATAAGCGCTTTTTCACATTTGCCACGTAGTCTTGTTTTTAATGGCTATACATTATAACCAAAGACTAGACCATTTCCTCTCATTTGGTGCAGTTAAGTCTGGGATAGTAGGTTTGGGGTTTATATGCCAGCCGAAAGCTCACCATTATCTTTTGCTTTCTTTTCTTTTTTTTTTCTTTCTTTTTTTTTTCTCTCTCTCTCCAGGGACCAAGTGTTTAGGATTAATGTCAGAAATGGAGACGAGATCAGCAAACTAAATGAGCTAGTGAATTCAGACAACTTTAAGGTAACTGGACGTCTTGGGTATCCTCTAATTTTGGTGGGAGAACACTTGCCCAACTGACATTGTTTCTGAAGAGTTTCTGTGTGTCACCTTGTACTGGTCAACCCGCCTCCCCCTCACTGAGGGGGCTGATGGGGCAGAAGGGCCGTATATCATAGCAGGGCTGGGAGATGGGAGGCCTCAGCAGTGGGCTCCATCTTCCCATCTGCCCCTAACTTAGCGTTTCTTGGGCTTTGCCAGGCATCGCCTGCTGGACAGGCCTGCGCCCAGCTCCTCAGAGATCACCCTGGCTTTTGGCAGTCATTCCAGAAGAATGGGCTCATTATGCCTTTTACCTGAACTGTCCTTTAACCTGGTTTTCTTGCTGTTATCTTCAGCTCAACCTCTGGAAATCTCCCTCCGCCTTGGGCCTTCCTGTGGATGTCCTGGTCCCATCCACCAGTCTGCAGCCAGTCACAGTCTTCCTCCGCGCCCAAGGCTTAGATTACTCCGTGACAATTGAAGACCTGCAGGTGGGTAAACCAAGGCCCCTCGCTTGTCCTGCATAGCACACAGCAGTCAGAGCAGAGCATTTTGAAGTTCTGGTCTTGAGTTTCTCCATTTTGCAGATGAAGACACTGAGGAGTGTGGGAGTGAGGTACAGTGGCCTGTGAGAGGAGCATGTTGTGGTGGAAAGGGCATGCATAGGGTAGGGAACCAGACAGACCCGAATCTTGATTTTGTTAACTGCTAGCTGTGTGACTTTGGACACACTCTTAATCTCTTTCTTTCTTTCAAAAACAAAATCTTTTCCTAAAATTTGAGAGAGAGAGAGATAGAGGAACATTGATTTGTTATTCTACTTACGTATGCATTCGTTGGTTGATTCTTTTATGTGCTCTGACTGGGAATTGAACTCAAAACCTTGGACCATCGGGATGACGCTCTAACCAACTGAATTACCTGGCAGGGCAAGCTTTTAACCTCTTGAGCTTCTGTTTCTTCACTGGGAGAATGGTAATAGTGATAACTACTTTGTGCAATTTATTGAGAAGAGTGATTAAGTGTGTGTACAATGTCTACAGTGACTGGTGTTTCAGAGATACCCACAGGTATTTAGTCTCTCTCCCTTTCCCTACAGGAGGGAAGAATAGAGTGGGGTGGGTATTGGAAACCAGCCATAAAGAGCATCCTTTGAGAAAGGGGATGTCACCAGCACCCTCAGTAGAGGGAACATTACCACCCTAGCCAGGCACCAGCCTCACGACCTGTATCTGAACAGCAGGACAGTGTCTGGCTCATTTTCTCCCCTTCATCGAGGTGGGTTATGGACTAATTGGTGATTTGGCCTGGGAGTTTCCTGATGGCGTGAGCAGCTGTGAGCTTATTAATCATCCTCACATGTCATAGACATCTGCCAGGAGCCTTCAAAGTATGAGTGGTTATAAGAATTTCTTTGTTTCTGAATGGTTTCCCAAGCTGTATGTTTCAGAGGCACTGGATACCAGATGCAGGCTGATGTCTATAGGATTCATAGTATAGAATAACAAAATAGCACATGTACTGCTTCCAGGGAGCAAGGAGGTTTTGAATGGGGTAATAATGTACAATGGGCACCAAGGGGTAAGATTTTATAGGTATGTGGAAGATGTCTGACCTTTCACACCTTGGCATTTGTGCTGTTTGACATGTGTGCTGAAGGTGCCGCCATCTTGGTTGGCCCCCGGGCCAAGACGTGACAGAAACAACATAGACCTCCACCTCTGATGGACCACCTCACAGTGTTGCCATGTCTGTTTTAGGCCCTTTTAGATGAAGAACATGAAGAAATGCAGCACAATGCAGAGCAAGAACGGAGTAGTAGTAACTTCAACTATGGGGCCTACCATTCCTTGGATGCTGTAAGTGTTTCCGAGCAGGTGAAGATCAAGGTTATCAGTGTCCTGGGTTTTGTGACCCCTTTCTTTCTTTCCAGGAGGGGTTTGTCTTTAGCATGAAATCCCTTCACTGGGGGCACTAAAATGTGCACACTGGATTCCTTTCCAGTTCTTGGATTGCTTAGCTCCCACTGGCACCTAAGAGCACAGAGAGAAGACAAATGGAACATTTTCTTCCATGTTTCATTCTTTTCTTAAGCAACTCCTTAAAGGAGGCCATGAACTAGCTGCAGTCATATCTAGTGCTTGGAATTTAACCTCCCTGGACCCCGCCATAATCCTTGTATTGTGTTTACCCAAGTTAGAATATTACTTATTCCAGGCAAATAGACAAGTGGTTATTTCAAGGTTAACCAAGTATTTCCACTCATTTATCACAACTCACAACATACATTTGTTCCATAATGCATTTTGGTGCTGTGTTTAGTTAGAAACCACTTTATATAGACGACTGACTTTCAAGGTAAGCCAACCCTTCAAACGAAAACCTTGGAGCAGAATAATTTAACACGATACTGGAACTTGAGGAATCAAGAGGAACGAATGGAATGGGCTGCATCATGTACGATATAGTTCTCCTAGGTTCCTCAATGTCTCCTTTATTAATCTGCAAACGGCGAGCTTAGGAACATGCCCCAAATCTAAGCTGGTATTCTCCTCCTCCCTGCGTCTCAATGCACATTGTTCTTTTGGTCCAAAGACATGCTTCTTCATGAGGCACGTATTTGAGTTGTTTTTCTTCTAGTGAGTGAGGGATTACCTCAGTCTGATCATTTGCACTTTTTGCTCATGATCATCAGTAGCTTTGTTTATTTCGTACACTTCCAGCTGCATCGCCCCTTGGTCCTTCTTGTGACCAATGACATACATCTGCAAAACAGCTGGACAAAGTCAGGAGTTCAGATCAGGGCCACGGACAAAAGCAGAGTTCAGGGTCCAAGCGGAGCTCAGGGTCCAAGTAGGGATTAAACCCAGGATGTTAGCTTCATTAACACTGGACACCCCCTAGCTGGCTAACCGGTTGCAGGTTGCAAACGTTACCCAAGATCCCGGAAACTCCATCGGCTCACCTGCCTGCCCTGGGAAGCTCACTTCCTTATCTACTGGCTTTTGGCTTTTGTCCTCTGGCCTTAGGTGCCATCGTCATCGGTTTATAGCTATCTCTTTTCCCTGAGCGGACTTTTCACTGTGATGGGTGTACCATTGAATCCCTTTGGCTTGATCATGTCCAGTTTTTTTCTAAAAACACCTTTAAGAGCTCACATCCTGCAATCACTCAGCTCTTAGTTCTCTCGTTAGAATTTCGTGTTTGTTTCTACCAGAGTTTCTAGTTTCAGAGGCTTCCTGTGTGTTGCAGTTGCTGTCTCAGGTGAGTTTTCCCCGGATGTTGGCTGTGTGAATTGGACCCCCTCCCCAGACTCAGCTGGGTGTTTTAACCTTTCCTGGGTGACTCTCTTTCCTCTGGTGGCTCAGGGCAGGCACCTGACTTTTGCGCCACTGTCTAGGGTCAGTGGATAGAATTTCCAGGCCCCTTTCATGGCTCGTTTGCCAACCCCCAGCTCTCAGGTTCCACTCCTTGTCCCACACTGGGTCCTGTGCCCTCTGTTCTTGTTCCTGGTTTGCTATAAACCCTCAGCACCTGAGGCAGCTACGTGGGCTTCATCTGGGCCCTCTGCTTGGCTAGCTTGTTCCCTCTTCATTTCTGGCACCTACAGTTTCACCCTTTTTAGCTTTTAACTTGGCTGTGCGTAATCTTCACTGTATTTTATCCGGCTCGCCTATGTGTTTGGGGAGTGGTTTCTTGCTTCAATTTGCCATATTGATCGCAACTCTGATAAACCCTTTGAGCTTGGTATTATTCTGTGTATTGATTGCACATTTTCCTCCTCTGTAAAGGCCCTCCTTCCAGTTTTAGGTCTAAATATAAATCTGTTTACTTCCTTCTTTTGACCCTCAAAAGGTTTGAGCAACATAGACGGGGGAACTCTACTTAAGTCATCCATGGCCACGACGGCAGCTCTCCACTTGTTCTTGTAGAGCCTGGAGGAGTCGCCTCCGATGGGAGGGACTGTCCTCTGGGATCAGGGAGACACCATTGCAACTTCTGCACATATGTTTATTAATGCGACTGTGAAACGGTTTTGTTTTATAATGTGCTAAATATATAAGTATATGTAAATGCTATTTTTTCTTAACTGATGGAGAAAGTGATCAAAAAGTTTGGAGTGCACTGATTGCAAGACCCCGGGCTAAACGGAGTCATGGAGCCAGTCTAGGGTGGTTCCGAGGGCCACCCTGCTGGAGCTGCGGGTTAGTTTAGTGGGCTGTGATTTTGTGGACGGACACAAATGTGTTCTTCTCTAGAAAATGTGTAGAAAAGGACTCTTCAGGCACTTCTTCAAGAATAAAGCATTCCGTGCCGATTACGTTGTCAACCCCAAGGTTAGGGGCTGGAAGAGATCATTAAGTTGGCAGATACCTACCCAGAGCCGAACAAATTCTAAAAATGGCTCTGGGTTTACTTTTTCACGCTTCAGATTTACCAGGAGATGGACAGCATCGCCGGGGACTTCCCTGATCTGGCGAGCAGGGTGAAGATTGGACATTCGTTTGAAAACAGGCCGATGTATGTACTGAAGGTGAGGCCCCGGGCCCTTCGGAGAGTCCGGCCGTCGGCCTCCTCCGGGGGCAGCTTTGTAGGACCTCTTAGACTTTGGGGAGTAGGTGAGGTGGAAGGACTCGACCGGGGTTTGAGTTTGGTCTGAGACGCAGACAGTCCCCTGCTTGCACATCTCACTCCAGGCTGTGCCGGAAGGGCCGGGTCAGGGGATGCCTGTGGGATGAGGTTAGTACTCCAGAAAGCTTCCAGGGCACAGTCCTTCGCCTTTGTCCCCACCTTCTGTAAATAGCACGACAAATTGGGAGAGTTCTACAAATTCTATTCTGCTTCTAGGGGCACTTATTTGAAAAGCAGTCTAGGAAGCTAATTTTAGGGTTGATGTAATTTTAAGCCCAGCCTATGATCCTTGGCTGCACAAAGCCTAATTTCCAGATATTTCTAACAGGTTCAGGTCTATATTGGCAAAGGAGGTAGAGAATTTATGGCAATAGCAGGAATCACATATATAATCCAGCCCAATGAATAAAAAAGAACTTGGAGATGCAAACCATGGAATGACCGACGATGCTAAGGGTTTGTCACACCCTGAGCCCCCTCTCAACCCTGAAGAACGCAGGCTCAGGGAAGTCATTAA
Organism: Tonatia bakeri; assembly: GCA_004024845.1. Lineage (NCBI taxonomy): Eukaryota > Metazoa > Chordata > Mammalia > Chiroptera > Phyllostomidae > Tonatia > Tonatia bakeri. The sequence goes on along the minus strand of PVIA01001358.1, from coordinate 195,125 downwards.
ACTACCAGGGGGAGGAGGCCTGCCAATCAGCCACTTGCTCTAAAGTAAGCTTTACAAGTTTGCCAATCTGATGGGGACCCTGGCGTCATTAGCACCAAGCTCTGTCCTGAGGGGGAAGTGGGCCCTCTAGAAAGCAAGAGCCAGAATTCACCTAATGCCATTTACAAAGAGCTCTAGCGAACCCCCTCTTCCTCTTTTTAAAAATCGAATTCATGTATTGCAGCCACCAGAACAGGCTGGTGCGTGCACTCTTGCCTCTCTCTGTTGGAATACCATTTGAGGTTTTCCCAGGGACACAGTATTACTTCTAATCACACTGGCATTATCATTCACAATAGCGTTGTTTCCCCTTCCTATTGGCTTCCAAACCTGGAGCACTGGCTGGGCCCGCCAGCCAGCCAGCCAATTAAGCTCCCTAGTCACGGATAAACTGATAAATAGATGGTGACCTCAGGAACATTTGGTCTCTGAATTATCTTAAATAGATTAAATGAATAGGGGCGAGCTGGAGAGGGGAGAGGTGAGCTGAGAATGGGGGCCGGAGAGTCATTTTCTGGTCTCTTTTTCCTTCCACAGTTCAGCACTGGAAAGGAAAGTCAGCGGCCGGCCATTTGGCTGAACGCAGGCATTCATTCCCGGGAGTGGATCTCACAGGCCACAGCCATGTGGACCGCGAGGAAGGTCATGTCGCTGGGTTTTAGGCCAGAACTCTGGGGAGCCCGGGGGGCCCCTGCAGCCTCCCATGAGGCAGGGCCAGGGGATGAGGTGGGAAGACACGGTGGGCTGGAGGCCTTTTCATTTCAGAGAAGCAAAAGGTCAGAGCTCCTTGGTCAAGCCACTGTGGCTAAATGACAGAGTGCATTCACGGCAGTGAGCAAGCTAATGAGCTGCAGGGGCGGCCCCAAAATACCGACCCACAGTCAGTCCCCCAGAAAGGGAGTGGAACCTTGTCAGCAGCAAAACTCGAATGAGCTTTGCCTTTGGCCCCTTCCCAGCCCTGCCCCCCCAGGCCCTCAGGGACCTAGTGCTGTCTCTGTGTGCCCCTGGGAAGCCTGCTTTAAGCCAGCCTGGGAGAGGAAGGGTGGTGCTCGTGGAGGACCCATCTTCCCTATGCCTAGCATGGGGGCTCAGATTCCTAATAACTGCTGTGATGTGTGGCCCCCCTGTTCCCACTCACTGGAAGGAATGAATAAACCAGACAGCCCAGGGCTCGCTGCGGTTGAGATCATTCTGCAGCCATGTTCCCCCAGGTTTTCAAGTGCTCTGAGGATTTTGCAGAGAGCTGTGTCTTTGGCGGTGGCGGGGAGGCTGCAGAGGGTACTGTTCCAGCAGCCGGGCATGTGGGGAAGATACACAGGCTTAGACCTAACCTCCAGCCCTCAAGGGTGTAGCTGACAAACTCGTTATCTTTGCTTAGATTGTATCTGATTACGGGAAGGATCCAGCCATCACCTCCATCTTGGAGAAAATGGATATTTTCTTGTTGCCGGTCGCCAATCCTGATGGATACGTGTATACCCACACTCAAGTGAGCAACACGAAATGGGCTGCTTAGAGTTAAGACTTGTTTGTTGAATGCCTTGCTTTGCCACTAAACATTTGCATGACCTTGGGGAAAACTTCCACAATGTGTTGTAATGAGCTTCCTTGGGGGTCTCATTCTCCAGGCATTCTCTCAGCTGGGAATCACCAGGGAATGTTTTTTCTTAGAGACACTAGTCTAATAAACTTCCCACATGGATCTTGGATGATTATCAGCACTCTGCCAATCTTCTTTGCATTCCTTTCCCTCCCACACATATTTTTCCTGACATTTTAAAGCAAATCCCAGACATCAAGTGATTTCACCCAAGATTTCTTTCATACACATCTCTAGCTAATGATAGTTAAAACAAAGAAACGAACAGCACACCACTATCACCTTTAAGAAAGTAATGGAAATTCTTCAAGTCCATTTGTTGAAATCAGGATCCAGAGAAGGATCTGTGCCTGCATTGGGTTGTTACGGCTCTGCAGACGTTTTCATTCTATAAAAGTGAGCGCCATCCCACTAAAAATATCATTCATTTTTGGGGAAACCAAGTAGATTGCCCGTGGCACGTCTGGCATTTTGAATTTGGCTGATGGCTTCTCTGTTGCGTGCTGGTTAGTGCATTGTCTTAGCCCCGTGTTCCCTACATGCTGGTAATCAGATCTAGAGGTGTGGTTGGATGCACATGACTTTGTTAGGCACAACAAAAGTGCCTAAAAGTTGTGCACTTCCGAACGTATCGGTGATCATGCAGCTGCATAATGGCCATTCGTCCCACTTTTCCCAAAGCCAAAAATTCCTCAGTGGGTTCAGGTGCCACCAGCCTGGTTCTTACATTATAGAGTTCTCTTCGGGCCGTTCTGTGGGCCCCCGTGTACAGAGCCAGGAGGGCCTGGGGGGCGAGGATGGGAACCCTGACAATCCTCCGGGCAGAACTGTTAAGCAGCTCGCCCTGTCCACAATGCCCATCCCCATCTTTGGCCCCCAAAAGAAAACCTTTGCCTCTCTTGTGCCCTGACCCAGCTCTGGATGTTTTGTTCCTTCCTTGGTGGATTTTGCAGAACCGACTTTGGAGGAAGACTCGGTCCCTACATCCTGGAAGCTCCTGCATCGGTGTTGATCCAAATAGAAATTGGAACGCTAGTTTTGCGGGTAGGTTGGGGAGCCGCTTCTCACACTCTGTTGCCCCCGAGTCGCCTGGTCCACGGGGCTCCAGATGGCCCCATTGCTGATTCGCTGAGAGACTTGGTGAATCCCTTATGCCCTCCATATCTCGTTTTTTAATTTTTTTCTTTTATAGTTTTGAAAGGGAACAACTTGGCAATTCCTATTCTATTGAGAGAATGCTAATTCTGAAAAACCATTATAGTCTTTTTTTTTTAAAGATTTTATTTATTTATTTTTAGAGAGGGAAGGGAGAGGGAGAGAGAGAGAGAGAGAAACATCAATGTGCGGTTGCTGGGGGACATGGCCTGCAACCTAGGCATGTGCCCTGACTGGGAATTGAACCTGCGATGCCTGGTTCACAACCCGCACTCAATCCACTGAGCTACGCCAGCCAGGGCTTTTTTTTTTTTTCCATTATAGTCTTTTTTTAAAAAAGATTTTATTTATCTACTTTTAGAGAGAGGGGAAGGGAAGGAGAAAGAGAGGGAGAGAAACAACAGTGTGTGAGAGATACATTGACTGGTTGCCTCTCACACACTCCCAACTGGGGACCTGGCCCCAACCCAGGCATGGGCCCTGACTGGGAATCGAACCAGCGACCTTCCAAAAAACCATCACAGTCTTGAACATACACATCCATGCCTCTTCCTTATACCCTGCTCACCCCAGCTTGTGGGTGGAAGGGCTCCTGAGGCAACCCCGAAGGGAGCAGTTCGCACTGTTCACGTAACAGGCAAGATCGCATGTGGTGAGAATTAAACTCCAGCAGTTTACCCTTAGATGTATAAATATGAACCTCCGCTCTTTGATGTGACGGAAAGACAGTGAATGAGAAGACCTGGGTTCCGAGTTCCCTGTATTTAAAAATCATCCTCATGATCGTGCCAACAGACACTTTCCCATGCATTATCATATTCGCAATGCTTCTGACCTGGAGAGTGAATTTTAGCATCTGCAATGAGACCATGGAAGCTCAGAGACGATCTCAAGAGTTTATGGTTAAGAGTTGGATCTGAACTCCCCTTGCGATTCCAACTCCGGACAGTTCTCCCTCGCTGTTTTACAGATGTCTTGTTCTTTTACTTGCATAGAAAGGGCATAAAACCATGGGGGGTGGGGTGGGGTGGGGCGGGAATAACGTGACTGTGGGAAAGGAGCTGATACAAATTTAGGTCAGATATTCCACACCTGGGCTGGTTTTGCACACACCAGATACCTCGGGGAACTATACGGGGAAGTAATATTGAAGACGATATTTCTGAACACCTGTCAAATAATCAAGAGATTTTAGCCACAACAATAGATTATTTTTGGCAGCGCTCTGCCATTAGGATCTGAACCAAGAGAACGAGCTGACACCAGAATAAATGGAGTCATTTTCATTATTAATTGGTATTCATATTAATTATCTAGACTACTTATTAATTACATCTCATTGTCAGGTGTGATATTAATGATTTATGACAGTTGTTAGTGATACAATATAAGGTCAACTTTACCCTTTTCAAGGAATCCTGCCAGTTTTCTTTCTCAGCCATTGCAGATCCAGCACCCTGACTTTCCACTCCTGCACCCTCCCCTCACCATCCCCACCGTGGCCTAGGTTCTGGGGGGTACCGAATAGTGGCCCGCCCATTTCCGGTACCTTCTGCCCCTCCTCTGGATTGTGGGTTCTGCACTTCTGTGTTCTTGGCCTTTGTGTTAACTAACATTTCTGCTTGGGCCACTGCCCACCCCACAGGAGGGGGAGCCAGCAACAACCCTTGCTCCGAAGTGTACCATGGACCCCATGCCAATTCCGAAGTGGAGGTGAAATCGGTGGTAGATTTCATTCAAGAGCATGGGAATTTCAAATGCTTCATCGACCTGCACAGCTACTCACAGCTGCTGATGTATCCGTATGCTTACACAGACAAAAAGGCCCGCGACGCTGATGAGCTGGTGAGTGACGGGCTGGCCTGCAGCCATCCCCAGGCCTGCTTTGCCCTCGCCTGCTGCCGAGGTGGTCGTTCTGCAGCTTTACAAGGAAAGTCCAGGAGCCTGGGCTTCTTTCAGTAAGGGTCCCATCTTCTTTCCCTGCCTTATCAGGCCTACTGGCAATAGGAAGAAGCTGTGCCCTTCTTTCTGTGTTTGCTGTGACTTCCAAGAACCACACTTCTGATCCCTGCCTTTCCTTCTCACTTGTGTTTCGGCCAAAACCCATTGCAGACCCACTGGCTGCCAAGAGCTGGGAGTGGCATTGTGTTGTGAGAGGGGGAAGCGCTCCTCACTCCAGCTGAGGTAGAGTTTGAGTAGCATGTCAGCCACCGCCTAGCGGTGCTCTTTGCCACATACAATGGCTCACCCTAGGATGTGAACAGGCACAGGCAGTGGACTGTCAGAGCTGGGCTGGCATCTGCAGAGTGAGCACAAGCCTCCCGCTCTGTGCTGGTTGGCTGAAGCACATCCTTCTGTCCAGGGCCACAGCTAGCGCATAAACCTCACAGCACATACAGGGCTCATGGCAAGGCGTGGGCTGGATTCTGGCCTCAAGTAGGCGCTCTGCATAGGACAATGGCAGCCCTGTCCCTACTCCACTCTGGAATACCCACCTCCAAGGTTTTCTCTCGAACATACTTGGCCTTCCCTCACATTCATGAACCTGACACTTCCTCCCCGTAGGACCGATGAAGAGGGTGTTGCCTGTACTAGATTCCTAATGGGCTGTGAGCAGCCTTCCAGGTCTTTGGAGAACTTGAGTGTGTAATATACACACTGATCTGTGCTTTCAGGATGCATGTGCGTCTTCTCTCACCTCTCTCTTTACCCCTTCCCTGAACTGGAAGTAAAGAACTGGGGCTGTGGTGGGAGAAGGAGTTCCCCTCACTTTGGAATCAGCCTTGACTTTGGTGGGTGGGGGGAGGAAGAGGAGACCCGAAGGGAACATCGGGGGAGGGGCCGAGGACTTTCCAAACCACTGCAGTGCAGAGGAGCTGAGGCACATCACGCTGTGGCACCCCGTCTTTCTCACTCCGCCGACTTCCCGTCCTAGGACAAGGTGGCGAAGCGCGCGGCCAAAGCGCTGGCCTCCCTGTCGGGCACCCGGTACCACGTGGGCTCCATCTGCAGCACTGTCTGTAAGTATTCATTCATTCTCTAGGAAGGGCTTTGAGAGGGACCTTGACATGGAGCAGGAGAAGAGTTGCCAGTTAGACGCCCTACGCACGCTGCAATCTGATGGTTTCTGTTAGTGGGTTGTTTTTGCTGTTAGTGATAGACTGGAGTTATGTCAAGCCTGTGTGGTAATAGCTGTTGTAGGCAGTCATCTTCCTCTTCGTCATCATCATCACTACTGTCATGCCATTTATCATGTGCCCGTGATGACTCGTTCTGCCAGTGCGGTAGAGTCTGCGTTCCTTATCTCCCATTAACAATCCTGACACGGTTTATCAGACACTCCTCCAGCCCATCATTCCATTGCAGTGAAAACCCACCTGTGGATTGGCAGATGCTGGTGTTGGGGGGCGGTGGCTGAGATTCCCTCACTTGCTTTCAGAAATGAACACGGGTTGGGGCATGGCAGGGTGGGAGCTGAGTTAGGGGGTCTCCCCAACAATGCTTAGCATCAAGCCAAAAAATAAAAACAAAAACAAACCCACCAAAACTCTACCAAGACCCCAAATCTGAAGATAGTCTTGAAGCTCATTATCCAAAACCTCAACCTCATTTCGAGGAAATAACCTTTGTCTTGGTTTCTCAGTGGAGTGTTTCATCTGAAAAATTCACTCTGCTCCTGCTGAGATCCCTCTAGTCCCTGATCTCTAACTGTAAAACTGAAGGAAATGATCCTTTTCCAGGCCCTTACTATCCATGAGAAACGTACATACAAATATGGGGAGCTGGCACTGACCCCCTTTAAGCTCATGCCCTTCTTTTTCCCGCTAGTGCTTGCTCTATAGTTGGCAACAGCTGTGCCACCCTGGGAACTCCAGCTGACTTGCTGACCCTGGATTTCTTTCCGATTCCTCACTGTACCTCACTCTCCCACCTACCTGCGTCACCTGTTCCCTTCCGCGGCCCTCTTCTGGGGAGATTCTCCATCTCCCTCCAGGGTCCTCTGATCTCAGCACTTGTCTGTGTTTCAGAAGCCATGGTGCTGCATGAGGCAGTCAGCATGATGTTGGTGTTTGTGTTGCTAATTGCAGCAACAATCCATTAATTATTCATGGTTTATTATTATTAGTGTTGTTAAATGAGAACTCCTCAGAGAACAAGCACATCAGGAGAGTTTCTCCACCCTCCGCTTAATTAGCCAGAACTGAGTCCTAGACCGAAGGGAGCTAAACAGACTTGGTAGGAGCCCTGTGCGGAGGGCCTCTCAGGAGATCTTTCTGGGTCACCAGGATCCTGGCTTTTGGGTCAGATAAAGTTGAAAACATGACCTTGTCCTCTCCCATCCAATGCGTCCTTCTCCTCCAAATCAAAACACACTCATCAAATTCCTCCAAAAGAAGAAGAGGAAGGCTCTTTGGGGGGTGCCCAGGACACATACTACAATATTTCCTACCTCTTTCAAGAGCCCATCCTCTGTATTCTTGCAGGGGTGTCCAACCTGTGGGCCGGTGCAGCCCAGGATGGCTATGAATGCGGCCCCACACAAAAATCGTAAATTTACTTAAAACCTTTTCTTGGTCATCAGTTTTTGTTAGTGTTTATTCATTTACTGTGTGGCTCAAGACAACTCGTCCTCTCCCAGTGTGGCCCAGAGACGCCAAAAGACTGGATACCCCTGCAAGCTTTGTCTGCCCTCCTTGCTTTCCAAAAACGTAATCAATTTTTGTATAATAACACTCCAGCCCCGTGGGTTATGGAATTTGCTGTGCAAGTAGCTGCTGTTTCTCCTTCTAGTGCTGGACCTTTTCTTAGGTTTACCATTTTAGATGAATATCACTCTAAAATTAATGAAACTCATTAATTTTATAATTCCATAATGGATTGGGTGCTGGTCTATGAACCAAAAGGTCGCTGGTTTGATTCCCAGTCAGGGCACATGCCTGGGTTGTGGGCCATGTCCCCAGTAGGGGGCGCATGAGAGGCAACCACACATTGATATTTCTCTCCCTTTCTCCTTCCTTTCCCCTCTAAAAATAAATAAGTAAAAAAGAAAACAGAGAATGTAGAGGAGACTTAACTCCTCTCTTTAAGACTCAGTGGCCTCCTGAATGTCAGCTGTGATGCCCCGAAGGCCCAGTGTGCCCCCTTGGACTGGGTAATTCCTGTGCTAGCAAGCTCCGGCTTGTTTTGCTTCTTTAATTCTTGTAACTGCTTTTTAGAGTTTTCTTGTCTTCCTCTGGTCAGACTGTACTGCTTTCAGGCCATCTGCCTCCGGCAACCTTTTCTTTCATCTTACCGACTTTGGTCTACTAGGGGCTTGGAAACAAGTTCTTTGGGCTGGTTCAGCTCATTAGACTGTGGATATTAAGGACGGTCTGACAGCACTGTGTATAGTCTCAAACGACTGGTAACCCATGAAAGACCGCTAAGCGTCACATGTTCATCCAGAGAGTGCCGGATAAAAATGCATTTGGTGCATTCATCAGGGAAGCAGCCCTTACACGAATGAGGTGAGTCTCTATGTGCTAACAGGCATAACCTTCAGATGTTAGTTGAAAGGTACAGTGTGCAGAAAAGTGTAAATAGTATGTTCCCATTTGTGGGTTGTTTTTCTTTTTTAAATAAAGAAGTGTAGACTTTGAGCAGGGGCCCAAGTGAACTCCATGAACTTGATCCCTTCGCTCAGCAGAGGTCTTCTTGCCTCCTTCCTGAATTTTAAATGCGTCCTGAAATACTTAAGTCTGCTGTGTGTGTAACCTCCAGAAACCTCTGGCACCTCAGCCCATTTTTAATTCAGCATCTTCTCAGAATAGAGAGAGGCCATGGGAACCATGCGAGGATCTCAGAGAGCGCAGGAGAGCGTGTTCCCTAGCCCAGGGAGCGGGTAGTCTCAGTGGAACGAGCATCTCTAAAAAAACAGCAAATGGCAGGAGAACCAATCCTCAGGACAATGGAGAAACAAGAGGACCTGTCTACTTAGGTAACTGACATGTAATGCACCAAACGGACTAGAAGGCTGGAGAAAGCAAGGCCTTCATCATCAGATGGACTGGGGTTTAAATTCCACCCTTGCTGCTTTCCATCTACACGTCCTCAGATAAATTGCTCATTTTCAGCCTGGATTTCCTCACCTGGGAAACAAGGACAACAGTACTGACCCTCGTTGGGTTTTTCAAGGTCAGGTAGGGTCATAAATGTAAACTTTCCAGTATCACAACTGGCTCATGGGAGATGTACAATAAATGATAGCTTCTATCGACGCCATCATTTTATTAATCAATATCATCTACACCCTGCACTCTGACCCAATTCCTGCTCTAGCGTAGTTTGAGGAGAAGCAGAAGAACAGGCCCGCTGCCTTTCCCCAGCATACTGGCGAAGGGGAAGTCCAAGGTGCTACTTTCTTTCTGTGTGTGCCATCTTTTGCTCTGTGAGTTATCCTAAAACCTCACAGCTTAAAACAGTAGAGTTATTTTCTTAACCAGTGGCTTCGCTGGGTGGCTGTGGCTCAGGGTCTCTCGAGGTTGCAGTCAAGACGCCTTCCGAGGCGACAGCCATCTCAAGGCTGCACGGGGCCGGAGGGCCTGCGTCTCGGTGGCTCCCGCAGGTGCCTAGCAAGTGAGTGCTGATTATTGGTGGGAGGCCTCCCTCCTTCACCATGTGAACCTCCTCTAAAGGCTGCTGAGTGTCCTTACAATATGATAGCTGGCTGTCCCCAGAGCAAGTGAGCCAAGAGAGGGCAAGGTGGAAGCCAGTGTCCTTTACGGCCTGGCCTTGAAGGTCACACACGTGCGTTTCCACAGTCTCTTGTTAGTGACGCAGCCAGGTAAGCCCCCATCAGAGTAAGGGGGCACTGCACAAGGACATGGATGTGCCCAGGGATGAGGCTCACGGGGACTATGTCTTACATTCTTGGAGGCTGTTTACTGTGTTCTGTCTCTGTAAGGGCTGGTTTCGAGGGACCGCAGGGGTCCTCAGAGTGACTCAGTGATCAGGTGGGGATGAAGATTTGAAATCTCTCGATCGGAGACTAGTGGAGACCCTTGTGGTGCGGGGCAGCCTGAGACATATGCGAGGCCAGTGTTCTGTGTCGCCGGTCTAATGACTTGTGAAAGAACTCTGGACCCTGCCCGGCCTCTTCTCCCCTAACCCCCAGAGGAATGGGCTTGAAAGGCCTTTGCTCTTCCCATCTGCAGATAAGGCCAGCGGCAGCAGCACCGACTGGGCGTATGAAAACGGCATCAAGTACGCGTTCACTTTTGAGTTAAGAGATACTGGGCACTACGGCTTCCTCCTGCCAGCCAACCAGATCATTCCCACCGCCAAGGAGACCTGGCTGGGGCTGAAGACCATCATGGAGTATGCGCGGGACCACCTCTACTAGATGAGCCCACTCTGTCTACGCGTACTGATCCCCATGTATGTACACACACAGAAGCCACTATTTAAGGGAGCTTGTTCCTTCCCCTATGAGTCATAGCCCTGTGGCTTCGCAGAAGACACAGGTCAGCCCCTCTCCAGCCCCGCTCCTGGAACTTCCTGCGCTGTTGCTGTTGAGGTGCACCTGAGGGAAGGGCTTCTGTCACCTGCCGTATTTCCTGCTGCTGCGCGGAGCCCTTTCTTTGCAAGCCTCTCCTCACATCCCCGAAGGTCAGGCAGGCAGGCGGCTCATCGTAGGACCTCCCCTGCCTGGTGGCTGGTTCCGCCTCATTTTTAGAACAAAAGGGTATCTGCTCTGTGGTGGTTCTCTAGCCTCACCCAATCTAGCCACGCCTGGTGATCCTGGTCTGTGCGGGGATGTGGGGGGGGGACGGGGACCAGGCAGGTGCTATGGGAAATAAAGCGATTGGCCTTGAAGTTGATGCAGAAGGAACTTCCTTTAATCTATCTCACTCCTTCTTGAACATGTTTTTCTTTGAAAAACAGTTCCTGCAGCGTCATCAGTAGAGGTCATCCCTGCCCCTACCCCCAGTTTTGTTTTTGTGTGTTTTGGGGTCTGAATACCAAGTAGAGGATCACTTATCATCGCTGGCCCCCAATTCCCAGATACCACAGTTCTGATTTTCCTTCCTTCTATCATTCAGTGTCACTGGGATCCCAGGAGAAAATCTGTGCCTCGCTGTAGGTGCTGCTCACCCAGAAACCCTCGACAGAGTGACGACCTCATAGCAAGATGGCTAAATTATCTCCACCTGTTCCATGGGCTCGCCTCCCCTTTGCCTTTGAACTTCAAAGATCCCGTCCTCACCCTGCAAGTCCTAAATCACTCCCCTGGCCTGGATGATCTCACTGCCTGGGCGCATTCCTGTCTGTACCTGGTGTTTGCTGCTTCTTTTTTTTTGGGGGGGGGGGGTGTCTTTAAAGTGGTCATCTTCTATTTGCACCCTGGGCCCCGGTACTAAGGTGAAGCAAGTCATCAGTCAGGCTCTGTTCCATTCGGCCTCAGCAGGTACCAGGTACCCCCTTCCCCCCTTGTTTTTGCTTCTGTCAAACAAGTCTGTAAATCTCACCCTGCCTAGGATTTGTGCAGCATCTGGTGTATGCTCAAAAGCCAATAAATATTCATTGTTAGTCTTATGACTGTCTCCTATTCTTCCCCTTCACCTGAATAGAACCAAGCCATGGTTTTGAATATGCAGCTCTTTATAACGTCAGAAGCTGATTTTAATCCCCGTTCGTATTGCATGACATGCAAGAAGACCTTTTCCATCAGGCCGAGGGGCCTCCGGGGCAGTGTCGCCTTGGTGACTGTGTTCTGGTCTGGGGTCTGGGTCTTCGTTTTTCAGCTCAGAAGCGTGATGTTCTCACCGTCTGTGTTGATTAGACTCAGGGATGCTGACTCACGCCTGCACAGCTCAGAGGAGGCAGCTGATAAAACCAGAATGCGAATTTATTAATTTACATCATGGCATGTAACTATTTAGTGAATTGGATCCTCACGTCGGCCTGAACAGTACATTCTCTCCCTGTAGGCAGGATACATGGAAAGCCAAATTATAATCAGAAGGTTGTTTAGTGAGTGGGGCACCAGAGCAAGGAAAGTTAATTACAGTCTATGATTAGAATTTTTAATGGTATCCCGCTCTAATACATGAAATACCCAATTCTATAACCAGAACACACCTGTCAGCCAGCCAGCTGGTTGCCTGTGCCGGTCAGGGCTGCCTGGGACCGGACAGTGCTTCCTCGGGCAGGGTGGCGTTTGCCTCTGGCCCTCACCTGTGACCTGCCTCTGCTTGTGTCCCCCACCCCAAGACTGAGATTGTCCTTTGGATCCCTTATGGGAAAGACTTCTTAAACAAGAATGTCAAAAGCCATAAAAAGAATACCTGTGACTATAATAAAATGAGTAACTTCTGTTTATTAAAAGCCACCCTAGCTCTGGTTGGTGTGGCTCAGTTGGTTGGAGCATCATTCTGTGCACTGGGAGGTCACAGGTTCGATTCCCCGTCAGGGCGCGTGTCTAGGTTTTGGGTTTGATCCTTGGTCTGGGTAAGTACGGGAAGCAACTGATCAATGTTTCTCTCTCACATCGATGTTTCTCTTTCTCCCTTCCCCTCTCTCTAAAATCAGTATACATAACCTTGGGTGAGGATCAAAATAAAAGAATGTGTATAAAGATGATTTTTCACACAAAATGGTGTTACTCTTCAACATGCCTTTATTGCATGTCCAGCATGTGCCAGGGAAAGTTTTAAATGCTAACAATACACTGGCAAAAGAGAAGATAAAATCTCTTCTTGCACAGAATTTCATTGTATTCAGAGAGACAGGAAATACTCAAGGAAACAATGAAATGAAAAAATTGAATTTTGGTAATGAGAACTGCTTCGAATCCAAGAAAACGGGTGTCTGTGACGGGCAGTGGCGAGGCCTCCAGGTCGGGAAAGTTAGAAAAGATGGCATTTGGGCTTCTGTTCTAAAATTGTTCTGAACTTTCCTCTTTGTATTCTGTTTCTCCTTGCCCAAGCCACGCGGAAAAGGTGGGCTAGATGTTATCACCCACGCTTGACAGGTGGAAAATTTCAAGAGCAGTATGTTTCTTGCCCAAGACAAATAATTATGTCCTATTTTCTAAGTGAAGGTCCCACTGGAAAAGAGAAAACGGGAGCCATAAACATTCATGAACAGGACTTAAGTCTCTGAAATACATTCAAATTCAAGAGGCTTTTGCATGAAATCGGCCTCTATGGAATTTTCCACTATTACAGAACCAGTGAGCATTGCTAATGATGAAACGTATTTTGAGGTGTGTTTTTTTCCTGTAGTACGAGGGTGGGGGTTCGCTGAGCTCTCACCAGGCCTTACTTACACCAGGCCTGCTGAGGACCAGAAGCAACCTTCACGAAGTAGCTGCCAGGGTGAAGGATACGGTCCATGGCGATGGGTGGGATTAGGTGTCATGCGTGTGCTGCCCACTTAAAACTGGAGCCATTCATTGACCTGCCAACCTACTGAAAGGCAGGCTACCTCCACTTCTGTCTTCTGGGTGACAGATGGTGGGACAACGGAAGAGCCCAACCCCTTTACTTAGCCATGTGACCTTGGGCTATGACATAACCTCTGGGAGCCCTGGGCTCCTCATCTTTAAAGTGAGAAGAATGATATTATGTACCATGGCTTAGCAAGAGAATTTAGTAAGCTACTGTGCTCAGCACCACACCTGGCAGACAGGCACTCAGTGTATATCAGCTGGAATTATTACTGTCACCGAGTGGTAGAAATTCATTCATGGATTAGGTCATTGGCATTTCCCCTAATTGGAAGACTTACTTTTTTAAACTTTTCATGAGACTTACTGACAAAGATCTCGACTGTTCACGAAAGTCCCTAGTTGGATGTTCAGTCATTTTTAGCTTTTGGGCTTGGAAGTATTGAGGCCCTTTGTCTGGGAGCTTTTCCGTGTTAGCTAGAAATGGATGCCCTTTCCCTGGCATAATACGAAGCATCATTACTCCAAACCGTCGCAAGTCCTGCTTCCAAGCACGATCGTGTGGGGTCGTCTTTGATTTTTACAGTTGCTGGGAAGGCCCTGCTCTGAGTCTCTTTTGGGTGAAGTTGAGGGTATGGATGGTCCAGCTGTGGAATGTCCTATGTAAATCACACTTCTTTTATGTCACTATATTAAGACCGACTAGGCAGAATCATTTTTTATCATCATCATCCTTATCTTTCTGTTTGATGAATTCTGGAATTTTGCCAAACCAGACAGCTTGTAAAAAGAGATTCTCTCTTCTATTTGTACTGAGTCTTAAATCACGAACACCAGCTGTTTCTTTATTTGAAGTGAAACTCCAGGTGTATCGGGGGCATCCAGAGAGCACCGGGGTTTGTTCCTCCTCTAGGATATACGGGTATTGTGGGTTATGCAGACGGGCGGTTGGCTCTCTTAGTGCAGAAAGTGAGTCTCGTCATTTTTTGTGACTCCTACAAGGCCAAGCCCCATGGCAGTAAATGTTTATTGATTCGATTTGCTGCAAGGCAGCAAATGAACGGTTGCATAAGTCGTGTTCTCAACAAGTTAGGGCAGCAGGAAAAGAGTACTTTTTCCAACCAATATTATCAGGGGATTTCCGGAAAATAGTTTGGAATGTATGTCCCTAAATCCTGAGAGACACGGAGCATAAATTAAACCTTCAGAGATAAGGAAGACTTGATATTTGTTAAATTGCTTGCATTTTTGTAATGATTTATAGTTTCAAAATGCTGTGATAGATATTGGATAATTAAATGATCACAACCACCTGATGATCTGTGCAGGCTGGGGATCTTACTGAGCCAAAGAGGAACCAAAGTCCTGAAGAGCAGCGACAGGCCCAGAGGCCCCGGCGTGTGGTCTCCAGCCCTGCCCTGCTCCACCGATGGCTGCCGGGGAAGCAAGGGGACCGCCATGTTGTGGACTTGGTTTTTGAACTTGAGTGCCTTTAAAATGCATGGAATTCCTCCAGTTCTTCTGGCTTCACAGCCCCATTTTATTTGCCTGGCTTCTGAGGCCTTTTATCTTCCTGTTTTGCAGCGACGAGCGGGAGTTGAGGGGAAAACAAGAGACAGGCCACCCTCTCTGGGGTTAAGGCCAACTGCCGATCGGGGGGCATTGTGTGGTTCTCAGGGGTTCGCCCCTCTTGTGCCTGCTCTTGAGACTGGCATCCAGGGATAATCTGGGAGAGTATTTTAATGATTTCGAAACATTCGAAATGGGCCAAAGACACTATTTCTGTCCTTTAGGGGCTTCATGCCCGTTCACATGGATTAGACAACCCATAAAACCACAAATCCCCACCGTTAACTATTAGCCTCTCAAAACCGTAGATGACAAAATGTCCGCTTCTCTTGACAAACAGATAGATAGATCCTGTTTGCGAATTTAAACAGCTTGGCCTCGCCTTAGAAAACCATTAACCCAGGTTCTGAGTTTCTAATTCTCTCAAGGGCAGAGCCCAGGTTCTCTTTGTTCTGGACGCCCCGCACCTGAGCACACAAGGACGCATCACCACCGTGCACCATGCAAGCGTGGACGCGGCGTCAGTTTCACACCCGACCCAAAAGCAGCCCAGTGCCTTCTTTCCACTGAACTGACCGGCCGAGGCAGTCTCCTTCCTCAGCTCTGAGTGCCTTGCCCTGGCGCTGTGCTTTTCTAATGGTCATGGGAAACACAGAGGCCAGGCGAAGCAAAGACCTCCCGCTCCAGTTTCAGCAAATTTGTATTAAAAAGTTCAAGATGGCAGGCCCTATGCTGACCTAACTCCTCCTTGTGAAGTGGTATTTCTAAAACGCTCCCAGATGCAGCTGGTGGTGGACAGGTGTTAACTCGTTTAGGAAGCACGTCAAAGAAGGCATCCGATCTTCCTCCTTCCCCCACTCCCTCCCACTCTGGGGCTATCGATAGGATTAATATTTTACAGATGAGTTTCTCAATGTCCTCAGGGCTCCCTGGTGCCTGGCGGGAGGTCTAGAAGCCTTCTATTTACTCTGGAAAACAACTCCGGGACTCGTGGAGCCAAGAATGTGTCCGTTCAAGCTGGAGAGGGGACAAACCGCTGGGCTGGGGAAGACCTGGTGATGACCAACACGGGCCTGGAAGAGGTGCCCTCTCCACTCCTGCCCGGGCTGCAGGGGGGCGGGGGGCTGCAGGCGCCAGTGCCGTGGGCTCAGAGGCCAATGGTACCATGACCTTTGGAAATTAAGCCAGGAGATTGGGGAGCGGGGGTCCAGAGATGATTTCCCTAATTCCAATAGAAGGAGAAACAATACTGAGTTGAGAGATCTTTTCTTGAGTTGCTCAAAACCTGAGGGAGCTTTTGCTCCAACAATATCAGGATTTTACTTTTTGTTTCTCTGCCACATGGATCCAAATGTGTGGATATTCCCCAACTGCTACCATCATCCGTCTCTGAGCCATTTGAGATTCAGAGGAAAGTTGTTGCTTAGGACTTAATGGCCCTGTGTTCTTCTAAGTCTCTTTTTCATCACAGTGACGTGTCACTCACATTTCTCCTGATCTCAAAACCCAGGCTCCCGGGAAAGGATGGGCTTCACTCTTCTTGCAAGAACCGTCTTCCAGAGTCAGGCTGCCTTCTCTTTTCACACGGAATAAATGTGTGTGTGTTTATAAAGCCTGGAGTGTGAAGTCTAGCAATGGCCACGTTAGAAAGAGATGTGCCTTCCCAGTGAGCTAAAACCTATCTATTCAAAGTCAAATGATGATGTCAGGCTCACCCGGAAGTTTGCCAGAAACAGGATCCCTGGCCTTGCTCCAGACATCCAGAGTCAGAACCTGCACTGAATACAATTACCAGGTAACTCACATGCCCAGCGAAGTTTGGGAAGCATTTGCCTCGTTATCTTTAAGACAGCCTCTCCTCCCAGGCTATCCATTAGAGCATCCTGGAGACTCATCCCAGACCAATGAAAGCAGGATCTCTGGACACTGGTTTCGTAAACACCTGCTTGGGTGATGTCAGTGGACGGCCAAGGCTGAGGACCAGTGTTTTAAATGCAATTTTCAGCGCTCTTCCCAATGCTCTGTACACCAGCTGGAGACAACACTCCATGGACCTCTTACATTTCTATATTTCTGGAATAATCCAGATTATTCCAGATTATCTTTCCAAGTACATTAGGAGAGCAAACAGCCTTGGAAGACAGAGGTAATGTTTTCCTCTGTAGTGAAGGGCAGATTTGTTTACTGGCCAGTATAATAAGAAATAATCATTATATTCAAACTGCAGAAAAATAAAGACAAAGAGAAAAACTTGAAAGAAGCCAGAGGTCGGGAAAGACCACCTTACCTATAGAGAAACAGGAATAAGAATTATAGAGGACTTCTTGTCAGAAACCATGTAAGCAGGAAGAGAGTGGAGTGAAATATTTAAAGAACTGGAAGACAAAACCACCAACTTAGAATACTTATCCAGTGAGATGATTCTTCAAAAGTAAAGGAGAAAAACTTTCTCAGACAAATAAGAACTGAGGAAATTCATCACCAGCATTTAAAAAAAAAGTTCTTTAGAGAGTAAGAAAATGCTACAGGTCAGAAATTTGTATCTGCATAAAAAAAGGGGAGGAGAAGAAATAAATGAAGATAAAATATTTTTTCTTATTCTTCACTGATCTAAGAGATAACTGTAAAATTATAACAGTAACAACATGTTGTATGATTATAGCTTATGAGTAAGTGAAATATATTTCAGGCAGAAGGAATTGGAAATACTCTTACAAAACTACCTGTGACGTGATAAATGTTATTTGAAGGTGGATACAGTTAAAAGTGTGTGTTGCAAACTCTAGGACAATAAAATAACTTTTAAAAGAAGTAGGTTGGTGTGGCTCAGTGGGTTGAGCGCTGGCCTGTGAACTTGCAGTGTCGCTGGCTTGGTCCCCATCAGGGCACGTGCCTGGGTTGCGGGCCAGGTCCCCAGCTGGGTGGCTGAGAGGCAACTGAGTGATGTTTCTCTCCCTCTCTTTCTCCCTCCCTTCCCCTCTCTCTGAAAATAAATAAATAAATAAATAAATAAATAAATCGTAAAAGAAAAAGGAAGTATGCTTGATACGGCAAGAGAGAAGATAAAATATAATTGTAGAAAATGCTCAATTAAAAGTAGAGAAGACAGGAAAAGAGGAGGAAACAAAGAAACAAAGAACAAGTGTAACGAACAGAAAACAGTTACAAATCACAATGGACAGTACTCCAACTGTATCAGTAATAAACTTAAGTGCGAATGGTCTAAATACACAAGGAGAAGACAGAGATTGTCAGCTAGAGAAAGAAACAAGACCCAACTATTAAGTTGTTTAGAAATCCACTTTAAATATAAAGATTCAGATATGTTAAATGTGAAGGGACAGGGGAAGCTATTTCATGCTAACACTAGTTAAAAAGAAAATTGTAGCCCTCCTGGTTAGCTCAGTTGGTTGCAGTGCCGTCCAGTAGCTGGAGGGTTGCGGGTTTGACTCCCGATCAGGGCACATGTCTAGGCTGCAGGTTCAATCCCTGGTCCAGGTGCATAAGGGAGGCGGCCAGTGGCTGTTTCTCTCTTTCCCTTCCTCTTTCTCCAAAAAGCAATGAACAAATGTCCTTGGGTGGGGGCGGGGGGGAAGAAAATTGTAGTAGCTGTCTTAATTTCAGACAAAGCAGACCTCAGAAAAAGGAAAATAATTAGGGATAAAGAGAGGCAATAAAGGATTTAATTCTCTAAGAAGATACAATAATTCTTAACATGTATGCATTTAACAACAGAATGTCACAACACGTGAGAAAAAAACTAACAAAAATGCAGGGAGAGACAGACAAATCCACTATCTGGCTGTGGACTTTTCACACCCTTCTTTTAGTAATTTAGAAGTCGAGCAGGAGGGAAATCAGCGAGAATACAGCCGACCTGGACAGCACCACAGTCCACTTGACTAATGGACATTCGTGGCACCTCCGTCCAGCAGCAGCAGAACACACGTTCTTCTCACGCTCCTGTGGAACTTTGCCATGATAGACTGCATTCTTGGCCATAAAAAAAAATTCTCAACCAATTTAAAGGGATGGAAATCAGAAAAGGTTTCAGGTTCCCCGGGCTCCTCTGTGGGCAATGCAGTCCAGGAACTGGCACAAACACTGACATTGTCCGGAGAAGGAAGTCCTTTGTCCACGATGCAGGAGTTTTGTGTCTTCTGCCGGCACCCGTGAAACTGTGGATGCTAGTTTGTCAGCCTGAAGTCAGGGTGAAATCTTTGACCTTTCAGAGTTCTTGACATCTCTGTTTTTTAATTCTGAGGATATGTTTTTATTGACGAGAGAGAGAGAGTTTGATTGGTTGCCTTTTGGTGTATGGGACAACGTTCCCACCAATGGAGCCACCAGGCCAAGGTGACAACATCGATTATACAGATTTATTCTTTTCCAGACCAGACCAATACCAAGTTACCTAGAGTAAGCCCATGAATGTCCAAGTGAGGCTACCCACTTGCTTCCTGAATGTTATACTTCCATCTTTATCTGAGTGGCACCGAATTTATCTCAGTTGTTTAATCACTGGCACTAGTAATTTCAGCTTTTCATTTTGACCAAAGGTGGGGGAAATGCACGAGAGCTCCTGCCTGGATGAAACCAAGCAAGGTCAGGAACCGAACTGGCAGGCGGTTCCCCACCCCCCATGCACTCATGCAGCTTCCTCGGGTGCACAGGAGACCCGGTTCGGCGGTGCAGGTAGTGTTACTGTGTGACTGAGGTATGTCAAGGACAGCCTGAAGTAAACATGCACCGAGCAATACAGTCTTAAAGTTCTTGACCCCAGAGATCTGCCAGGGGAGGGATGGTTCTGGCTCCACGTGACAAAAAGGAGCAGCAAAGTTTCAAACTCCCAGCTGGACATCAGCTTTCAAAGGCAGTGCTTACGGCCCAGCTCATGTAGCTTCCCCCGCCCCCGCCACCGGACCCCCCACCCCGTACCTGTCAACACTGATTCAAATAAATTTCAATTTAAAAAATCAGATTTTGTTATCCAACACTACGTAAGAGAAGAGGTACTTATCTAGACAAAGGCGGGACAGTGTCAGCTTTTCAAAATCAATTGGTGCGGCCCTGGCCTGGTGTCTCAGTGGGTTGGAGTGTCATCCCCACATACTCCAAAAGGTTTCGGGTTTGATCCCCTGTCAGGGCACGTATAAGAGGCAACCAATGTCTCTCTCCTTCTCTCTCCCCCCACCCCGCTCTCTCAAATGAACAAACATATCCTTGGGTGAAGATTTTAAAAAAGTCAACTGGTGCCAGATCAGGAGGCCAGCATTCTTCAAAATTTTTTTCATACTGGAACCCTGTAATTTAAAAAAAATTAGCATGCCACATCCAACACATATAATTATGTATTTATAAATTCTGTATAAGTATCATTGTACACTGCCCTGACTGGTGTGGCTCAGCTGGTTGGGCATCGCCTTGCAAAGTGAAGGGTCGCCAGTTCAATTCCCAGTCAGGGCATATGCCTGGGCTGCAGGTTCGGTCCCTGGCTGGGGTGTGTGTGAGAGGCAACTGATCAATGTTTCTCTCTCACATGGACGCTTTCTCCCTCCCTCCCCCTCTCTCTGAAAATAAAGAAGTAAAATCTTTTTAAAAATCGTACTCATATTTTGTATTTTATAAAACACAAACAAAAATTGAAATTAAAAAAAGGGTGAGATAAAATATACAGTAGCACTGTTGATAATTTCTTCCTTTACCCCTTGCTTTGGAGATGGCAAGGCTGGAGTGAAGAGAGCTTCGGCCCGGCCTCCGACTCACTGTGTGCTCTCCGGACCGCAGGCGGGCGGGCTGCAGCCTCCACCTAGTTCCATGCTGCCTGAAAGCTAAGAATAACTTTTCTATTTTTCTATGTGAGATAGACTATTTGGTGAGGATGCTTACTCTGTTTTACCTCCTGGACACCCAAAGCCTCAAATATTTGCTCCTTGGCCCTTTCCAGAAAAAATTTGCTGGCCCCTGGGTCACCTTTGTGTCTGGGTCACCTGGAGTCCACACAGTAGGGACTCCACAGGCACCTCACAGAGCTGTACAGGTGGCTCTCCCTCCCACGGGGCTGGCCGTGGCTGCAGCGACACCCCCTTCGCCTGTAGGCACCCTTCTTTCAAAGAGCAGGAAATGGCCTCTTTGGTGGTGGCTGCTGACCCTCTGCCCCGCTGACAGCAGGCTCTGGGGCTATGGTTGTGGGCACCTCACCAAGGTCATTAGCTGGTGGTCCCGAGTAGCCAGATCTTCCACCACAGGGCAGTGAGAGCTGACGGCTGAGGGCCAGGGCATGCCACTGGGTAGACTCTCCTCCCATGAGCCTGGGTAGAGGTGGGCTGGAGCTGGGGCCCCCTTAGCTGGACTAGCAGGGCTGAGGTGGGGTGTACTGCAGGTGGGAGGAGGCCAGCTAGGTGCCTAGGAGGAGGTAGCCATGTGGCAGAGGGTGGCCCAGGAACCTATTATCCGCTGCTGGGCCAAGGCTTACAATTAGACACCAGTCTCCAGGAGTGGAAGGCAAGACTTTGTGCTGGAAGGCTGCAGGTAAAGAAGACACAAGGTGAGAGGTGTGGGAGGTGAGAATGAGGTCCAGTGACTAAAAATGGGGAGTGGGACAGAGCAAAGATTTAGGGGCTCTGAGCTGAGTGGTATAGACCTGGTAGAAAAGGCAAAGGTGAAGGCCTAGAAGCAAGGGTTTGTTCCCCAGGCTCTGAGGTGTTCTGTGTGATGGCCGAGGGAGGCAGAGTGTGGCGAGCTGAGATACGGCTGGTGGGGCTACTGGGGGGAGGGGCTTTTGAAGGATGATTTTGAATGATGAAATGGACCTAGAAACTCTAGTCTAGAGCATCATTAGAGCACCTTTTTGTGCGTCACCGTTTCCTTGGATTTTCAGTGTTTATTTTCCTTTGAAAGTGCCTGTTTGGCATATTTCTGGAAGGCGGGAGAAACCTGCACCTTTGTAATTAAATCACATTCGGAGCGTACTGTGGGAGCTGACCATGTTAAGAAAAGGGTGAATCTCCTTGTCAACCAAAGAATCCCTTTGCACTTTGAATGGCGACACTCCTCGTTTTCTGTTTTCTTTCTTTCTTTTTTTTAAGATTACACTTGATATATTTATTTCCATGGAGCACCCAAAGGGGACTAGTGGAAATTAAACGTAATTTAGTTTGGGAGTTTTATTTGCAAATATTGGAACACCTCATGCAATCTCTGGAGCCCCTCGGGGTGGTTCCCAACCCACAGTGGGAATTAATACCTTTAATAAAGAAGGGATTCAGGGCAAGAATCAGATTTCCCGTACCCTCCTCACCCTGCTTCAGCTAATTAACTACTTCATACTTCACCTAACTCCGCTCAGATGTCACTCTTTTTTCCTGAGCTTTAATTTTTTGGTGCGGTGAAGTATACGTAACATCAACGTTGCCACTTTAATCATCTCCAGCGCACAGTTTAGTGATGTTAATTGCAGCCGCCCCGTTGTACAGCCGTCAGCGCCATTCAGCTGCCGACCTTTTCCATCTCCCCCCCCCCCCCCCCCCCCCCCCCCCCCCCCCCCCCCCCCCCCCCCCCCCCCCCCCCCCCCCCCCCCCCCCCCCCCCCCCCCCCCCCCCCCCGCCGCCCCACACTGAAGCGCTGGCCCCATTAACGGCTAATCCTCCTCTGCAGACGGCCTTTCACGCTTCTCCTCTTCCCACGGGTCCCCGCCTTCATGGCTCTGTTTTCTGTCTCTGTGCACTTGACTACTGCTGCTGTGGGCATCGAATGCCGCCGTTGAACCCACGTTTAATTTAATCAGTTGTACAGGTAAATAAATTACTTAAAGAGTCATACATGTCTGCAAGATGTCACAAAAAGCCGCAGAGTCCCGCTCCCCTTCTTTCCTCCTAGGTCTTGCTCTCTGGCAATAACCACACTGAATTCTTTTGGCCTTGACACTCGCATCCATAAACCTAGGTAAGGTGCTTCTATTGCTACAGGTCTAGGCATTTGCTATTAGTTTTTCACTCTGAAAAATGAGAACTTAGCTTTCCCATATTTCCTTTAAAATATGTCTTATTGTGAAGTGTATCAAACACACAAGAGCTTGTACAAAACTTCCGTATCCTGTTAAAAATAAAATGAACCCTCTTTACCTACCATTCAGCTTAAGAACAAGAATGTAACACAACCTTAGAAGCCTGCCCGATTGCACGTCCTTCCCTTTCCCAGATGATACTAACCTGTGCTAATAATTCCCTTTTCCTCATACTTATGTGTGTACGTATTCCTTAACAATATGTTGTTTCTCCTTACCTGTCTTCGAACATAGGGGAATGGAAACATACAATGCCTGTTCTGATGGTGTTTCCTTCACTCAGCATCCTGGGCTTGGGGTCCGTCTTACCGGATGCACGCCGCTGCGGGTGATCTGCCTTCTCTCCTCTGTTACGAGTGATGTGAACACAACTCCATTCCCATTTATCCAGTCTTGTTCATGCGTCAGTATCTTGGTGCGTACGTGCAGAGCGTCCTCCAGAACGCACAGCTGTGAGTGCAATGGTCAGGGCATAGGGTGTGAGGTCCATTTTTAACTTTACTAGGAAAAAACTGTTTTCCTAAGTGGTCTCATCAATTTATGAAGCCTCCCCATGGGGGTGGATGAGAAATTCTATTGCCCTCTGTCCTTGCTGACACTGGGGATATATAGACAAACTTTTTAACTTTTCCAATTTGGTGGTGTGATGTGGTAATTTCATTGTAGTTTGAATTTGTTTTGCCCTTATTATTAGTTATTAATTTTCATGCATTTATAGATCACTTGTGAGTCCTCTTCTGTGAAATGGCCTTTCATGTTTTTTGCCCATTAAAAAATTAATGCACAGATGTTCTTTATACTTCACACATATTAATTGTGGACCAGTTTAATGTGTTGTGAATCTGTCCTCTCAGTTTGAGGTCTGCTTTCTTCTCTTTGTCAGGGGTCTTCAGAACAGAAGTTCTTAATTTCAATGTAGTTGATTTAATCCATTTTTCCCTTTATGGGAAACTTTGTTTTCTTTTTTCTTCTTTTGTGTCTTATTTAGAAAAAAATATTCCCTATCCCAGTGTCACACACACATTCTCTCTATTGTCTTCTAAGTGTGTTACAGTTTTTTGTCTTTTATATTTAAATATTTTAACCTACCTAGGATTGATTTTGGTATGTGGAGTGACAGAGATTTAATTCCATCTTTTCCAGATAGATCTACAATTGTCCCAGCAACACTCACTGAATTGTCTCTCTGCTCCATAATGACCTGCTGTGTCGAGTCTGCACAAAATAAAGTTTCCAGCAGGCTTGGGTTTGTGTCTGTGCTGGGCTCTGTCTGTCTGTCCGTGCCCCCATGCTGCTGTCTCAGCTACCATCGCTTTATAATACGTCCTAACGTCCGGGAGAGAAAGTTCTCTCACTTAGTTGTTCCACGGGGTCGTCTTGACGCTTCTCGGTCTTTAGGTCCGCGTCTACGTTTTTATCAGCCTGCGATACTGCGTGGCACAGTTGGGCTTTTGACTGGCATTGTATTGAATCTCTGTCTCTATTTGGGGAAAATGGATAATTTGATGACACTGAGTTTTTTCATCCAAAAATATGGAATATCTTTAGATGTGCTTAGGACCTTAGTATTTTTCAATAAAGTTTTATAATCATCTCCTGGAAGGATTGCACGTTATTTGTTAGAATTATTCTAGAATATTTTTCCATGTTAAATATTCTTGGGAAGTTGAAAGCAGTAGAGTTATGTATGACACTCTTAATTCTGATCATGCTTTTTGCCTTAAAGCTTACTTTATATTAATAACCTATAGATGCTTTCTTTTGGTAAGCATTTACCTGGAATATATTTTTTTTATCTTTGACTTTAAGTTCCTCATTGTTCTTATTCTTTAAGCATAGCTCTTGTAAATACATACAGCTAGGGTTAAAAAAAATCCATTCTGATAATTTTTGTCTCTCACTGGAGAGGTAACCCTTTTACATTTGATACGATTGAAAATAGATTTAAGTGGGTTTCTTCTTTTTATGTCCTTTGTACTTGTTCTATGTTTAAAATGTCCTTTATGAAATCTTCCTTTCTCATTTTCTTTTGCTTTATTTTCCTCCGTCTTTCTCATTTCATCTTTACCCTTTCTACCTGTTTGGAGTCTTCTAGTTCTTAGTTTTGCAGTTTGAACATTGCAAACTCGCCAAAGTCTAGAAAATGATCAATATCTGTCTTTTCTCCCAACAATTTCAGGACCTTAAAACACTCTGATACCTACTTGCAAATAACACGCTGTTACTGTCCCCGATTTACAATCTCGGTGTTAGGTGACCAGGAAGAAGCTATCCCCTGAGGATTCATGATGACAAGTCAGCCCGGCATGCGTTTGTGATCTAAATTTGTGCTAGCAATACCGTCCCCTCCCGCCACCAAAAAACCTCCACAAGCAAATCATTTCATTTAGACTGGTCTCAGGTTGGTAGCCCACCCTCCTGCCCCCAACGACTCACAAAAGTAAATGCAAGTCCTGAGTGGAAGAACTCAACTTCAACCCAGGCCTCAAGGATTTCTGTGATAAAGGCCCAAAGAAAATGATTGGCTCACAGAGAAAGGCACAAGAAAACCACACACCAGGAAGGAGAACCAGCAGAAATAATATGCAACAGAAAGAGACATACGAAGTCTTCAGATATTGCAATGATCTGACATAGAAGATAAAATAATTATATCTTATAAATTTAAGGAAAC
The DNA here is from genome assembly GCA_004024845.1 of Tonatia bakeri. Classification (NCBI taxonomy): domain Eukaryota; kingdom Metazoa; phylum Chordata; class Mammalia; order Chiroptera; family Phyllostomidae; genus Tonatia; species Tonatia bakeri. The sequence continues at coordinate 169,594 of PVIA01001358.1, read as the reverse complement.
GAACAAGGAGCTCTGGCGTAGATAAGAAATTGGAGTCACTTGGCTTGGAAAAGAACCAAGTAGAACTGGTGAAAATGAGCACCATACTGTGTTGACAGTGAAACACAGCTGACTGTGAGATGCACCCCAGTTCTGTGCGCCTCCAGAACTCTGCCAGTCCTCACTGCAAGACGCCACGCACTGTGGGATGCATCCTGATTTCAGAGGTAGTAAAGCATGAGGAAAAAATTGATTCAGAATTAATGAACTCGGGAAGTTTAGCAGATTGATGAAATCACAGATTAAACTCAGCTGATGGGAGAACCAGTTAACCAGAATAAAGAAACAAATACTTAATACAAATAAATGCTCCAGAATGTAGCTGCGAGAAACAAGGAAATGGAAATAGGATGATTCAGAGATTTGGAGGGTCGAAGGGGAAGACCTAACATCTCTACTGAATCAAAAGTTCCAGGAGGTATTAGAGAGAATGAAAAAGAGGCAAAGTTTTAAAACATAATGACTGAGTGAAGACAGTGGAAAGACTGGCCCCTGATACAGGAATCCAAACAAATCTCAAGCAGAATAAGCTCCAAGAAATCTCTGCCTGGACACTCTACATCTGAAGGGAACGCAGAGCTAAAACTGCACAACATCAAAGAGAAGGAGATGTGGGAAGTAACCCGGGGTAAGAGAAGGTAAATTACGAAAGAACAGCAAATGGACGATGATTACCTCTTAACAGAAAAAAAAAGAAAGAAAGAAAGCCAGAAGACAGTGGGATGTTTTCAACATGCCGAGAGAAAAATAATAATCAACTTAGAATTGAAACCGAGAAAAATAAAGAAATTTCAGACAAATAAAAACAGAGAACTTTGCAAGTAGTGTTTTCAAAGGCATACTTCAAGCAGAAGGCAAACAGTCCTAGATACAAGGTATAGTTTTCTAGGGGGGAAGATCAGGAACTCTGGGGTTGCCAGGGCCAGGTGGCGGGGCTGGGTGGGGCGTGGCTCCCAACGCCAAAGCCCCGTCGTGCCCAGTCACTCGCTGGGTCCCCGGTCGGGGCACGTACAGGAGGTGACATTGGTGTTTCTCTCTCACGTCGATGTTACACTCTCTCTCTAAAATCAATAAACGTATGCTCAGTGAGGGTAGAGGGTTAAAAAAGGGAATTCTTAATAAAAAAAATGTTCTAGGGTTCAGTGAACCCTTTAGGTAGAAAATGTGCTTACTTCTCAGTGTCTGGTTTTTACTTCTTTTTGGAATGTGCACAGTCTTACTTTCATGCAACTGATACATTGAAAACGTTATTTAAACTGCTTTGCCTAGCATTTCAGTCATTCCATTTGAGCGGGAGTGTTTAGGTATCTAATCCACCCACCTGCAGGAGATAAAATCCTCTGACAAAACTTCTTTAGGGAAAGAAACTCTGTTGCTGCTTCAGTCTACATGGAATCCATGTCACCGGTCCTCAGGGCACGTTGGCCCTTCCCTTTGCAGCCTGAACACCAGCTACATTTTTATATTGATTTGTGGGCTCTGTAATTTAATTTTCTACTTACCCCATTAGAAATCTAAGGGCCAGGTCTGTATCACTGTTTTATTCCCAGATTTTAGCAAGTGCCTGGCACATAGTAGGTGTTCAGTAGACATTCACTGAATACGTGATTAGATGAGTAATTAATTTCAAGGGAGACACCAATATTAGGTATTGGATCAAACACCGTGCCTCAGTTTCAACCCCAGCCATGGCAGGCAGGGTGTGAGGGCCGGTGAAACCCCACAGAACTATGCTGTGAATACGGTGCCCAGTTACTGCCTCTGGCTGTTAAAACGAATCAAAACAAAGTGAAATTAAAAATTCAGCTCCTCAGTGGCACTAGCCCCATTTCAGGTGGCTGGTGGCTATCCCATTGGCCAGTGAAGACATAGAACATTTCCATTATCACAGAACATTCCTTCGGAAGTCCTGCCATAACATTCTCGAGAATTCTTACCTGCTCCTCTGTCTTTCCCTGTCACACTTGATCTCGCTCTCCCTCTTCCACCCCCAACCCCGGCACAGGGATCGTGGTCTTCTCGTTAGTGACTTAAAAATGATGCTTTTGAACAAGAAGATGCCGGGTACTTTTGCCGATTGTCACCATCCCCACTTTTTTCTTTGAAATCCCGGAGTGATTGTTTACTAATAACATTCTTTCATTCCCATTCCTACTAACGCTGACTGTTAACTTGGGTGGAAAGCTTAATTGCTTTCTTTCTGAGGTCCCTCAGACCCTTGGCTCATGTTCCTGTCTGGGAGTTCCGGAAGCCAGGGTTTAGGGGAGTCTGGCCTGTCTGCGCGGCTGGCCCACGGATAATGGAGTAGGTCCTGCGGGGCGCAGGAGCGCGGCACTGCGTCGATAAAAGAGCTCCCTCCTCTGCACACATGGCCAGTTAATTGGCCATTCTGGGAAGGTACGGACCGGGGGAGGGGGCCTTCTGAGAATCGCCCGGTGACAGTTAAGTGGCCTTTTGCTGACATCCTCTGCTGAACCACTTTGCTGGATTTAGTCTCTGTCTGTCCTCTGCCTCCTGCGGCTCTTCTGTTAGGCTCATCCTTTCCCATTCAGGCCCTGCTTCCAATATGACTGCTTTGTGTGCTGGCCTCTGCTTTGTCCCTGCTATTTCCAGACCACAAAGGGGGCTGTGCGGGGCTTTAGCGGGACCGAGACATGCACTCTGCCGTCTGTTGAGAACTATAATAATGACCGCGGGGACCTTCCTGTCCAGCAGAACACTCACCGCCTTCCCCAGCATAATGGCGACCACCTGAAGGCAGAGAAAAGGGACTCTTGTCTGAATCCCTCCTCAGACAATACGTTTCCTTTGTCCCCTCTCCATTGTCTCCTCTTCCCCTTCTCTGTTGCAACTGGAATACTGACCTTGGGTGCTGTTGTCACTAAGAGTCAGTGCCTTTGAAAGAAGAATCCATTCCATTTTTGAGGCTTTGCCAAGGCAATGCACCCAAGTTGTCTCACCTAATACCCGCCCCCACCCCCAACCTGGAAGGCAGGGAGAGGAGGTGTTATTAACCCCATTAGACTGACGAGTGAACTGAGGTTTTGAGAGGTCAGGTCCATTGCCCCAGATCTTTTACACCGGAAGGGAGTGCCCGCTTTTCTCAACCCTGCGTTCTTTCAATGGTGCCCACACCCTCATGTATAAGGAGGTTGTGGCCCAAGGAAAGTGTGAGTGGGTGGGGAGGCGGAAGGAGAGGGGAAAGGAAAGAACTAAGGGATTTCCTTGGGTCTGTAGTTACTCCCATCTGTCCCCCGAGGTGGCAGGTTTGATGCTCACAAGGCCCTGGCCCAGGAAGCCTCCAGGGAAGAGAGAAAGCTAAGGGCCCACAGCACAGTGGGCATAGACTGTGTTGTGGAATTGTTACCTGAAACCTGCACAACTTTGTTAACCAGCGTCACCCCAATGAACGCAATTAAAAAGTGGGGGACTGGGGGGAGAAAGTTAAGGGCCTTGTCGTTGTCTTTCCCTCTTTCCTCTGCCTTTTCCAGGAGAGGATTCGCCTGGGAGGGAGGGACAAGGGGGGCCCTGGCTCTCCCAAGCCCGGCTTGTGGGAGTCACAACCTGGGCCTCCCCAGAGAGACCCTAACACCCATTCTCATGCCGGTCTGCCGGCGTTTAGGTGCTGTGCTGCCCTGAGGCCTGAGCCATGCCTGTGCGCAGGCCCAGCCCCTGAAGCTCGCCCGGAGGCAGAAGCATGCAGGGCTCCCTTGGAGGAGGCTTGGGCCCTGGGCCGTCTGCTGTGGACAGGCGGACGCTCCTGGTTGGCTGCTTTATCCTGGCATCGGCTTTGGGCCAAATGAATTTCACAGGGTGAGTGACTGCTCCATGGCAGAAGGAAGGACTAACAGGAGCTCAGGGATTGAGTGTCCCAGTGGGGAGGTGGCCCTCCTACTGGGACCTGGTCAACCTGAACCCACTTCCAACTCATGATCTCCCGCTCACGGGCAGAACATGCAGCTGTGTTATTGTCCCTCCCCAAACCCAAATTTCTTAATGTGGGCTCTAAGAATGCCCTGAAATCATACGTAAATTTTGTGTGCATGTACTTTTTTTTCTGGGGGAGAGGTTCATAGCTTTCCTCAGATTCTTAAAGAAGTTAGTAACCCCCTGGACTAAGTACGCCACCACAGATGGATGTGGCATTACACTCATTTAAGTGACAACAAGCACTGGCATGATGAGCTAGCCCAGCTGCGATGGTTTCCTCAGCCGTCCAAAGATCCCGCAGGAGAAAAGACACCGGCGTAGACAGCAGGCCCTTCGTCATCCATGGCCTCACAGGCAGTCAGGGATGGAGTCCACACCACCCCAGGCATCAGACCCCAGAGGCGGCCCTGCAGGCTGCTCAGACATGCCGCCCCCCGCCCTGCTCCCTCCATTGGGACAGGAAGGAGCTCAGCTTCCCTGGAAGTGAGATCAGAGTGAGGCTGATCGCCCCTTCCATGTCTTCAGGGTCTTGGGAGAAAGCAGGTGGGGACATGAGGTTTGGACAGAGCCTGGTCTTGGGAATGTTGTATGCGGAAGGCTTGGGACCACTGTTTGTCCCTGTAACCCCAGTACCTATTCCTTTCTCCCCTTCATTCCTCTTGTTCTCGTACCCTCCTTCACCCCCCACCTTCCTTCCCCATCTTTCTCTCCCTGTCTTGCTCTTGGGTTCATTAGTGGCACTGGCAGGTATTATTTAGTCCATGGGGTCGTCTGTTCTTGGGGCTGGAGAGATTGCTGGCCCCAGGAGAAAGGACATGTGTGATACCCAGAGCTACAAGTCCTGCTTGGGGATCCTTCAGCCTCCCCATGGCCAGGTGCCCCCCAGCCTTCCCACCAGGTCCGCTCAGCTTGTCCTCTTCTCCACGCTGCCTCCTCCAAGCAGGACAGCCTTCCAAGAAGCCCTGTCACAGCTCCCTCTTCCCACCCTGTGTCTTCCCAGAGACCAGGTTCTTCGAATCCTGGCTAAGAATGAGGAGCAGCTTTCTCTTCTCAGGGATCTGGAGAGCCTGAAGCCCCAGAAGGTGAGGGCTCCCCAGGGCTTGGGGACATATTCTCCCGTCCCTCACAGTGGCTTGCACTTTTGGCTCCCCATTCTGCTGTCACCCACCACCCACCTGCCCTCTGATGGCTCTGCCAAAGATCACAGAACTGTGGAAAAGTCAATGGGAGGCTCCTCTTCAGGAAAGGTCAGGGACATTTTCCCAGAAGGTTGGGTGGCTCCCGCTTTCTGTTTTGGATGGAGTGGCGGGGCGAAGAGGCTGCTCTGAGAACGGCTGAAATGTCCTGAAGGCCCAGGGGATGGGGGGGGCGTATGTCTCTGGGTGGGAAGCCTTGCAGCCAGCGACAGACCACATCTGCCTGCCAATTGAAAGAACTTAGCTTGGCAAACCTGTGTTGCATTTGGGCTCATCCCTGTCGGCCTGAGTGTTTGTTCCGAGGACATCTGTCCTCTGCAAGGGTTCCACAATGGGAGGCGTTTTCTTCAACTACCACAATAGAAAGGCTTTGCTTGAGGGCTGTTGAAACAACCTGACACTTCTGAGTGTGGCCCGAAGGCCTTGTTCCTATTTGTATGAGTGCCCCTACCAACCAGGACTCGCAACACCTTGTAACAATTCTTTCCATTTTGTAAGTGGAAAACTGAACGGAACATCTAAATGACCCAGGAATCCAAGTTAGGCCTCTCCTACTTCTTTAGGTTAGGGGCGGCGACGCCTCCCCTTTCTGACCAGGGCTCTTGTCCACGTCCATGTCCCAGATGATGAGCTGTCTCACTCTTTTTCCAGCAAGTTTGGGGCTCTGGGATCTGGGCAAAGTTGCAGTATGAGCATGGGGGACGAAGGTGCTTAAAATAAGGGACAGGAATTCAGTGACTTGGAGATTCTTTTGCTTTTGCCCATCTTTCTGCCTGGCCTGAGGGTTTTCATTATGGAACTGGACCCGTGTATCTCTGTAAGAGAAAGGGACCTGTTTTTCCAGGGTACCTACAGGACTGTGTATAAGGGCTTGTGATAAATGCACCTGTTTTTCTTTCCTTTGGAAACGAGGTGGACTTCTGGCGTGGCCCGGCCCGGCCCAGCCTCCCTGTGGACATGAGAGTTCCTTTCGCTGAACTGAAAGACGTCAAAGCTTACCTGGAGTCTCACGGCCTTGTTTACAGCATCATGATCCAGGATATCCAGGTGAGGTCCTGCCCCAGCGCTGCCTTTCTGGGGTGGGCTCGCCGTGGAGGAACAAGGTCCCAGGCAGACAGCAGAGAAGGGAGACAGGAGGAGATACGGGGGCGGTTTTTAAAGCACCGTGCGGAGGCAGCTGTGGGGGGCTGCCTTTGCCTCTCTGGTTGCTCCGTCCTGCCCTTGCTGCGTCTCAGCCATGCATCCCTGGGAATTCCTTCACTCCAGAGAAGTCAAGTGTAAGCCCCACTGGGACTTCCCTGCCCCTGACCTCCAATGCAGGGCTCACAGTACCAAGCCCCTCTCCCAGGCAGAATGCTCCCAGAGCAATGGCTTTGGGAGACGTGGCTGCAGACCCGCCCTTGGGTAGGTGGAAAGGTGCCTTCATCTCGGGCACCCCTCCTCCCTGTTCCCCCGGTTGCTGCCCCTTGCAGCGTCTTTTCTGAACACTGTGGAGTTTGATTTCAATTGTTTTGTCTTCAAGGATATCCCCAGGAGCCTCCTTCCCCCTGTGACTTTTTGGGGTGCCCCTCTGCAGACGCTGTAGTGCACCTGTAGCATTGTACCCGCCGAGGGCTGTTCCCCACCACGCTGTGCTGCAGCTAACCTCCTTGGGGGCTCAGAGTGTGGGAACACGGTCTCCCAGAGCACACACACTTGACACCACATGCCAGGAGATAAGCGAGTCAGGCGGCATTCCTTTCCCATGCGAGCACAGGGCTGGGGCACTTAGGTCCATTCAAAGACTTTTATCCCTCATCAGGCACATCTGTTTCCCACTCCACATGCGGGGGTGGGCTATTTCTCTAATTAAATCCCCACAAACAAAAATGGGGAAACTCCCACAGACGAGAGGGGCTACCACATCAAAAGAAATGGCGCTCGATTCTCATTGAAGCCCGTGCCCGCATGTTGAAGTCTGCATTTCCCTGCTCCTGCTCTGTCCTGAAACATCCCCTACCGCCCCTGCCCCTGCCCCCGCCCCACAGCATTTGGTGAGCAGATAGGAAGAGATCTCTAAAAAGTTTCTGTTGATTTCTGCACATCAGGGACGGCTCCAGCTGCACCTCTGAGCCTCCCCAGCTCCTCTGGGGCTCGAGGTCCCCATTTTTTCAGCCTGTCTACCCCTGAGGTCCTCAGGTCTGGAAGCCCTGGAGGTGGAGGGTTGGTGGGGGCAGACTTATCACTCTCTCTCTCAGTAAAATGCTCTGGACTCTCAGCCCTAACCCAGGTAGGCAGGATTTTCATCGAGTCCCTCTGTCTGTAACACATCAAGCTCTGATTGGCAGATTTGAGATCAGATTTTGTCTCGGGGGCTGGTGGGGGAGGCTGCGGTGTTGCGTTGATTTGCGGTGATGATGGGGAAAGGTGTCCAGGAGGAGGAAGGCTCAGAGGCGCGAACAGGAGGGGCAAGGCTTCGCACCACTCAGGTTTTTGGCCTCCAGTCTGACGTGTTAGCTATTAACACACAGGCCTGATTTCTCCCTGTCTTCTGGATCTTCTCAGGCCCAGTTTTTTTGGCATGATGTTTTCTGCGTGGTGGGCCCTCAGCAACTGTCTGCTAAAATTACTCCACTGGGCTGAAATACTCAATTGATAGGTTTGGGAGGAGCATGCCCAGAGAGACACCTCTTTCCCTGAGCCCCTCAAGTCCCAGGATCATGCCCTGTTTCCATCTTTATATCCCAGCACCTGCTAGGGGACCCGCCACTCAGCTGGGTGTGAGAAGGAAAGGGAAGAGGGTGTGCTTGCTCAGTAGTACGAGGCCGAGACAGGCGTGGAATGCTTTGGTGCTGCCTTTCACTTGGGCCAGAGGCACTGGAGAGTTTTGAGGAGGCACGTGCCCCCCCTGCACCGCCCCCCGAATTCCTCATGATCACAGGGATGCTTGAGATGGAAGAGGTGCATTCATTCGTTCTGCCCCCAGATACAGAGAGGTCTGCTGTGTGCTGGACAAGGTGCAGGAAATCCATCTTGCATCCAGGGGAGCAGAGAGCCATGGGGGGGGGAGCAGAGGGAGTGAATCAGTGATTACAATGGAGTGGATGAGCGCTCGGAGGGAGTGGAGCAGGTTGCTATGGGAGCAAGTACAAGAGGCCCACAAGTCGCTCTGAAAAGGCAGTAATTACGGTATGGCTGAAGAGCAGAGAGGGGGGCCTGGGAGGGGAAGGGGGCCCCCGATTGGCGATGGGTGATTGGCGATGCGGCTGGTCCAGATCACCAAGGGCATCCTCCGCCGGGGGAAGGGGTCGAGATTTGGTCCCAAAAACTGTGGGGGAGCCAGCGGAGGTCCCTGACGGGATCCAATTTGCATGGAAGAAATCTCTCTCTGAGGGCGACAGTGTTGTGTCGGGCCAGGATCAGGGAAAGGCTGACAGGCGGGAGGGCGGCGAGGAAATTGCGGTGGGCCAGGCAAGAAATTATCTGATTTTGAGTGAGCTCTATTTGCATTTAATTTTTCTTCACCTCCTCGTTCTTTTCAGCCCTTCGGGTTTTTTTTTTTCTCTCTCTCCCCTAGGATGAGTCACCGCGGAAAAGCTTCACTTGAGCAATCAGCTCTGTGGATTTTAATGGCATTTTTTTCTGATTACAAAATTAATAAATATTCATGTTAGGTAATTTGGAAAATAGGGGAAAAGCACAAAGGAGAAAACAAAATCACCCAGACTCTGAGCATCCAGAGCAAAATACAATTTAGTGTAAATATCGCTCAACCAATTTCCCCCTCTCTGTGGAATCACTTCCATTAGCGTTCAGATATAGAGTTACTTCTCCCACCTTAAAAGATATCCTCTTTTGATCCCTCACCCCACCCCCCTCCAGCCAGCACCCCACTTCTCCGCCTCCCTGGAGAGCCAACCTGGAAATCCGCACTCTCCTGGGTCATGCCATCGTGCTGGCTGCCATTTGCGTGTTTCCCAGCTCTGCCCTCTGACCTCTCCTCAGCCAGGATCGCGGCACTGAACACCTTCAACCTCCTGCCGCTCCCATAGTCACAGCAGCAACCGAGTCAGGTACCTGACCTGAACTCCCGACTCGTCCACCTTACTGCCCATGGGCATCTCAGGCTTCCTGTGGCCACACCGAGCTTCCCAGGCTCCCAAAAGTCTCTTCCGTAGCCTTCCTCGGCTCAGGAAATGGCAACACCAAATAAGAAACCTGGAGTCTTCCTTTTCCCACATCCCATATCCAATCAGCAAATCCTGCCAGCTCTCCTGTCTAAACGTATCTTACAAAAAAAAAATTACCTATCTATCTTTCCACACCCTATGCTACCACCTGGGCCAGCACTCCCTCAGCCTTTCCCTGGCCTGTTCCAGGAGTTTTCTAACTGCCCTCTTTGCTCCCACCCTTGCCTCCTTATTACCTAGTCTCAAAACAGCAGCCAGAGAGGTTCTAAGTGATTCTATCGCTCCTCTGCTTAAAACCCTGCATGCCTTCCCAAGCCCTCCGAGCAAAAACCAAACTCCTCACAATGGCCGTAAGACTCTTTTCCCCTCGCTCCCTCTGCCTCAGGCACCTGGACCTTCTTGTTGTTCCTGAAACTTGCCTGAGCCATTGCTGCCTCAGGGCCATTGACTAGATCCGCACCTCAGGGCCTTTGCACTGGCAGTTGCCTGTGACTGGAATGCCATTTCTGCAGATATCTGCAGGGCTAATTCCCTCACTGCTTTCACAACCTCATTCACCTGTCACCTTTTCACCTTATTTTACATCGCATCCTCCTGCTCCACTCCCCCAGTTCCCTCCTCCTTCCACTTCTCGACACCTGCCGCCTAAAACCCTGTATCATTTTCTCATTTATCTTGTTTACTGTCTGTCTCCCCTACTGGACAGTGAGCTCCATGAGGGCAGATGGTCTTGTTTGTCGGCTGCCTTTGCTTTCGTGCCCAGTGTGGGCGCAACGAACTCTGGTGGGAAGAGATTCAGGAGTGGAAATGCTGCTGGTCAGGGAGGAGGGCAGGTCTGATGAGCAGAGGAGGACAGGCCGGGGCGGGCAGGGATGAGAGCAGCAGAAGATGAGGGAAGGAGGCAGCTACCACAGGCAAAGCCCTGAAGGAGAGGCCAAGTCTGGCCACGCCAAGGGGCCAGGGACAGAAGAGGGACCAGCCCCTCTGCGGGTCCTTGGCAGGAGCGGGTGCTTACTGACTCGCCCATGTGACTGTTCACGAGGAGGGTGCTCTGCCACCCCAGGTCCTGCACATCTTCCCTCGGGAGGCGTCCAGATTTTCCTGTCATGCCTGCTGGTGCCTGTTCTGTCACAGAGTCCCAGAGTCACCCCAAGAGTTACTACTGTTGTCCTGTCATTGGCACCGTCATCATCATCATCATCATCAGAGGTAGTATTTACTACCTGGTAGGCAATGTTCTAAGCATTTTACATGCATTAACCCTTTTAATTTTCACGAGAACACGTGCTAGAGTATGGGATTACATGACCCCCATTTTCTGCAGACACGGAGAAATTAGTAATTCGCCCGGGTTCATGACAGTGTTGGGATTTCTTCGGAGACAGCCTGGCCCCAGGCCCGGCGCCCTTGCTTGTGTGCCGTGTGCCCCCTCCGAGGTGGGCACTGCTGTTTGCGTGCTGCTTCAGGCCTGTCTTTTGGGCAGCAACTCCACAGTTCGGCCTTGATCTCTCGGGGGTCCATTCTCCACCCCAGATCTGCAGCCCCCCCTTCCAAGTAAACAAGGACCGTGGCTGCCCCCAGCCATGGAGCTGCCTTGTGAAAGGGCCTGGAAGAGGAGGCGGGGGACATGCACGGAGAGGTGGCTGCAGGGAGGGGGTCAGAGCTGGCTCCCGCTCCCCACCCTCGGTTTCTATGAGCCGTGTGCGTTTTATATTCTGTGGTTGCTGCGCCCAGTGAGGGTGCCAGGTGTCACCTTCTCTTTCAGGGGCCCTCGGTCTCCTTCCCTCCCCCTCCCTAGAGGTGCTGTTCTTTGCTTAATGTCCCCATGCTTCCTCACTCCTGTCATAAATTAATTCACACCAAGGTATTACTTTCCCTGTCAGGTTATGGCTTCCAGGGAGGCAAATGGCTGACTCCTGAGGTTTTTTTTTTTTCTTCCTTCTCTTCTCTGAGGAGCCTGACAGGGCTGTAATTAGGCATTCCTGAGCCTGTGGCAAGACTGCATTCCTGGTCGTCCCTTCCCCTTCCCCCGGCCCGCCCTGCGGCCCCGGGGCCCTCGCGGGAGCGCACATCTGTGCCTTCTGCAGGCCAGGATGGATTAATGTTCCTGGAACTGGGGCCCAGCTGCGGGGCCGAGCATTCCCGCTCTGCGAGCGGGTGTCACATCCATTCACAAGGCTGGGAGGCTGTTTAGAAAGATATTTGCAGTTTGTGCCGACTTCCCATTTGCCTCCACGCCGTCGTGTGCAGCAAAGGGTGGCCTTCTGGGGGCTGTCTTCCTGTGGGGGTCCCCGGGCTGTGTGGGGGGCACGCGGGGCCTCCTTTCTCCCCAATTTCTCCTCCTTGTTGGACATCTTCCCTCACTGCCTCAGGCCCTCCACTGCCCCCAGGAGTTAGACGACGGACCCTTTAACGTCGCTGCGGCAGAGCCAGAGCCGCACGGATGGGCCCTAACTCCAGGTGCACTGGGCCCGCCTGCTCTCCCCCTGGCAGCTGCTGGCCACAGCTGGTGCTGCCCAACCCCGAGACACATCGGTCACGGGGGCGCTGCTGAGATTTCCGGTAATTTCCTGGGAAGAAGACAAATTTCTTTTGTTAGAGCTTCCCAGGGTGGTGCTGTGCCAGGGAGGATCCCACCTCCCCCTGCCATCTCTAACCCAGCCAGCAAGGCGGCATTGCTCTGGTGCGACGGTCCTCAGCCCGGCCAGTTCCGCCAGAAAACACTGCAAAGATGGTGGCCTAGCCTGGAGTCGATGCTCGAAACGAAAACACGATGAACCCCAAACATGGATTTCCAGTCCCATTTCAAAGCCTGTGAACTTGAGCCCGATCGTGAGCGAGCCGACTGGGGCAGCAGCGCCTGGTGCAGTAAGGTGGGCGGGCGTGAGGGGGCGCTCTTCCAGCCCGGGGCCAGAAGACTCCTCAGCCGTATTTATACCGTTAGGTTGTTTTGTTTTTGCCTTGGTGTTGTTTATTTAGAAGACTTTACTGATTGGAGTAGTATAAGGACGTTCCCGAAGTGTAAAAGCAGAAAAAAAGAAAAAAAATTGCACCAAATCATACTCCTCTATCCTCACAGGCATTGTTAACGTCTTGGTATGTTTTTCAGCATTTTAGTGTCTGGTTGTCCTTGGCTCAGGGTATTGCTCTTTCATTATTTTAAAACACTTTTTTAATTGCAAGAATAGTAGGATGGGCTTTTCACCTGTTCACTGTTAACTATTCGATTGCTTACCCTCTCTCTGCGTACACCCACGCATAGCCACACAGATGTACCTATATACGTACATACATACCTATGTGTATCTACACCTCTAGATATATCTCTCTGGCTATAATTCTTTAAAAAAGCTTATCTATCTATTTATTTTTAGAGGTAGGCCATGGAGGGAGAAAGAGAGGGAGATATACATCAGTGTGAGAGAGAAACAGTGATTGGTTGCCCAGATTGGGGACGGGACCTGCAACCCAAGCACATGCCCTGACTGGGAATCGAACTGGCGACCTTTCACTTTGCAAGATGACACTCAACCAACTGAGCCACACTGTTAAGGGCTAAATATTCAAAATAATTCTTGTTAGTTTTCATAGTTAGCTAGCCTTCAGGACTCCAAGGCTGTGAACTGGGAGGTGTGGTTTCTTATCTCAACTCTGCCCCTTGTTAATTTTTTCATTAAATCCCTTTAGCTCTTTAATCTGCTTTATCTCTAAAACATGAAGAGTTGATTCTTGCTCTGTTATCTGGTCATATGAGCAGATCAAATGATAGAGTGAGATTAAAGATGCCTGGGAATCCAAAAGGCTCGGCTGAAGCAAGACCTCATCAAGACTTACTTGTGAACTGCCAACCAGGGCAACTTCGGGTTGAGGCCCTGTTTTCCCAGCACCCTTTGTGGCGGAGGGGTTCTGGCCCTTCCCACACTGCACAGTCAGTGCTGAGTGCTCGGCTGCCTGGATGCCAGGGTGAGGGTATGTGAGCTTGTAGGGAAGGGCGCCTGCCCACCTCCCTGAGTCCTGAGGTGGGAAAAAAACGTCCCAGGCCGATGTGGGAGGCCAACTCTACCGCCCCCTTGGGGGCCAGCGGGAAGTGCCACATGAGGACTGAGTGCCAGCTCCAAATTGACACCCAACGACTGGCTTTGGCTCACCTGCACTTGTGCTTACGGGGCAGTTAGGACGGTGAGCGAAGGTCTGTCGGCACGTTAATCACAAGGATTTGGGCTGGCTTTCCAAGTGGCTTGCACACAGGTTGTCTGGGCCACTCCCTGAGGGCAGGTGGGATGTGGCGGGTCGGTCGGGGAGCCCTGCGCTGCCCCAGAGGGTCAGTGTTTGTGGCTCAGCATGGGCCTTAATAGAGTGTTCACAGAGGACAGAAGCAGTGTTGGCAGCAGGCTGTGAGCATCGTTTCCGAAACACCTTCCTATCTATGGTGAATGTTGTCCGGTAAGAGGGCCAAGGCCGGTATGGCCGTCCCAGTCTCCCAGCTGAGGGGAAGAAGGTGAAGGTCGTACAGCAAGTTAGGCAGATGCAGACGCAGAGCACGGCTCTCCGACCCCTCGCCCTGGGCTCATCTGGGAATGGCACCATGAACGCCAGCTTGTCAAGCAGGAGAGCCGCCAGGGACCCGGCATGTCCTGTGCTCTGCAGCTTGCACTCATGGGGGCGCATCCTCCTGTGTCGATGCCGTGTCTGTGCACCGCCAGCTGAGGCAGGGCTCAGAGGAGGTACGCCCATCCCAGCCCGTTGCATCCCACTCCCCTTCCGACCGGTGCCCCTGTCGCCCAGGTGCTGCTGGACGAGGAGAGAGAGGCCATGGCGAAGTCCCGCCGGCTGGAGCGTAGCGCCGGCAGCTTCAGTTACTCCTCTTACCACACCCTGGAGGAGGTAGGTCTGCTCGTGGAGCTCTGGCCTCTGTTTCCCGTCTGTGACCGCGGGGTCTGCAGACTCAGGCAGAGGCTAGTGAAGGACTCTGGGGTCTGCAAGGGACCGTGATCTGACCCTCGGGGGTGTGGAGCAGATGTTGGGTGAAGGTCTGTGGTGCAGAAATGAGTCTAGTAGGTGGGACACTAAGGCAGGACCTGCCAGAATGGAGCAGGTGGACGCACCTTCGTTTCCAGCTCTCCGGCTGTGGATCCGGGGGTCTTGACCTCTCCATGACTACCCCCGGGGTTAAGTGGCCCCAGCTGCGGGCACTGGAGCGTAGAAAGTGCAGGAAGCCAGGCACACTGGAGAGCCATTTTGCATAACAAACGGAGCCGCCTTCAGTTGGAGAAAGTTCATGATCACAGGCACAGCCGGTTAGGCAGCCGTGACCGACTGTGGCTCTTTTATAAAGGCGAGTGTGCAAGGGCAGCAGAGACACCTGTCCAGAAAGAAGCTCAAGGCATAACTGCCACCCGTGGGGAGGGTGTGACATTCCTGGTGTTGCCCACTCCGTTGTTATCTCTACTCTCCCCCTTCCAAGGGCCTGTTTTCTTTCATATAATTGTTAATTCAATGATACGTATTGAAAGAATAAGAGAATGAATTAATATAGCCTGTTAGCACTCACTGATGTCAGAGATCAATGACCCTGCTTTCAGGCAGCTTAGAACCCAAAAGGAGCCCTGGCTGGTGTGGCTCAATGGATTGAGTGCCGGCCTGTGAACCAAAAGGTTGCTGGTTTGATTCCTAGTCAGGGCACATGCCTGGGCTATGGGCCAGGTCCCTGGGTGGGGGTGTACGAGAGGCAGCTGATCGATGTTTCTCTCACACACTGATGTTTCTCTCCCTCTCCTCCTTCCTCTTTTCCCCTCAAAAAATAAATAAAATATATTTTTAAAAGAAAGAATCTAAAAGGAGAAAGACCAAAACTGACACTGCGAGGGCTATGAAATCTGTCAAATATATTGAATAGAAGTAAGAGAAGCTTCCATCCTGAGACAGACAGCCTTGCAGGCTGACCCCAGGCACTGAGCAGGCTCAGCACCTGCTGTTCCTCTAGGTGAAGGCTTAGCTCTGCGTAGTGGCTCGAAGCCTGGGGACCCAGGCCAACCACAGCTTGCTTCCTAAAGCCTGGAGGTTGTCGTCTTGTAGTTTTTGATATGGGTGCCTTCAGATCCTCACGGAAGGTGGGAAATCCTTAAGGAGGGGAAAACAGGAGGAGGGACTATTCAGAGAGGTCCTGGGGTTCACGCTTTCCTTGCTTCACTGTCGGTCTGATAAACTCCGCCCCTTTCAGATCTATAACTGGATTGACAGCTTTGTAACTGAGAATGCAGATATCGTCTCAAAAATCTGGATTGGCGACAGCTTTGAAAATCGGTCCATGTTTGTCCTGAAGGTAAAAAAAGCAAGCGGTGGGGATCGCTGGCTCTAGAGCAAGGCCTCTGGCTTCAGGTTGGGCTCTTGCACAGTCACGGCTGGTGGGAATTTCAGAGGAAGAGAAGAGGTGCACACACCTGTCCTGAGGTGACCCATAAACTTTGGGGTTGTGGTTATCAGGGACGCACCCTTGTAGGCTTGGACAGGTGACAGTGTGTGGGCCTGGCATGTCCTGGGTCAGGAAGTAGGTGGGAGGGTTGCTGCGGAGATGGAATAGTAGAGTGGCAGCCATCACCCTGGACTGGGGGTGTGAGTGTGGGTGACTCCACCTGCTTCCTGTTTCCTCGGTTGCTTCATCTGTGAAGTGGGAGAGAGGTGCACAGAGGCCTCACTTACAGGTGACTGAGGTCATCTGGCTCAGGCAGCCCCACAGACAGGCCCGAGTCTATGGGGACTTCCCAGCCCTTCACAGGCCCACTGCAAACAGTTTGCACAAACGTGGCGGTGGCAGCGCCCTTGGTCATGAAGAAGGCAGGATAGAGCAGAGTGTGGAGCTCACTGGCAAACAAACAAAGGGCACTCAGGAGCATGGGCCACGCAGGGCGTCCAGCCATCAGAGAAGACAGGCACCGCTGCCCTCAGCAGTGCCCCAGGGGACTCTTCTGAAGGGACAAGGGGTCTCGGTGGACTCGGGACCTGACTTCAATCGCCCCTGTGGTGATTTCCCCGGGGGCCGTCTGTGTCCTTGAATGTTGTCTGAGATCTCGCTGCTCAGAGTGCAGTCCTCGAGTGCCCGTGGGAGTGGCATCCCCAGGAGCTTGTTAGCAATGCCCAACCTCGGCACCCTCCTCAGACCCACTGAGTCAGAATCCGCATTTCAGTAAGCTCTCCGGAGAGTCTCGCGCCCTTTAAAGTTTGCAAAGCACTAGAAGTATCTGAGATACTTTCAGACCTGGGAAGTTCTGTGTCTGTCTGGATCACTTTGCTCTCCAGGGCTCCGACACATGTGCACTTGGTGGGCTCATGCATAGGTACCTGCGCACACAGCCCCCCTCTTGGGCTCCTAGGGCCGCCCCAGGCAGTGAGGATGCATCCCGGGCCCCCTTCCAGGCAGCCTAGGGACAGTGCTGTAGCCATCTTGGTTCAAACTTGTCTGAGTCCGGGTGCTTTTCCCTAGTTCAGCACTGGACGCTCTCAGCGCCAGGCCATCTGGATTGACGCTGGAATTCACTCCCGGGAGTGGATCACCCACGCCACAGGAATCTGGACCGCCAAGCAGGTCAGCATGGGCGATGGGGGCTGGGGCGGGGGAGGGGGCTGCTTGACTGTTTCGGGGCGCCTCCAGTTGAAATATTACACTTGGTTTTTTAAACTCAGGGTGCTTCTACCCTCCTGCCCTTTGGAACAGCTGCCAGCTGGCCTTTCGCAGCACAGAGCGCACATCTGGCCTCTGCCTTCTAATTGCTTAAAATCCAAGTTTTTGGTTTTGCACAAAGGATGTGCCTAATGGCCTCTGCCTGCGGCCACTGGCCATGCAGATGTCCTTTTCAGCCTTGGAGGAGAGCCCACTAGGGCCTCCCGTCCCTCACCCTGTCCCTGCTCTGTCCTTTCTTGCAGATTGTCAGTGAATATGGCAAAGACGATACCCTGACGAACATACTGAACGCCATGGACATCTTCCTGGAGATCGTCTCCAACCCCGACGGGTTTGCTTTTACCCACAGCATGGTGAGGGCCCCTGGGAGGGAAGGGATCAGGGGTCAGGGGCCAGGGGTCACCTCCAGGGGGGATGGAAGAAAGGTCGCTTCGGCTTTGGGAAGCTGGTCCCTCGGGTTCCTTGCCGAGTCTCACTGAGGCAGGTGGGCTGTTTGGTCCTGAAGCTGTGGCTCTTGTCCTCTGACCTCCCTCTTGCTGCCCAAGGAAGGCCACTGCTGGCAGCCTGTGCTTGGGCCCTTGCCCACACCCCGGCTTTCACCACAGAGTCTGATCTGCAGCCTTGGTCCAGTTCCACGCCAGCCACATCCTGCCCCAGAGATTCCTTCTCTTTGCCCCTCCTTGTCCTACCAGAGCCCCCTTCCTAGGCTAGGGAGTCAGGGATTTCCAGCCCTGGAAACGGGCCCAGTCACAAGGTCCTCTGTCCTTGGCTTTCTCAGAACCGCTTGTGGCGGAAGAACAAGTCCAGCAGACCCGGGATCTCCTGCATTGGTGTGGATCTTAACAGGAACTGGAGGTCAGGCTTTGGAGGTATGGCGGTCTGCTGGACCCAAGGGCGGGGCTGGAAAAGGACTTGGTCCTTGACATGTCTCCCACAGTCCCACTGTGTTGACTCATAACTTGGGAGGCAGCATAGTTAGTTCCTGCAAGCCATGGCCAGGGACAGGCACGCATGTGCCTAGGACTGAGAGGTGGGGACAGGTTGCACATGTGTGTGAAACGTATATGTATGCTAAGCCTTCAGAGGAAACATGGAAACAGCATCTTGCATGGGGACTGACTGCAAGGGTCAAATCTGAAATAGGGCAGAGGAGGGCTGGCGGAGGTACGAGGTGATCCTGCTGGTTGTTGACAGTCCGGAGTCTGCGATGTCCCTCCAGCCCTCCCTGGAAGGGAGCAGGCCAGAAGGAAAGGCCTCCAAACTCATTTCCTGAGAGCTGGGACCTGTTATGTGCCCTCTGGGGAGGCCAGAACAATACTTCAAGTATAAAATAAGTCGATTGCTTATCATCAGCACCCCTTGAGCCTGTTTTTTAGTTTTGACTAATTACTTTGTAACCCTGGGCTGCTGGGTGGGGGTAGGTTATCTGTTGAGCGCTGTATGATTTCAGGGAGGTGCAGGCAGCTTCCTCTCACAGTCCCTGGTGTCTCCTTTACCACCCCAGGGGCACGGGGATTAGATGAGGACACTGAGGCCCCCCAAAAGCCCAGAGACCAGTATGCGCACCTGGGAACGCGGCACTTTAATGGGCAGGATGCTGGGTCCAGACAGTGCAGTGTCCAGAGGAGAGGGTTGTATGCGCGCCGCCCTTGGTCCCCAGATGCAGCACCCACTGGGTGCCGGGGCACCGAGCTTTGGTTCCACAGGACGCAGTGCTGTTGCTGCTGAAAAGCAGATCCACAGATGGGTGACTAAACCAAAGAGATGGAACATTCTAGATCTGGTTGCCTGTTGCTTTGAAATTCAGGCTTTTTTCAGTCTGTTCTCATTGAAAAACAAGGACAGCTCAGAAGCACCCGGAGAGAAGCCCACCAGGCCACAGTGTGGGGGTTTCCTGAGATTTGGAGGCTGTGTGTGTACCTGCTTGTGTAAAGAAACACAACTGTGTAAAAGGAGACATTTCTACCTCCAAATGGCCAGATACCGGCCCCAAGTGGTCACCCACTCGGGCCCCTCAGAACTGGCTGAAGTGAACACCCACGGACCCGGAGATGGGCTGGCTAGCGGAGAGACAAATTAGTTCTCAAAGAAAATAACGTTTGTGGTTTCACTGCCAGAAAAAAAGAGTCAGTATACAAACAATGTAAAAATATATATGGGGAAAAAAGCCCAGCGGGGACAAAAAGCTCCCATAATCCCACTACCCAAAGATTACTGCTTTTAATAATTTACCATGCCCTTCCAGAGATTTCCCCTTGCTACAAATTACATTTTTAGAGTAGGAAAAATAAATAGCTAATGAATCCATTAGCAGGTACTCGTGAAGCAGGCAGGCTCAGAGGACTTTGTGAACGGGTGGAGAGAGGCAGGCAGCTAATTCCCATTTGGTCGGGGGAGATTAGTTTATTCTGCTTAGCTCAAACCAGAACTAATGGCCTGAAGTGTTCCTCCACATTTGGGCAAAGCCACCTGGCCGTTGGCAGGGGAACCACTTTCTAAGCGAGGCTGTAAACTCGGACAAAGCTCTCAGCCTCCCCTGCCCTGCTCATCTGTTGCTGTTTGTCATTCATCAAGTGTAGCAGGTGCAGAAGCTCCTGGCAGACATAACAATCCAGACCACTGTTCCCTGGGCTGACTCCCTCCCTTGGGACTGCTCTGCACCCCTCACCCCTTGGTTCCCGGCAGGCGTATCCCCTTCTAACCCGGGTCCCCACCCCAGATGAGGACCTGCACGTCCAGAGGGGAGGTGCTTCCGGGTGGCAGAATGGCCTCTGGGCAGGAATAACCAGGAGTGTGGAGGTTGGTGACTCAGGCAGGAAGGTTTTGTTTATGGTTTTATTATTGCCTTAATTTAATTGCTGCGTAATGAGTCATCTGTCTGTTGTCCCTCCCACCCACTCAGCCCTCACCTGCACTCTTGGGGCGGAGGGTTTGCTGAAGTCCCAGGGCATCGTCTGAACTGGGCCGTGGGCCCATGCCCAGCTCTCCAGCCAGCCCACTGCCCTGGGGGGTGAGAGGGGTGCTGTGGCACCCTCAGGAGGCTTCAGGAATCGGGCGATCCCTGGCCTCTGGAGCAGCCTTGTGTGTGGTCATTTGAGGGAGGAGGAGCAAGAGGCGGGATGGGCACGACTCTTTCCAAGTGTGTCCCTAACCCACAAATCTTGACCAGCCCAGCCCAGTCCTCTGCAACGTGGCCCCTGGGGAGGGAGGAAAACAGAACAGGAGGGAAAGAGGAGGGAAAGAGATGGGGAGCAAAAGATCTAGGAGGAGATGGGAACAAATTCAGTTTGTGACCAAAACAGAGACACAGCTTCTATCTGCTCTCTCCCCCAGTTCAGATTCCCAAAAAGAATTTCCAGAGACTTGATGTATCTGTGGTTGCCAGACCAGCCTTGGGCAACCACGGAGCTCTACTCCCTTTTTTCCTGGTGCTCCACGCCCCCGTCCGTGCTGCTCCTGGGGTGGTGGCTGTGATACGGTTTGAGCAGACACTGAGTTGGAGCATTCAGCTGACCCAAGCCTTCCCCGAGGCAGCTCGGGATCGGCAATGAAGGGTCAGCTCAAAGGGGTCGCTGCTCATAGGGGAAGCGGGGGCTGGAAACCTAGAGTTTCTTCTGGAGGCAGCTGCTGAGGCAGACCCACCTCTGTAATGGAGCCACAGTCAGGACTTAACCAAAGGACAAGCTCGGGGAGCTCCTTACAGGCCCACAGAGTGGCTGAGTCCCAGTGCAGCTACTCCCTTCTGATGTATTAGACTAGGGTATGCGGCAGTAACAAATATCCCTCCTCATCTCAGTGGCTCAACACAGTAAAAGTTTGTTTTTCATGCACACAAAGTCCAATGTGGGCAGGTGGCTGTCTTTGGCAGGGCTCTTCCAATGGTGACGGAGGGATCTGGGATATTTTCTCCATCTAAAGTCGTTTTCTTCCAACCACAGACGGAAGAGAGTGTGGAGACATCGTGCTTGTTCTTACAGCCTCAAACTAGAGGTGACACGTCATTACTGCACACATTCTCATTGGTCAGGAGTAGTCACATGTCCTCACCCAAACTGCAAAGGAAGCTGGGAAATGCAGAGGAGTACACGGCTGTTTTGTGAGCATTAAGTGTCTTTCCCGAGCCTGGGAATTTGAACCCTTTAGGTGGTTTTATTTTATTTCCAGGAAATGGTTCGAATGACAACCCATGCTCAGAGACTTATCGTGGGCCCTACCCTCACTCCGAGCCAGAGGTGGCTGCCACTGCGGACTTCATCACAGCCCACGGGAACGTCAAGGCTCTGATCTCCATCCACAGCTACTCTCAGATGCTCATGTACCCGTACGGCCACTCGCTGGAGCCTGTTTCAGACCAGGAGGAGTTGGTGAGATTGGCCACATAGGGCTTGTGGGAGGCATCCAGCAGACTCCTAGGGGGTTCAGGTCCACACTCTGAAACAAGAGTCTGGACCCAGCCATGCCAGGGTAGGGAGGAGGGGAAGCTTGGTTTCATGTGTGATTAAGTCCAAAGCTGGAGGTGCCATGTTCCCTTCTCATGAAAGCCATCTACACAATCAATGTCCAAGACTCCTAGCTCCCTCCTTCTCGGCAGCTGGTGAGGGTGTGGGGGTTTGAAGAGCCCCGGCCTCTCACCCTCTGGATGTCATCTTGCAGCACAGTCTGGCCAAGAGAGCGGTGCAGGCTCTGTACAAGGTCCACGGGATCAAGTACATGTATGGCAGCATCAGCACCACCCTCTGTGAGTGAGCCTTCCCCTGGCTGCTTCTTCGGGCACCACATCCACCTGGAGTGGGCAGGTGCAGGCTCTCTGCTGACTGGCAGGCCTGGCTAGCCACAGGGCAGTGCTGTAGGTCCGGCTGGGCTGGGCCAGAGCTGATGTCCTCACTAGGGAGCTGTTGCTTCACAGCGTTCATAGCTCCCAGCTCCCAGTCCCCAGCTTTCGGTGGCATTCCTGGAGGGCAAAGATCCTCCGCCTAGTGGCCTCAAGGAGCTTTTCTTTTGCTGGGGCAGAGTATGGGCTGAGTGGGCGGGCGGTGGCCCAGGTTAAGGCCTGGGTTGGGAGGCTTGGTGTGGTTTGGGGTGGGTGAGGGTTTGGCCTCCAGGGCCCACTTTCCACTCAGGATATCCTTGTACCTTGTGGCCGCACTCTGTTCTTCCACTCAGGGGTGTTTCTTTGCCCTTTGTATGCAGATGTGGCTAGTGGGATCACCCTGGACTGGGCCTATGACAACGGCATCAAGTACGCCTTCAGCTTCGAGCTCCGGGACACCGGGCGCTACGGCTTCCTGCTGCCAGCCTCCCAGATCATCCCCACTGCCCAGGAGACGTGGATGGCCATGCGGACCATCATGGAGCACACCCTGAATCACCCCTACTAGCAGCACAGCCGCGTGCCAAGCAGGAGCATTCATTCTCTGCCACAAGACCTGGGCCTCCTCCCGAACCCGGCATCAGACACCCCCTCCTTCCTCAAACCCCTGTCCTGACTCCTTAGAAAATAAAAGCAAGTTTGAACAGGCTTGTGGCCCCTTGCACTGGCGGCCACCACTTGAGCTCAGCATTGAGGAGGGAATGGAGGCAGCTCCAAATGCCCCTTCTCTCCCTGGGTATTCAGGAGCATGAGGGGCCGATGGGCCTCACCCTTTCTCCTCTTGCAGTGTTCTCAGGGCCCAGAACAGAGAGTGCACCCCCGGGAACTATTAACATGCATGCACGCTGATCCTTGGTTGTGCTTGCATGTTAAAGATGACTCTGGCGGGGACACTGTTTGATCCAGGAGTGGGTCTCCAGTGGTGGCATTCCCAGCACCTTGAGGGAGAGGTGGGCAGAGAGAGGCAGCCTCCTTCCCTTCTTGCTTCACTTCCCACGGCACATTTCCGAGGCCCCCACTCAGCAGGTCCCACTCCCCCCTGTAAGTGAGAGTGAACAAGTCTCCGGTTGGGGCCTGCTCCCCCTGGGTACCCTCAGAGGCTTCCCGAGTCTTGGAGCACAGAGTCACAGCCAGGCAGAGCCAGCTCAGCAAAGCACCACACAGTCGGGGAGAAGAAATCCTCTTTCTCCTCCTCTTCACCCAAGTCATTGTGGTGGTCACGCACTGAGCAGTTAGTTCAGGCCACGCTGTGTGCTCAGTAAGCACTTCGTCTAGGGGAGAGAAAGGGCTAATGTTTTGAAATACAAATGAGGTGTCTTCCCCCATCCTCAGGCCTCTTTGTACCTTTTGTCTTTCCCTACCACTGGGGAGCAGTGTCATGGGTCTGTCTGCCCCGCGCTCGGGAGAGGGCAGTCACCCCCAAGAAGCAAGAGGTCAACTGGAGGTCTGAATGTATTTGGGTAAGCCTGAAGCAGAGAGCAGGACTTGGACTCACAAGTGCCAGACTTTTGTTGCTGCTGCTGTATAAGGAAAGGATTGTGGGTGCCTGTGAGTCGACCCCTGAAGGATGCAGAGCCCAGGGTTTTACTATAAATCACAAGGAGGAAAGCAGGGTGAAATCACAAGTCCTGCCTTCCACCTGACCTGTAAAAAGAACACAGATGTTGAACCAATTAATGGATGGAGGTGATCAGTAGCGACTGAAACTCTAGGTAAGGCCCTTTCCAACATGGCGTCTGAGCAGCAGTTTAACGACGGTTGAGCGAGGCGTCTGGGCTGGTGGCCAGAGGCAGCTGTGTGGCTGGGTCCAGCTCAGTGGAGCAGCTGTGGAGAGCTCTGAGCAAAGAAATGAGAAGGACCCAGGTACGGAGACCAGGGGAGATGATGTCTGCGCCCAGGCCCAGCGGGGCCATGGGAGGAGGCCTGAGGAAGTTGGGGCAATGAGCCCCTGAAGAACCCAGATCATCTCCAGAGTGTGAGCCAGCAACAGGGGAGGAGAGAGACCCAATGCGCTGTAGCTTCCCGAAAGAGACTTGAGATTTTTTTTAAGCCAGAAGTTGTGTGAGCAATCTAATATTCCAAAGCTAGTTTTCTGCTATTAAGCAGGAAATATGAGGTCGGGAGCTAAGTTAATAGAAACTATAGATAAATAAAGCAAGTTATACCTGAGCACACTGGCGTCTGTGATTATAACTTTCTTGCCCTCTGTGTAAATATTGTTATTTCATCCTCATGGGGGGATATGATTGGTATTAATCAGCTCATTTTTCAGGTAAGGAAAGCACAACTTGGAGAGGTTTTAAAAGCCCCACAAGGCCACACGATGGAAAAATTGTTGAAGGACATTTGAACTTGGGTTTGTCTAAAAACAAAACCACTGTCCCCAAACCGCCACTGGGCCACCCCTGCAGCAGAATTCATGGAGAGTGGTTTAACATGAATATTTTGGGGCTCCACCACGCCGGCTGAAACAGAGTCTCTGGGGCGGACTCCTCAGATCTGCATTTTTACCATCTGCCCCAGGAGTTCTGCAGTGCCTGAAAAGCTGAGGACCACGGAACTCTGTTCTCCTGACTCCCAGAGGGAATGCGTGTGAGTCTGCCAGGGGGAGTTAGGGCTCTGGGTCTCCCACCCACCCCCTGCCCTGGTCCCCCAGAGCTAAAGATGGCTACGTGTGTGGGCAGTTATCCTCCTCCAAAATATCCCTGAAGGGCTGTGCGGGTCCTGGACTAAAGCAGTGTGGTCTTCAGGCCATGGGCATCAGCATCCCCTGGAAGCTGGCTGGAAATGCAAATTCTTGGGCCACCCCAGACCTGCTGAATGAGAGTCTTTGGGGATTGGACCCAGGCGATGCTAATGCTTTGTTGTAGAAGCACTGCCCTAGAGGCAGGAGAATCTGGACCCCAGTGGGTTTCTGAGTAACTGTGAAAATAATAAACCCTGTTCTAGCAACTTACTATGTGCCAGGCATGGTTCCGAATGCATCACAGGACTCAACACATTGCCTCCTCTTAGAGGTAGGACTGTCACTGTCCTTGTGTTGAGACGAGGAAGCCGGGAGGGGATGGTCACGAAAGGGCTCGCAGCTACTGCACGGCAAGCCTGGGGCCGGCCTTTAGGTCAACCCCGGTCATACACCCGAAGCCCCTGAGGACGATGGGCGAGCTGGGCAAGACCTCTGTGCAGCCAGTAGCCCACAAAAGTTGGGGCTGAAATTGCTTTTCAGATGAGTGCAACTTAAAAGGCAACTTTGTCTTTAAAAATCCTCCAATGACTTAAAATAAAACCTGCCCCAGGGACTGCATGGCCTGCCCTGCCTACCTCTCTCTGTCTTGTTTCAATACCTCATTCCCCAGCTCCAAACTCTCCGGCTTCCTCTCGGTTCCTTCCACTCCTTCCCAGCTAGAGGCCTTTGCATGGCCTGTCCTTCTGGTCTGGAACAGTCTTTCTTCTCCTTCTTCCTTCAGACAGCCCACTCCTTAAATCTGCCTCCAATATCATTTCCTCACTCGTCCTTCCAGGCCCACCCACTGGAAGCAGATCTTCTGTTATTCTCTTTTCCAAGGCCTGTCTGATTTCCTCAGTAGCAATGGTAATAATTAATCGATGTCTTTGATTATGTGTACTGTTCGTCCCCACTACTTGTTGAGATGTCTAGGAGGTCAAGGAGCATGCCGGGGTTATTCACTGTCAGGCACACAGTGGGCACTCAATATCTGTTGAAGGATGGTTTCTCCTTTCCAGCCTAGTACAGACAAGGACCAGGTTTAGCATTATGTGACAGAAACCCGCTTTACAGTGGGTTAGCCAGATCAAGGGTTTACTTTTGTCAGAGAACAAGAAGTCGTCCGAGGTGGGGCAGTCCCAGGCCAGTTCAGTGACTCCTTCAGCACTGGGACCCAGACCCGTCTGGCCTGTTCTGTTCTGCCCCTCTGCTGACCTTTTGACCCCTAGTCTACCTCCACCGTAGGACTGAATTCCAGGCAGAAAGGCAAGGGGCAAAAAATGGGAGCCAGCTGCGTTGGCCCCTGCAAGGCATTAAACTCGCATCTTATTGGCTGGGGCTGCGTCAGGTGGCCACGCCCAGGTGGCAGATCATAGCTGGGCACTGGGCTGCCCCACACGGAAATCGGAGTTCCCATTGATCGGGAGGAAGTGGACAATGGCCGTGGGGAAGGCAGCCAGCAGAGTCTGCCACCTCTCTGAAGGGGTCTCCAAATCAGTTTCTTTGCTCTAGTTTATCAGGTGACTGACTTGATTATAAAGCTGTTGAACTCTCCAGATGAAAGAGTCCTTTAAAAGCTTCTGGTCCAGCCCCCTCGTTTTGTGGTTATAAAACCTGGGGGCCAACCTACTCAAGGTCGGACATGAAGTGAATGGCTGAGAGCACTAAAGCCAGGGGTCTTCCTCCTGGGACCCAGGGGTCTCCTCAGCAAGCTGAGGGAGGCGGTGGCTGGGCAGTTAAATTCATCAAATAAAAGCTCAGATTTTAGACACTCATGTTTTAGAGATATTACAGAATAATCTCTTTTTCATAAAACCTTAACTTTAATATAATTTATTTCTCAGGCATACAATGCTAAACAGGAGTTCAGTTTTTCTACATTCAGTTTAGTTTTTATTTTTATTTTTTTCTCCCAACAAACTGCTCTTTTTAGGTATGTTTTTTTTTTCATCCTTTTCACCAGTAAAATTTATGAGCATTTATTTAAAAGAAAAAAAAACACTGGAAAAACTGAAGAGAGAAAGAGCGATTATACATATGGAAAGTCATAAAGACCCACAGTGAAATGTGCTGCGGCTATTGCTTTCTTGAAAAAACAAACCCGGCCGGGGGCTGGAATGTGAAAGAGTCCTGTGTGCGGGCGGGCGGGGCAGGGGCCCAGGGCGATGGGCGTGGGGTGGGGGCTGTGAGTCCCAGGAGGAACGCTCCCCACTTTTCTGTCTCCCTGCTGACAGCCCCAGGGGGGCCAGGGAGAAAATAACTTTACCAAAAAAATTTTTTTTTAATTTAAAAAAGCTTCTTAAAAAAAAAAAGCATCTTTAGAAACATAAAAAGGCCCAGGCGGCCATTGAGTACATACAAGCTGAGAGAGAATGCAGTGGACACCACCGTCAGTGCCTCACTAACTGGTGAACCCACACCACGTCTAGAGCTTGGGGGCAAATAATTGTCTTCTGTGGGGGCAGCGGGGGGGGGGGGGTTCCTGAAGGACAACTCCAGCCTGTTGGGCCTCGAGAGGTGCTCCTTCCCCGAGTACTTGGGACAATCCTCGGGAGTGAGGACGTGTTTGCAGACCATTCTTTCTGCTTGTCCTTCCTTGGCCTCTCGCCCCGGGGTCTGGAGTTGGCCTCTGGCTCCTCCCTGACCAGCTCGGCCAAGCCCTGTGGCTTTGCACCCATGCTCCTGCCCTGGACTCAGCTCCCTGGATCCCCCAAATCATAGCTAAGACCACAGGGTAACATTCCAGAAACTTTTACTTGGGAATACACAAGGGAAAGACAACGTAGAAAATAAAATGCCTGAATTAGACCCTGGTGTTGGAACGGGTTCCTGATCTTTCCTGAGGCACGCCCTCTGACTGCTTTCATGCTCCGGGACCCTCAGCCGGCTCCCCCGCCCACCCACCCCTTACTCCCCCCTCCTTCCAGTACCGTCCCTCCCCACTCTCACACGCAGTAAGCAGCAAACCTCCCCTCCCCCATTCTTCCCTTTACAGTGTGGGACACTCCTGCTCAGGTCCTCTGTCTTCCAGATCTCTGTCCTGGGATTTGGGCTCTGACCTGACACCTCCCAAAGACCCACCGGAGGGGCATTTCTCTCTTTTGTGTGGCTGTCCCTCCACGGAAAAACGCTGGCTTCCCCCCGGGGGACAACACCCCTGGGCGCGTCAAAGTGGCAGCTCTGCAGCTTCACAGCAAACATGCAAACAGGTTCTGGGCCTTCCGTGGTCGTGAAAGCAAAATGGTCAGAACGTCCTCCTCCCAGCTGCTCCTGCAAGCCCGGGGACTGCCCCACCGAGCCTCAGCAGGATGTGGCCCCTCTTGACCAACACGGCCCTGGGAACACTTATCCTGCAAACAAGTGGGGCCCCGTGGCTCTCCTCTGTCTCCCCCAAATGTGGAATGCCTCTCTCCGCCCTGCCCCGACTGGTCGCCACTGCTGAGATTTTTTGGGGGTAAAAAGTGCAAGTGTCCTGGAATCTAAAGTGTCACAGCTGGAAGGGACCACAGAGATCATTCTGACCAACTTCGTCATTTCACAGACGGAAAGGCTGAGGCCCAGGGTCTGCAGGGCCCTGCCCGAAATCATATAATGGGTTTGTGGCCATCCACTTTTAGAAGGCACCCCTTCTTCCATTTTGCTCTCTTCTGAAGTTAGACAATGTCTTTGAGTTAGTTGTGCAATTTCTTTTCAGTCACATGTGACAGAAAACCAACTTGAAAATGCCTAAAGAAAAAAAAAGGAGTTTGTTGGCCCATTCCTGGAACTGGGATGGGCGGCGTGGATAGGTCCACTAGAATCGCCCGCCCGGCCTCGGAGGAAGGAGGCGCTGCTGTGGGCGGAGGCGAATACCGGAGGGCGGGGGGTGGGGTCTGCGACAGCCCACCTTTCGGCGGCCGCACATCCTCATAGACTCCCCCCACCCCCACACACAGCTGTGCACACGCACACGCTTAGACACATTCCCCAAGGGCGACCGCTAAGTGCCACCAGCTGCGGGGGCCAGCCATTCTGAGTGTGCCCGTTTGTGCTCTCTGCGGGGGGTCTCTCTTGTCCACTGTCCCCTTTGATCCTTAATCTGGACGCATGGTTCTTCTTCTGCCTTTGTAACAACCTATTTATTCCCTAGGTTTGCTTGGAGGGTCTCTGAATGTCGTAGGGCCTCTGTCCCCACGCTCCGGCATTCTCCAGCAGGACTGTTGTGGGTGGTGGTCCAGGTTGTGATGGGAACAGAGGCCTCCTGCCGAGAGGAGACGGGACTCCCTTTCCCCAGAGGGGGAGGGGCCCCTTTCCCAAAGCACGTAAAGTTTCTCTAGGCTTAAAATTGTGTTGTCTTCTGATAATACAAGCACTTCAAAGCTTATTAAGTGCATCAGTTGGAATGCTTTTTACAGCAACAACAGAAATCCCAATTAGTACAAAGGAAAGGTATATTCTTTCGTATTAGATAGTCCAAAGGAGGGGCCACCGACTTGACAATATCCAGAGAAAGATGCCTCCTTCTCAAGAGTGAGGAAACATTTTCTAGAAACTTCCTCGCTGGCTCCCCCTCATATCTCATTCTTGAAACTGGGTCACATGTCCGCCCTAAACCAATCACTTGCAAAAGAGAATGGGATTCTTCGGTTGTCGTAGATGTGGCCCCTGAGCTGGGAATGGGGTAATGTTCTTGTACGCAACCTGGGCTTGGTCAGCTGGGGAGAGGGAGAGGGGGAAGGAGGGAGGGAGGGACCCCGTGAACCCTGGTCATTGTGGCTCCAGCAGGCCTTTGTCTGTTTGCCTTCGTGCACCTGTCCTTGAATCCAGACCGCAGCCTGGTGGTTTCTTTCTCATGCTCCTAGATCTTGGTTCTCTGCCTGTTTCTCCACCTTCTCCCTTGCTTTGGGCCCATGTGAGGTGAGCCCAGGGGTGGGAGGGCAGAGCTGTGGCCCTCTGCCCCAGGCTCCGTTCTAGCAAACTGGTCTTTACCAGGAGGCAGCGTTTAGCTTCCTGGGGTACTTTGGGAAAAGACCTGGGGAACTAGGCTTAGCGCCCACCTGGGACCCAGTTCCTCCACTTCCTGCCAGTGCAGGCTCTCATTTCAGTCCACAGCGTGGAATCCATCTCTTCCAACTCTGCGAGACTCTGGGATAATGTGGACTGCTGGCTGAGGCTGCAAGGGGCCCTGTTTCGGGCCGTGCCTTTCCCACCCATCCCCCCTTTCCCATGGGCTCGTCTTTTCTGGAATTCGTAGAAGGCCCAAGAATGAGCCACCACCCCGAACATGTGTACTGTATGTGAGACAGAGTCCAGATTATAGGAGAGCTTTAGATTTAGACATAGAAAAATAAATCTTGTTTTTGTAATGCAGACCGAAGAAGGGCTCTGCAAAACCAACTTTGCGGGTGGGGGGCATGGGGCGAGGGGGTGGGGGGGACAAATTAGAAAGCTTGGGAAGCCCACAGGACTGTGAGGAATGGGGAAGATGGCTGTGGATCTGAGGAAGAGTATGGTCTCCTGGGGAGACAGGAAAAGGACTCCAGAGATGATTAAGGAGGGATAGGTGTGACTTTGTGGTCAAGCACTGAATAGTGGGGGAAGCACCCCTTCGTTTCCCTGCCTGGCAAAATCCTGTCATGAAGCCACAGGTGAAATGTCACCTTCTTGGTAAAGTCTTCCCTGGAACCTCCTGTAAGGACCCATAGTGCTGAGTCCATAGCCCTACTGGTACTGCTTTTGTTCTTTATTAATCCTTATCCAAGACTATGTTTATTGATCTGACACACACACACACACACACACACACACACACACACACACACACAGGTTGCCTCCCATATAAGCCCCGACTGGGGATAGAACCTGCATCCTAGGTATGTGCCCTGACCAGGGATTGAACCTGTGACCTTTTGGTGTATGGGACCACGCTCCAACCAACTGAGCCAGGTTGTCCTACTGGTACTTGTCATGCCACAGCACAGAAGATGCGCCGCTCAGGTCCTCTGCAGCAAGGAGAGCAGTCCCCGCAAGTCTCTTGCATGTCTAATTCTATGCTGGTGACAGTGTCTGGTGACACCTGTCAGAGAACCCGCATGCTAGTTGGTTACTTCTGTCTCTCCCACCAGACCACAAGCTTCTGAGATCAGGGACCAGTCGGCGGGGTTGGGGGCAGGGTTGCAGTTGACTGACGGTTGTCCCATCGCCATGTTGTGATGAGGCCGCACTTCCCACGGGCTGTTCCCCACTGGCGACTGAGCATAGCACGCACTGGGGCCAGTGTTCGTGTGGACGCAGGACCCCCGTTGCGGTTTTGGCTCAGAGACTGCGTGTCGGCCCCGCTGGAATGTTCTCAGGGCAGCGCTGCTGCCTGAGCTCTTCCTGCCCACCCTCCTACCTTCCCCACTCCGTTCCCAGGTGTGAGATCTGGCACCTGGGGAAGGCTCTCCTGCCTTCGCCCGATCCCTGCTCTTTAACCTTCCCGGTCACTTCTCCCTGTGAGTCTCCTGCGTGTCTGATCTTGTCTTGGTGACAGCTTCTTGGAGGACCCGAGAGAGCAGAGTTGGTTGGTTGCTTCTGTCTCCCTGCGTCTCCCTGCTAGACAGTGAGCTCTCTGAGATCGGGGACCAGTGTGTCTTGGGCATCGTCCCTGAGTGGAGCACAGCACCTGGCCCAGCAGGACGAATGAACGAAGGGATGAGACTTGAGAGAAGGGGCAGATAAGTGAGAGAAAGGGACCGGAGGAAGCTTCAGGGGGCAAGTGAGCCTTGCCTGGTCCAGAGGCTGCCGGCGTGGAAAGCAATGGTCTTCGAAGAGGCTCGGCATCTGTGGAGGATGGATTTAGTGTTTTAATGTCTTCCCAGAGCTGGGGTCAAGGGAGAGCTGTGGGTGCCTATGATGGGGTCACCCTGCCTTGGCATGGGGGGTTGGCCAGGTTGGGGTGGGGCAGGGAGGCAAAGCAGGCAGATGGGAACCGGAAAGGGCCTACACACCCAAGCCTGAGGCTCTGATCCAGAGTAGGGACCCAGATGGTGCTGGGAAGCCCTAGGGCGCCCCCATGAGTCAGGGCGGATTTTCGTCCGATATCTCTACCATGAGGTCGGCATCCAGAGCCACCGTGAACTCCCCTGGGCAAGTTCTAGTTTCTCTGGTGCTCCGTGCAGTCCCAGAGGGGCCTGATCCTGCTCCCGCCACCACACTGCCTACTCCAGTGACATCAGTCTACAGTTCCCATCAAGGCCAATCCGTACCCCGGAGCCTGGTACCGGCCAGCAGGGGTGGAGGGAAATGCTGGCAAAAATTAGGCGCCTGTCCTTGTTCGACTCCCACAAAGCCACTGAGGCTGCTAAGAATGGGGCTGGGAAGTGCCCTTCAAAAGGCCGTACCCCAGGGTAGGGCACAGGGTACGGAGAGCCTTGGATGAAGCCGGTGTGATGAGCCAGCAGGTACAGAGGCTGGACGGAGCAGCAGCGGGTCCCGGCTTGCTCTGTCACAAGGACAAAATAGCTGGTGCCAGGGACATGGGAGAAGGAGATGCTTCTCTCGGGCCCCAGCTGATGCGGTTACTCCAGAGCCCTGGTTTCTTCTTCACCGCCCAGGCCAGCTGTGGGTGCCCGGGGTTGCGGGCTGCAGCCCTGTGGGGGAGCGGGGTTCCAGTTGGGAGGCCTTAAGCCCCTGCTGACCTTCAGGCCCAGGCTGGTCCTTCATGGCCAAGGGTTCGAGACCCAGCTTATCTTTCCAGCTGCCCTGTTTCCCGCCACCTTATCAGAAAGGGCGAGAAGGTGTCAGAGTTCAGAACCCCCACCCTGCCTTCCCCGTGGGACAGCACCCAGGTGCAAGGGGGGAGGGCAACTCTTGGGCACAGCTAGGCGACTTCTGTCCTGGGAGAGTTTAAAAGGGCCCCGGACATTTTCTCAGTCTCAGTTGACCTTCCTAACTGGGTGCAGCATGAAGGGGCTGCTGATTTTGAGTGTCCTGCTGGGGGCTGTCCTCGCCAAAGAGGACTTTGTGGGGTAAGGGTGTGGAAAGGAGCAGGCGGTGCCCATGGGGGATCCTGGGAGGACTCGGCCTCAGGTCACTGCCCGGAGGAGATGAGCAGACAGACACGCAGGAAGATGGCCAGCGAGGAGCAGGCTAGCAGGCTCCCCGGCAGGCAGGCTGACCGGGGACCAGGGCTGCGACGGGGTCCGCCTCTCAGGGCAGCCCCCTGAGCCCTGGAGAATCTGAGCTCTGGGGAGGAATTTCCAGGAAAGGAGGTGGCAGGAGGCTTGGCGGGCTTTGGAGAGAGATAGAGTCTGAACTGGGGCTGGGGGCAGCAGCAGTAGTGTCCAGAAGGTTCTAAAGAGCCCAGACCATCTATTGCTTAGACACCTTAGGCTGCCCCCTGCTCAGCCCAGAGTACCGAGGGCCATCCTGGGGTTTCTAGGCTGCCTCCCACCCTCCTCCCACCTGGGAGTGTGAGTGGCCAGTAGGGCCTTCTCAGACCCTCAGCTTCCCCTGCCCCCATCCAGGCACCAGGTGCTCCGAATTTCTGTGGCCGATGAAGCCCAGGTCCAGAAGGTGACGGAGCTGGAGGACCTGGAGCACCTGCAGGTCAGAGGACAAAGGAGCCCTCCCTGAGGCCCCAGGGTACCTCTCAGGCCAGCTGGGCTCACCCTGGGCCCTCACCCACCCCTGGAGCCTGGGCTCTCTCTCCTGAGCCACCCAGAAAGGAGACATGGGACCGATCCCTTTTAGGAAGGGATTAACCTTGCCCCCGCCCCAGTTCCTGAATCTCGGTGCACTTGAACATCTGAGCAAAGGTTGGGGGACCCCTGTTCTAGTACTTTTCCCTCCCTTGCTATCTCAAAGTCTCCCCACCCCACTCTGCTTCCTGGGCCATTTCTCTGACCATACTGGTCTTTGTCCTGTGCCCAGGGGTTCCCTTTGTCCTCTGCCCCTAATGTTCCCAGTTGTGTGGGAAGTTCTGGCACCAGCACCTGCTCCCAGGCTGGCCCCTCCCCAGCCCGCTGTGATGGTGCCGGTTCTCGTCCTCCCCAGCTGGACTTCTGGCGTGGCCCTGCCCATCCTGGGTCCCCCATCGATGTCCGAGTGCCCTTCCCCAGTGTCCAGGCCGTCAAAGTCTTCCTGGAGGCCCATGACATTGCGTACACGACCATGATTGAGGACGTGCAGTTGCTGCTGGACGAGGAGCAGGAGCAGATGTTTGCCTTCCAGGCCCGGGCCGCCTCCACCGACACCTTTAACTATGCAACCTACCACACCCTGGAGGAGGTGAGGGGCCTCTGCGACCATGCCCACAGGCCCCCGCAACAGGCCGGCAGAATTTGACCAGAGACAGGGTGTACGTGACACTGGCTCTGTCTCCACATGGCCTAGGGGCTCTGGGCTGTGGCTCTTCCACACTGCAGGGCTCACAGCTGGCCCGCTAAGGGAGCAGTTAAGATAGGCATCTGGGCTCCTGGAAACCATTAAAGCCGTCCTGCCATCCTCTCCCTCCCCAGATTTACGACTTCATGGACATGCTGGTGGCCGAGCACCCGCAGCTTGTCAGCAAGCTCCAGATTGGCAACACCTACGAAGGCCGTCCCATCTACGTGCTGAAGGTAATGGGTGCCTTACATATGGGTGTACACAGGTACATCTGCAAGAATGGACACCCACGTCTGGGTGCCGGGTGAGCCCATGGCCGCCGGGAACACGCTGTTTACCGGCTCCCCTTGCTGACATTGGGGAGGCCTGAGTTTCCATGCTGGTGCAGGTGTGTGCGTCTCTGCACAGCTCTTGGCCGTTGTCTCGTGTGATCTGGTGTTTAAACTTTCAAGTTACCCAAGTGTTTCCAATCCAGTGTCACACTGTGGAAAGTATCCTGGGTTGGGGTAACCCAGATCAAAGGTTTTATCTGTGAACTCCAACAGAAGAACAGGGAGGGGCCCGGAAGCCCGGCTGAACTATATTTGCTCCAACCTTGGGCTGAGGGCAGAAGGCCCAGTTCTGCAGGGTCCCTGTCCAGCTCCCAGCCTGAATGACGGCCCCACAATCATATCCTCAACCTGTGATACCCAGAGAGCAGGTGGCCTCTGGCCCGGGGCGCATTTCCCTTCTAAGAGGCGGGGCCAGGCCCAGCCGGCCCATTTGTCTGCCCCTCTCATCCAGTTTAGTACAGGGGGAAACAACCGCCCCGCCATCTGGATCGACACGGGCATCCATTCCCGCGAGTGGGTTACGCAGGCCAGTGGGATCTGGTTTGCAAAGAAGGTAAGCCTGGGGAGCGGAGGGGGCATGGGTGTCTGAGGCCCACAGGGGCTCTTTGCAGCTGGGGACAG
Source organism: Tonatia bakeri (assembly GCA_004024845.1). Classification (NCBI taxonomy): domain Eukaryota; kingdom Metazoa; phylum Chordata; class Mammalia; order Chiroptera; family Phyllostomidae; genus Tonatia; species Tonatia bakeri. Next base: position 134,686 of record PVIA01001358.1, on the reverse strand, counting down.
TGCCCGCACAGGGAGGCCAAGGGCGGCTGTCTGTACATTGCTCCAGCACGGCCAATGCCCAACCTGGCCCGCTCTGCCTCTCCGCCCTCCCCACCCCCCCACTCCAGATCACACAAGACTATGGCCAAGACCCAGCTTTCACCTCCATTCTGGACAACATGGACATCTTCCTGGAGATCGTCACCAACCCCGATGGGTTCGCCTTCACCCACAGCAAGGTACGCCGTGCGCCTTATGTTCTCAGGGAAAGCAGGCTGGGCCTCAGAGCCCGACTAGTTCCTCACCCCTATTCTCAACCCCCGGAAGTCAAGGGAAGGGCAAACAGTCCTTTCCCCCTAGACCAGGGTTCACAGCTCTGGTGGTCTCAACATTTCGGGAAGGTAGTTCTCGGTGGGGGCTGTCCTGCACATGTGGGGTGTTTAGCATATCCTGACGGCCACTCACCGGATGCCAGTACAACCCACCAGTTGAAAACACCAAAAATGTCCTCAGACAGGACGAATGTCTGGGTGTGGGGTGACAAAACTGTCCCCAATGGAGACCCACTGCCCCAGCCCTTGCTTCCTGCTTTTATCTTGAAGGCAGGCACAGCGCGCCATCAATCCAACGTGTGTAGGGTGGGCCCTCCGAGTGCCTTTTTCACTTTCTGCCAGTAGAAACCTCTGGCCAAATGCCGTCCATGGTCTCCTGCACCCTCCTGCCACCAAGAGCCCCCTTCACAGATCTCCCTCCCTCCCTTACAACTAGTCCAAAGTGCTCTCTGATCCCACGCTGTGTCCCCACCCCGGCTCCAGATCGGGGAGCCGTGTGTTGACTGAGGCTCCCCAGCTCACACGGTTCCCTGTGGGCTCTGAACCCCGGGCCAGTGCAGGGATGGTGATGGGCAAGTATCTCATTCCTTCCTCAGAACCGCCTGTGGCGCAAGACTCGCTCCATCACAGCAGGCTCCTCCTGCGTTGGGGTGGACCCCAACCGGAACTGGGACGCTGGCTTTGGGTGTAAGACCCAGTGTGATCCGGGAGCAGGGATGGGACACCCGGGAATGCCTTCTGACCCTCCTTCGTCCTGTTGCCCCCCCACCCGGTCCTGGTCCTGCCCTAGCAAGGAGGGCTTGGGGATGGGGGAGTGGCGGGAATGTCAGCCCCGCCCCTGGGGCTCCCAGTGAGGAAGGTGGCACTCTGAGGCTTGCAGTCCCTTGTCTGTGACAAGAAAATTCCTCCCAATGGACCTAGGGTCTGACACCTGCCTAGGGGTTTTCAGCTACTTCCCTCTGTGGCTGCTTCACTGCAAGTGAAGTCTGGCTTGAGGATCCCTTTGCACCATCCTGGGCAGGTCTGTCCTATCTTCCCAAGCCTGGCTGGGAGGGCGGTGGGACGCCCAGGTTATAAAAGGCCTCTGGTCTTTCCTTAATCCAGGGGTGGGGGTGAGCCCTCCTGCACCCCAACTCTGTGCAAGGACACTCCACTTTGCTGTAAGGAAGCCAACTACCCCTCTTCTCCCACAGTGGCCGGAGCCAGCAGCAACCCCTGCTCAGAGACTTACCACGGCAAGTTTGCCAATTCCGAAGTGGAGGTCAAGTCCATTGTGGATTTTGTGAAGAACCATGGGAACATCAAGGCCTTCATCTCCATCCACAGCTACTCCCAGCTCCTCCTCTATCCCTATGGCTACACGACAGAGTCAGCCGCTGACCAGGCTGAGCTGGTATGTGCTAACCCCCGGTGCCCTCCATCCAAGAGACCGAGTTGGGCTGGCGTAGGGTTTCACCCATCAGAACTGCTTAAGGCACTAAGGGCCTACCCCATGCCCAGCACCCTGTTTCTCCCTGGACCCCTGATGGCTTGGGAAGATTGGCAAGACAGACTGGCCTTACTTTTGGTCTGGGAAACTGAGGCATACAGTGGTTGAGTCACTTCTGTCACATGACAGGGTGAGGGGAGGGGTTAGACTTTGAACTGGTACCTCAAGCTCACACTTGGAGCTACAGTGTGGCTGAAGGGCAGCCAAGTGCCAGCTGGACAGCCTGTGGGATAGGAGCTCTGAAGCCGTCCCTGCAGGACCTAGCAGGCCCTGTGTTCTCTGCTAGGCACCTGTGTCTGTAGAGTGCAGGTTCAGGGGTCACCCTGCCAGCCCCTGGGCTACCCTGGCCCTGCTGTTCTGGGGGCCCCGGTGTGGCTGGCCATGGCAGGTCGTCTTGCTTGGTGTTTTCTCCAGGATCAGCTGGCTGAGTCTGCTCTGAAGGCCTTGTCCTCTCTGTATGGGTCCAAGTTCAAGTATGGCAGCATCATCAAAGCCATTTGTAAGTGGGTGCACGGTCTCTGTGAGGGGGGCCCTGGGGGGAAGTTCATCTGGCTTTTCCTACCCCAGGGAGTGTCCCTCCTGGAGGAAGTAGCCAAGAGGGCCCAGATCTGGGGACATGTGCAGGGACAACAGCCCCTGTCCTGCCTGAGGACTGCTGGTCCCCAGGGCAGTGCTGCCCTTTCTCTGCCTCGACAACTTCCAGCAAACATGTCAGTTCCTCTGAGAACTCTTGTCCCCTTGTCTCAGGGTTAAGTCTAGCATCCCGCATGTAGAAGGTAGAGTTTCTGCTGGCGTTTGTAGATAGCCAGGGAATTCAACTTAAAAACTGCTTCTCCTGCCATGGCCTTCAGTTGGAGACGCTACCCTCTCTTTCCCCAGCCTACTCAGCCATGCAACACCCGTGGGCGGGGGGGCACACTGCCACACGGAATGGAATCAAGTCAACAAATGTCTATTTGTTGTGCACCTACTATGCACAGGGCCTTGCTTTAACATGCTTGGGAATAAAATAAGTGCAGGTCAAAAACTTACACTCTAGCCAGGGAGACTGATGATGAACATGGGTAAATGGTACCGTGTGTCAGGTGACAAGGGCTAGGGAGAGAAAGGAGAACTAGAGCGGGGTGAAGGGGGGGCTCAGGAACCCTGGGGCTGCGAGGGGACAGGCACATTGAAGCAGAGGCCTCACTGAGAGAGTGAAATTTGGACAAGTGTTGAAGGCAACGAGGGAGCCAAGAGGTGCTGCCAGACAGAGGAAGCTTCTAGAGCAAAGGCCCTACTGTGTGGTTTGGCCCAGGGTTGTGGGAATAGCAGAAATAGCACAGACCCCCTCATGGCTGCAGCTGAGAGAGAACACAGAATTGGAGAAATGGTTGGGGTGCAGGTAGACCCTTGTGGCCCTGAGGGGATGCGCCAAGTTCACCACCAGACAGGGGGCAGGAGCACTGGAAAAGCAGGGGACAGAGACTGAGGTGGGAGGGTGGCACACACTTCTCACAGGCCTCCCACCTGGGGCGCCCAGGTTTGGACGGGACACAGTCTTCCCTGGGGCTGGCCTTGCTCTGGGACTCCAGGCCTGCCTTGGAAACTCTTTCAACCCCGAGACAACATTTTTGCTTCATTCAATGTTGTCAAGTTAAATTCCAACACGCAGCCGCCTCTCTAACTGCTTGGTAACTGCACATCTGGACAAAGTTTCTTCTGAAAAGACAGACAAGGAGCTTTTGCTTTGACTCTGGCCCTTTGCACTCTCCCTTGCAGAACACAGGCCCGCCGGGACACAAATCCTTGTGACCCAAGTGGGCAACTCCGGTATATTTGGAGGCTTGACCAAAGTGGCCCCTGCAGAGCAGAGGCAGTTTTCAGTTTCAGTGGGACTTTTGCAATGGCAGGAACTTTCTTGAACCCCCCAGGGAGAGGAGAACTATTGCCAGTCCACCTCTCCGAGCCTCTTGGGCTAAGAATCTTCAGGGGGGTTTCTTGGGAGGAAGCCAGGCCACTCGGTCCACAGCAGGGCTGAGTAGACACTGACTCCAGTCAACACAGGGACCCTGGGCTTTGGGCCGTCAGCCCGGGCCCGTGCAAACAATTCAAAGTGCTTGACCTTTGCTCTCCTGTCTCTGTTCCCGCCCCAGACCGAGCCAGTGGAGGCACCATTGATTGGACCTACAACCAGGGCATCAAGTACTCCTACACCTTCGAGCTCCGGGACACTGGGCGCTACGGCTTCCTGCTGCCGGCCTCCCAGATCGTCCCCACGGCCCAGGAGACGTGGCTGGCACTCCAGACCATCATGGAGCACACCCTGAATCACCCCTACTGAACCCGCCCTTTGGCCTCTCCTCCTTAGCCTCCCTGACAACCAAATAAAGTCTGAGCGTACATGGAACAGAATCTTGGGACGTGCGTGTGGGAACGCGTGCAGCGCGCCTGCCTTTTCAAGCGGGGGCAGGAGTGATTTAGTTCCTGCAGGCCTCACTGCAAATGTGTGGGCGGTTCGACTAGTTGACCCCTAAATCCCCCTGCATTCCAAGGTCCTGTGAAGTTGTATCCAAGTGGCATCTGTTTTAATTAGACCACCCTGAGCTCAGCTCGTCAGTGGGGTGATTTGTTCATACCGTAGTCGCAAGCAGCAGTCACAGCTGCTAACCAAATGCCTGGCACCCCGCTGTGGCAAGGAATTCTGCTCGTACAATAGTCTCGCTGGTCGGACCCATCCCTCCGCAACAGCAACGGCTTTGATACGGAGCAGAGTAATCGTGGTGGCCACCGAGGTCCCAAATAGATGTTGCAGCCTGGCAAGGAAACTTCTATAAAGCAAATGTGGTCTCCCACTCTTGAACGGAACTGGAAGAGAGCAAGTAGGTAAATGGAATCATCTTCGGAAGAAGAATACCGATTTCAGGACAATTTATTAATTGTAGTGCATCACGCAGGCTTTGCCTTGAGGACAAAAGTAGTTCCCTTTATAGTTGCACATCCTTTCTAGCCTGTTTCTTTCTTTTGTTTTAAAAAGATTTATTTATTTATTTCTTAGAGAGAGGGGAAGGGCGGGAAGAAGAGAGGGAAACATCAGTGTGTGGTTGCCTCACACACACCCCCAACTGGGGACCTGGCCCACAACTCAGGCATGTGTCCTGACTGGGAATCAACCCAGCGACCTTTTGGTTCACAGGCTGGCACTCAGTCCACTGAGCCACATCAGTCAGGGCCTTTTCTAGCATCTTTTGATCCACCGTCTCTGCTCCCTCTCCTGTCTTGCCCACCACCACTCATCATTCACAAAATTTCTCACACCTAAGCCTCTCCTCTCCTCCACAGAGCCTGGAACTTGTCTTCCCTCCTTTTTGGCTTGGTGATTCTCACGGCTGTGATACTACATTAGTGGCTGGCACAACCATACCTAGGGCATTTCAACATTTTTCAAAGCAAGAATCCACCTGTCTTCCAAATCTCTTAAAATGTGCCTGTAGAGCAAGGAATCACTCCCACATTACACCTGAAGCCAATGCTTTCATGCGGCCGTAATTTCTACCTGCCGAAGATGGATTCCCACAGAGCTCATTGGGGATTTGGGGGGTGGACTGGCAGCTCCCCAAACAGAGGGCAACGGGGTGGGGATGGCAGCCTCTTGCATCAGCCAGGTTGGGATGGCAGAACACCTGCAGCTCCACTGGCTCAAAAGTCTTGTCTTTGCCACACAAAATGGCCCGAAGTTGGAATGTTTTTTTTTAAGGGACCCTTGGGGAATTTTCATCTTGACGTTTTTTATTTTAACATATATATAAAATAATATATTTTTTTATTTATATATATATATTTGCTACAAAACATTCTAAAAAACAAAAAGAATGAAGCTGACTATACACGCAGTATACATAAACATAAGGTAAAGTAAAACAATGTTTCAGTCTTTACAGAAATGTGACCTGAGAATTCTAAAACACTTCAGGTCATTTTTTGAAAAGCATTTCCCTTCAACCTATGAAAGTAAGCTGAAACCTGTTTTAATGGCTCAATTTGGGCAAGAAAAAATTGATCTTTTTTGTTTACCAAAGACTGATAAGTAAACAATAACACTCTCAGTGATTTCAAATAATTAAATCACGTAATTTAAAACAAATTTCATTCTCTGGTGGTAGGAAGTTTGACATCCAGGCTCTAAAACCATCGATAGCACAGACGCCCAGTATGTGTTTGTGGAATTAAGAAATGCTCTCCATTTTTACTGATGAACAGGTGAATTTTGTGATCTGCATGTTACGGGCTTGCACGTTATTTTGAATTCTCCAAGCTGTGGTTTAGGAAGTAAGGCTCTGAACAAGTAAGAGTCCAGAGGGTGGGCTTTGCTCTGTTTTCTTCAACACTTAATCCCCACTGGGTGGCCAGGTACACGGCGCCCGGTAGGCACTTAGCGAATGCCTTTTCAGTGTTGCCGTGGAAGTTGTTGATGCTTTTATTTTGTATGCTCAGTGGAGGAAGAGCATGACATTTTGTTTGCAGATACACATTTTTAAAAATCTATTGGTAAAAACTTTATTTTATAAAAACAGAAGCTTAAAAAATGCAATAATTTTAGAAAGTACTGGAGCATATATGAAAAAGCATATGAAAAACTTTGAGGGGAAAAAGAGCTCTTATAAGTTAAAGGGGCTCAAAAAATAGACTAACATTTCAAAAGAAAAACAGGTAATTCCCAAAAGAAACAACACAAAAAGCCAATAAGTGTATGAAACATACTGATCCTCTGAGTAATCTTTTTGTTCGCTGAAGAAAAACAGGCTCTGGCCCCAGTGGCTCCGTTCGGGGGAAGCGTCATCCTGTCCGCCAAGAGGCTGTGGGTGGACAGGAGGCAACCGATCGATGGTTCTCTCCAAAAAAATCAATAAACATATCCTTGGATGAGGATTTAAAAAAAACCAACTGTATCATTTTTCTCCCATCGGATGGACAAAGAATGAAACGATAGGCGAGGGCACGATGAAATGAGCCCTGTCGTGTTCTACTGGTAGGAGGAGGAGGAATTTATACCGCCTTCCTGGAGGGCAATTTGGAAATGCACAGAAAAATGTCAATGTGTTATCCCTTTGGGCCAGAAAGACCACTCGGAAGAATTTAAAATATTCAGATGAGTTCAAATCTATGCATATACATGGTTATAATGAGAATTGAAAAAGAAAGGACAAGCACTTAAGTAGAGACCAACGTTGGTACTGACAGGACCCGCTCACACCCGGGAGCGCCGTGCAGCCGCGGTGGTGCACGCCGACATGGAAACACGGCCATGCCATCCCCAGTGGAAGAAGCTGGCTGTGCGAGGCAGATGTTCTGACACAGGGTTGTGGCGCTGGTTGCACAGCTCTGCAACTTCACCATGACATTGTGCATTTAAAACGGGTGGACTTTGCGACAGTTTGTGCTTCCATGCAGTTGTTGTAAAAAAAGAAGCTGGTTACAAAACAGTATGTTGAGCATGAGTCTCAGTTTTGTCTGAAACATGCACATTCACGCATGCTGCCTGTAAGGATATATTCCCTAGCAATAATTACGGTTGCCTGGGGTAGAGACGGTGGTTTTCGTCTTTATTCCTCTTGATATCTTTCTGAATTTCTTTTGATGAACCTCAATAATTGGGAGGAGGGGTGAAGCTGTTTCAAACATGTCATATAACCCGTGGGTAAAGTTATTTAGTATCAACTCATTATCAACACCAGACACCAGCCATCTTAATTTCTTTTTTATCACTTGTCATTTCTCCTGCTCTGGTATTATATTTCACCATCCATTGCCCGGAACAATGTAATTGTCTTACCTTTGGAAAAAATTACACTCCAGATAGGGCTGGAAGCAGCAGTGTTTCTACCAAGGGAAGGGGTTACTCGTGTCCCCGCAGGGGACCACTCCTAAGCACTCTGCCGGAGTGCGGATAACAATTCCCCAGTGCCTTTTCTGCCCACATTCTGTTCCCGTAGCAGTGTGGGGAATTGACTATGCTAAGAGACTATGTCTAGCCTCCAGGGCTTTTAAAAAATCCTTGTTTTTCAATGAACTCATTTTACTTTTTTCTTAGACCATTACATATGGCCTGTGGGCCACCGGTGGTCTATGAGAATCCTTCGGGTGGTCCCTTCCACGTCTAGCTTTCTGGCTTTGGCCTGAAGCTAAAATTGAGATGTGGTTGAATACAGTCCAGCTGTGACCTCACTGGCCCCTCATCCTGTGCAGGGCTATTCATCATCTCAGCAGCTGCTGTGCAAGGGTGATGGGACTCCTGCTCTGGGGCCTCTAAGGATGGACATCACTCTGCGAACACACTAAGACCCAGATACCACTTTCAGGAAACTGACAAGACCGACTACAACGGTCTTACTGGCCAGGTGAAGGAAGACCCCTGAGAAAAAGCACAGAGCACCCGTCAACTCCGGAAAACCTGTCAAAGGGTAAGGAATTCTCCCTAAAGCTTTCAGGATCCGCATTAAATTGGGAACTCAAACTGTGAGCGTCATCTAACAGCCCCAGAGGCTGAGACTGCCAAGTGTTTCTGGCCAAACTGAAAGGGAGAGTGAGAAGTCCTCCGCCTAACCGCAGCAGCGGCGTTCAGCTGCATTTCAGCCGAGCGCGGTGGAACGAGACCGCTGCCAGCGCCCGCGAGGCGCAGAGCGTGGCCGACCTTCCTCCCACCCGGGCCTGAGGCCACGAGCCAATTCACGAAACTTGTGTCTCAGCCTAAATCAGAAACATCACCACCAAGGAGAGAAAAGACCAGACACAAATCATATCAATATGGTTTATTGAATGAATAGTTCAACCTCTTGGGGAAACAGCCTACTTTTCCCCCTAGGATCTAATGAGAAGTTTGTAACTCATTCCTTAAGTGACACCCCAGTAGGAGTTCACTGAGAAACAAGACAGATGGCAGACCCTTGGGACACCTGTCTTCGAGCCGGGTCCCCAGCCCCAGACGGCGGAAGTGTGCAAGTACGCGTGCACACTGGGAACGGATGTTTCCGCCCCTGCACTTCTGTCGCCTTTTGTGCAGACAGGGGAGGGCAGCTTCCCTGGCTTCTCGGGGACCACGAGGAAAGCCAACAGCCAGGGAGATTCACATTTCCGTTGGTGAACTGAAGGCGTCCCCGAGGGAGGCCACGGCCGCGCCCACTACGCGTGGGAACCACGGAGCATGGTGCAGGATCGAACTTTCTGCCTGGCCATAACCCCCCCGAGCTGGATCCTGCCTCTCAGCCTTCCGGCGCAGTGACTGGGGGCCAGGTGCTGAATCGCCACTCGACCCTCCGTCTCCTTTCCTGAAAATGAGGGCGCCTACCTCAGAGGACTGCTGTGGGAATTAAATGAGTAATCTGGAAACACCGCCCAGCACGCAGGAAGCTCTCCAAATGCGTGGTGGTATTATTATCTGGAAATTGTCACGACTGCAAACAAGAGAGAGGCAAAAACCCACTCTCCGATGGGGATGGTGCGCAGGCCGTGTGTGGTGAATTCCGAAGGCCACTTTCAGCCCTACGGGGAGGGGTAACAGGCCCGAGGGAATGCAGCCGGCAGGGTCAGGACCACGCCTGAGGCTCTCAGGTGCCCCCTGCGGAGGGTGATCTGAAAACCTCAGGGGTGTGAGTGCCTCTTCCACAAAAGCAGGGCAGGTCCGGTCCGAAAAGATAAAGCGCTTTCCGGATGCCAGAATGGCCGACCAGCACTGAGTGGCCACCACCATGGGCATTCCATCTCAGACTTCAGCCTTGACAGTTTCAATCCATTTAGTCACACACCCTTATTAAGGGCCACCGTCGTATCGCTGGTGATGATCACCCTCTAGGAGCTTATAGGCAAAATAAACTTTAAAATAATTAAGAAAAATATAGCCCATCAGGTGAGAGCATTTGGTAAGGGGCCCCTGTACGCCCCACCTTTTACCAGGGCCCTCAGGGTGTTCGGTATGTGAAGTGAATTTGCTTCGGCCCCGGGAACGGAGAGAATCAGCATGGGAGCGTCAGACCTCCAGGGGCAGGGGACGTGGTGTGACCAACGTCATTTTGTAAATGCACGGACGCCGTGCGCCGAACCCTGCTCTGTCACAATTCAGTGCCGAGAAATTTCCATTACATACTTCACACTGTAATTGACTTGTGTAGCAATTTAAGAACAAACACCACAATAGACGATTTCAATAATTACTACGATTGTGGGGAAGTGTTGCTGGCGAAATGCATTCTGAACACTTCGGAAGCACAGCATGTCTTATTTACTGTTTTTACAGGGAAAATATATTTGTTAATCAAAAAAGTAATTGAACTGCAAGTAAGCATGTCATCATGCTCACATAATTAAACTGATGAATTACCACAGAATTCATGTTTCTGATGTTTCTTGGAAAAAAAGAGTATTATGGGAGTTAATTCTTGGAAAGAATTGTGAAGAAAATAAAGGCACATTAATGACACTGAAAACATTTTGGAACTGGGGAAAGAAAAGTTCTTAATGATTATCTTCAGAGCAGAGCAAGGAGGGAGTTGTGGATTTAAATCTAGGTGGACAGAAATTAATTATCCCTGTTTAAAAAGTCAGATAACATAAAAGGCAGAATCTATAACCCCTATATAACATGACAGAAACCAAAATCAAACAAGAAAAATTACCAACATATTCCTTCCTATTCTAGGATTCTGATTTCACTTATATTCCACAAGGGAATTAGAGAAAAGACAGTTTCTGTTTGTTCTGTGTTCTGGTGAGTAGTCTAAAGTCTTAAGAATGTTTTGGTCTCAATAGCACCGCAGGACAAATCCCTCGGCAACCAATGAGAAACGTTCGTTTGCTTTTCATTCTGATCTACACCAAGTCCGATGTGACTGTGTCGGTTCCGGTTTCCCACTCCAGGCAAAAAATAAAATGACTTGAAGGTCATTTGAATCATTCCTTACCTTTCAATAGATTAAACCTGAATTACAGCCCAAGATGTTTTTTGTTTTTGAATGAGTAGTGTAGCTGTTGCCTCCCTCCCCACTTCTCGCCTCCTCGCCGCTCCCCTCCCTCCCCCCTTCCCCCCTTCCCTGCTTCAATACGTGCCCCTTTAGAGCACTGAGCGTATTATTTAGACTTGGCCGTCGCTGCCGAGCAGATGGAGCTGTAGCTGGACATTGATAAGGCACCTTCCATTTAAGGGGTCACGAGGTAGGGGCACCTCGTCAGCCCCTGAAACACTGTCAACAAGGTCCTGCTGCTCTGTGTTTGAGGTGATAACGAGTCCCCACCTGAGCACGAAACCGAGGCCTTCCACCTGGAGAGCTGAGGTCCCTTGACCTAATTGGAATGATTTCCTGACTTATTTATGCAAAGAATATATGCTGACTTCCTGGGAGATGCAGCAAAAAGAGGCTCTTTCCACTCACCACAGTCTCACCGAGCTCACCCAAATCAGCAGGGAGGAAGGCGGGGGTTGGCAGATCTCAGCATATTAATGGCAAACAACAAGTTAATAACTATGTGCTTTAATCTTCGATGTTCATAACAGCACAAAGTATCACTGATTGCTTCAATAACACACATCAGTTAATCTAACGAACACACAAGTCAAGTTGAACATTCGAAGCAATGGAAAAACTCTGCGAGTGACGTTCAACACCCATAGTGTGGAGTCCGAACAGGTCTTTGAGGAGTCATCACTGAAGATCCTCGCCGACGGGGCAGAGCACTGTGACAAAGACACGTAAATACACTCAGGCTGCCAGATGCTCTGCTGACTGCGCAGCAGTCCCGACAGGTTTGGCTCACCTGGCTTTACGCACGTGTACGATGGTTTCTAACACTCGGGGGTCGTTTGGCGGTGGCGATGCAGAGTAGGAAGAGAGGGGGCCCACCATTCACTCTCCACACAGAATCGTGTGGGGAAATCTAAACTCCTGGCTAGTCAGCTAGAAAATGGCACAACCAGAACTGTGTTACAGAGAAAACATTTTTTGTTTTCTTAAAAATGCATATGTGTCAAAATGGCAGAGAGTCTTGTCCATGCTAGGGGAAAGTTGAGTGTGGAAAAATTTGCATTTTGAAAAATTTATGTTGTAAAGAAAATAAAAAGCCAGAGCATTTTGGCATTTGCAAAGGCTGAACGAAGTTCTCAGGCAGTAAATTTATGGGGGAACATGACAAGCTCCTCATTAAAGCTGTGTGTACATTGGCTGAATTTTACACACGATTCTGGAATCTTGTGGAAAACTGGGCACGGCTTGACATCGGAACAATGTCGCTGGTCTGTTTGATTTCTAAAGCATCGGAAAATGTGGTACTTTGGAAATCAAGTAGAGAGGAATAAACATACTAAATCAGAACTGGGCTGAATCTGAAAGTTATTTTTCCATATGTCTCTACAAGATATTTATTACCTTTACTTCTCTTAAAAAACACAGCCCCCCGTGCTGGAAATACTGTGGTACTTTTTCTTTTTTTGATGGCAAGAGAAGAGCACTGTTAGGGCGAATCTTACCCAGCAGCGGTAACCACCTAAGGACAGGCAATTTTCAGTTGGCTTTTCAGATGCTGGTTGCCATGACGAAGAGTACAATTTATTCCTCGGTTCCTTATCACAGCTACAGATCACAGACCATAAAAATTAACAAGGCTCTTCTCCTTTTCCTGAGGATTTCAGAGTTCCTCATCCTTACCTGAGGTCTTTTGTTCCCCCAATTAAATGGAATGAATGTCAGTCATCTAGCAATTCAATTAATGCTGATTCAAAATTCTGGCCCAAACCAGAATCTCTAATTCAACCTCGTAATCACAGCTCAGTCATGAGAATGAAAAGTAAGCAGGAAATTGCACTAATTACTCAGTTAGACTAATACTGCATTTTAAGCGAGGGCTGAAGGGGCTGTCCGCTCTGCCAGAGCAAGTGGAGCCGTCCTCACCTGTGTGCCTTCCTTGGCCCACCCGAAGCCGATGTTTTTAAGCGGCCATGATTTCTACCCACCCAAGGTGGATGGACCTGAGCTGGGTTGTGGAAATTCACAACAGCTACACGGAGGAGGGCCGGCTCCAGGGGGCCCTAATGGCTCTCTCTCCGCAGCCCTGCACGCTGGACGGGGCTCTTCTGCACAGCGGGGTGGGTGCTGTCGTGGGCGAAGCTCCACGAGACATCTGCTGAGGGGGAGCCCTCGGGAAGTGTGAGAGCTGCGCTGCTGGGTCTCCCCAGCCTCCAAACTCCACCAGGCCTGCACTGTGCCCTGGGAAGAGCACCTCAGCCGGTGGGCCCACACTGGGGGGCTCCGGGGAGGCTGAAAGCTAAGAACCACCAGCGCCCCAGGCCCAGCTTCTCAGGTGGCAAAGCCTACCTGGAGAACCTTCGTGAAACCCAGAATGTGAGTGAAGAAGAACTGGCTGGGAAGAACACGCCCGATGTGACTGAAGTATTAACAAAACAACGCGGGATACAGACCAAAACAGGCTGGACCTTGTTAAAAAACAGTGAAGCCCCTCAAAACGAGACTCTTTTTTCCTACTCAGTTTCAGAGACATAACTGTTTTGTAGATAACAGGGAGGGCACTTGAGCCTGTTCTGCCTCTGGTTCGGGGACAGACCCTTCGGGGGCTGGATGTAGGAAGGAGCTGAGGACAGGAAGAGGGAAGAGGGCCTATCGCACAGGTCACAGTCTCTCCTCTGCAGCAGTTCCTGGAAATGACCAACTGGGGAACTGCTCAGGGGCTCTGAAAGGAGAACAAACATTTATTTGACTAAGACAGACACAGTCTTTACTTCCAGGGTTTGCCTTGCAGGTGGCCTCGGGGGTTCGGGTGGCTGGTGGGGCCCCCGGCGGGCAGGTTCTGGCTGCTGCGGGCGCTTGGAACCTTGGAGTCTCTTCCGGAGGTGTTCGCCTGGCTCAGCCGGCCTGAGGGAGCAAGGGAGCAGGGAGCAGAGCTGCGAGAATGACCCCAGGGTCAAGCTGCCAAGTACATCTTTAAGCTAATGAAGCCTTATGCTACAACCACTTTTAAACTAATAAAGTCCTATTTAGCTTTTATTGAATACTTAAGGCTAAAACCTGTTTATCCTTGAGACCAGCTTAAAGGTGAGGAAAGAGGCAGGGGTAAAAGAAGACCCAGATAGCTTTTCTTTCTTCCTCTCCATTGTTCCCAGTCAACCTAGCCTGTCCCACCTTCCTTCTTCTTCTTTTAAGATTATATTTATTTATTTATTTTTAGAGAGCAGGGAAGGGAGGGAGAAAAAGAGGGAAAGAAACATCAATGTGTGGTTCCCTCTCGTGCACCCCCTAGTGGGGACCTGGCCCACAACCTAGACATGTGCTGTGACCAGGAATAGAACCAGTGACCCTTTGGTTCACAGGCCGGCACTTAATCTACTCAGCCACAGCAATAAAGACGGGGACAGGAGCGATCTGTGGCCCGAGAAGAGGAAGTGGTGGGCAAAACAAAGGCCAGAAGTGGTTTAAATGTGCCTAGAAGCAAGAGAAGGAAATGAAAACCTTCCAAGAAGGAATCTGGCTGCCTTAGCTTAGCCTTTCAACTCTGCCTGAGATGCATACACTTTGATAAATTCTCTTCTCTTCTCCATGTGCACGATGCCTAATTCTTGCCGCAATCTGGGACTGATTCTGCTTGCCCCCTCTCCTTGCACCACACCTGTGCCACCCCCCACCCCAAATATTTTAAGACCTGGAATATATTATAGGGTCAAACTTTTCATGTGATGAAGTAATGTTCAAAACTCCACATCTCAAGCTCTGCGGAAAACATTATCTCTAAAGGTCAGAATATCTTACTGGGGTTGTCCGCAGGACCCTGATCCTCTTCCAGGTAATATTCTATCTTTTTTAGGTCTTCTGGGGTAAATCTCCATTTATTCTCAGCTGGCGCGGGTGGCATTTTGGGGCTCGATCGCTTCCGGGCAGAACCAGGAGGAAGGGCTTGCTGGCAAGATGCTGGCAGGGAACCCGTAATCAGTCCTTCTGGAAATTTCTGAGCTAAGACTTTCAGACCTAGGTGTGGAAGATCATCGGGAAAGGCAGCATTAACATTGGGAGGCTAAGGCAAAACCTGACAAGGCCCTCTCGCCTCCTAATCTTTGGTCTCAAGTTGAGGCTGACACAGGGACGTAAAATGTTCCCTAACCACTCTGCCGTCCAGTAAATTACACCAGAAAATGCCGCTTGTTTTGTGGGATTGTAAGAATTCCACCAGAAATCCTTTTGCTTAAGTCTTCAACGTCCAGGCTTTCTCACCGGTATCTCAAGAATGTAAAACATGTGCTGATAAAGATAACACGAGTTTCACACAACTCCTGCCTCCTTCCAGCCAGCAAGGGTTGTCTGTCTTTCCAAAACACCAGCAGACCTTGTTTTATTGCACTGCGCTTCATTGCATTTAACAGATTTTTTTTTTTTTTTTCAAATTGAAGGCAAGACCCTCCACCAACAAAAAGATTGTGCCTTGCTTCACTGCAATGCTTGCTTTGTTGTGGTGGTCTGCAGTACCTCGGAGGCATCTCCTCGGACTACTCCGAGGAGAGAGGGGGTGAAAAGGGGCTGTAAGATTGTGAATCCAAACACCAGTCTGTAAAGTCCTAAGCAGAACATGGTCCCACTCACCTCCAGAAAGCATGAAGAGGTTTTCAAATCCTCGCTCGCACATGGTGGTGGCCGCCTGGCTGGCTAGCCTCTCGTCGTCGTCATAAAGAATGATGATCTTGCCGTGGGCATTTTTCTGAGAGTTAGGGGAGTTAAGGTTCCACCACGCTGAGTTAATGCTCCTAGACTATAAGAAACCCCCAGGGAACAAAGAACTGTCCCAGTTCACCTTTCTGAATTCAGGGGAATTCTCTTTACCCATCACACCCGCAGTTACCAGCCTTCTTTCCGTCATGGAAACCACATAAGCTGGTATTCTTTTCTTTTACAGACTAAAATCACCACGGCCCGAGACAGCACTAGTCACACACGACATACTCTTTGGCTCTGCTATTGTCATGACCCTGGGAAGTATTACAAGCTCCATGTCACAGGGAAGGAAATAGAAAACTGTTATGTCCAACGTGTTCTAATGCAGCCTTGTGTATAATAGTTAAAAAAAGGGGGGGGGGAATCACCTAAAAGAAGAATAGAGATAAAAAGTTGAGTACATTATAGTAAATCTGAAGATATTTTACAATGTACCAAAAATGGAGTTTATAAACAGCTTGTGTTACTATGAGAAAGTACATTGTAATATCATGTGGAGAAAAGCAAGATACTAATTTAGATGTACAGTACGATTTCTACTTCATTCAAAAATACGTAGAAGACAGAATGGAATAAAATACACAAAAATGCAATAAGAATTGTTCAAATGGGTGGTTACTGAAGATTTCAATTCTCTTAGTTCAGTATTTAAATTGTTTTCTACTTGTATAATTTTTATGAGCAAAACACTTAATATTTTAAGAAGAACAATGTTAAAATAGAAGGAAGAAAATTTACTTCGTAAGTTTTACTTGGGGAAGCTCTCTGGGAGAGAAAGCCTTAGGATGAACTCTTAATGGGTCTCAGTCTCCAACCCGCTGTTCTTTGGCCCAGTGCGGTGCGACCTGGAAGTGTCTGCCATCACAATTGGCACACTCAGCAACAGTTAAGAATCCAAATTCTAAAATATGCTAAGTAAGCTAATTATTATCAAAAGTTCTTCCCAGAGTTTTCCTACTGGGAGCATGACTCATGATAAGTTTGCTTCTTACAGTCCTCACTATCACCCAACTCCTTCAAATGCAACAAAGGATACATATTCAAGAATATCATTGGAATAAGGGTTCATTGTTCTAGACAGAGTTGCAATTGGGTAACTGTAAGCTGCAAAGAAAGGAAAATTAGGAAGTTTGTAGCCCTCCTAGCACAACTTTGCCCCGATCCCCAGTTGGTTTAAAGTCTAACTAAAAGAAATATCTTTTCAAAATCAATAATATTTTTGCGGAAGAAGAGAAACAGGACACTATAAGCAAAATGTGAAGCTTCACGGTTTCCGACATTTGGCACCAGGCCCCTGAGCCACCTGAGAACGTCACCAGCCTGCCTCAGAGCCTTAGGGAAAGGCGCCTCGCAGGCTCCCACAGCGGCTCAGGCTAACACGCAGTCCCGCAGCTGCTGGCTGTGGGCCGTGGTTCAGGCTGCTGGGCCGCAGGAGCGGGCTCTGCTCCCGGGAGTGGGACACTATAAAGCCGCCCCTCTCTCACCTCCAACAATGCGGCACTGCTGGTAAGAGTCTCTGTCACGCACATCTAGCAGCAGGAAGGGGCAGTCGGGGTAAGGTTTGTCTTTGGTGTCGGGCTCTGCTCTCTTCACTAGCCCTTTGTCCAGATCCAGTTCCCCAACACCGCTGATGACGCTGCGGGCAGAAAAGTAGGTCAGCAGACACTAGTCAGGGGTTGGCGGCTAAAGGTCGTGTGCGTTTCTTCAGAATAGGGAGAGTGTTCAGTGTCTTTTCAAAAGGTTCTTCAAAGACAAAGGAAAATGGAGAGAGGGTCTCAGTCCTGCCTCTGAATACAGGACCCTGTGGGTTCCTATTCTATCTCACTGGACCCCGAGGAGGGGTCTACAGGTCCATACTCACCTTCAGACAATGTGTGTTAGGTCAATGGCATGGCTGAGGGGCAGAAACTGTGGGGCAGCATTCAGAGAAAGAAAGAGGTGAACAGTTAATCTGGTGGGATTTTGAGGGGGTGTGAGAGAGCAAAGGGGACAGAATAGGGTTGACAGGACAGGAAAAGTGAAGGCGTTTCTATGTGTGTTATGTGTTATGTAAAATAACAACAATGTTTCAATGTGTTCATACAGTATCCTGTCCGGTGTGGATTTGAACCCTAATGTTTTCAGTCGTTATCTGTACTTACTTCCATTTTATAGGTTACAATTTCGGGGTTGAAGAGGCTTTTAGGTTCAGAGACACTCATATAATCAGACACAGGAAAAGCTAGGATGAAAACGAGAGAGTTCTATTTCTAAGGTCATAAAATCACTAAAATTGGTCGCCATAGCAATATTATAGGCAGAATGTGGCTAAAACATGAATCAAAGAAATAAGAAGAGTAGGTGTTATAAATAAAACGGCAAGTAGAGAAGTGTTTCTCTTAGAAGAAGATGATTACTCTCCCAGGCAAATATGAAGACACACACGCCAAACCATAGGTTGGCGCGCAGAATAGTTCCTCTCCCATCACAGCAAGTCAAATCCCGCGTTTAAGTGTGATAAACACTATAACTACATAGCGCATATTTGTTGAACCAAAGGAGAAGAAATTCTGTCTTCAATGGAAGTCGTGTTGATCTGTCTTGCTTTGAACACAGCTTCAGAGTCCCTTGCACAAAAGTAGCTATAAAAATAATAAGGGTAGTAGAGATGATAGCGATTCTTTCCTAATAGGCCTATTTCACCAAGTAGAGGGGACGGGTGCGCGCCGGTAACCAGGGTGTCTTAGAGTTGACAGCGAGCGTTCGTAAGAAAGGGCTGCGTCGCAGCTCGTGGAGCAAGGGCCTGCCCGGCGCAGCTGGACAATCGACCCAAAGGGCTGCTGTCACTCCCCTCTGCACCTGTTTAATAGCAGAGCACTGTGTGTGACACTCGATTTTTCTTCCGATTCCAGTCGGGATAATTATAAGCTGCAGCAGACAGAAGAGGTGGAGAAAATTATGCTCTCTGAGTGGAAAGACAGTTGCTGTAAAGCTGGGTCCCCACAGCAAACATGCATACAGGAAGGCTGAGAAGAATGGAAGTGAGGAGTGAAAATGAATGCTGTCCTGTCAACAGATTCTTACATTCACTGACCAAGAATGCTGTGAAAAGAATCAGGAGGTGGCATTTTGATGGGTGGAAATGGGGGGCTTTCCCATTGCCATTCTGGTTCTCAGGTAATTAAGTCTCCCTGAAATTGCTCTCTCGACTACTAGGAAGGTCAGATGAGGTGCAAGGATGGGTTCGATTCAGTACCTCTGGAGCGTCGAGCGGCTGGAGTCCCCGGCTCCCACGCTGTTTATGAACTGGACAGGGCTCGGCGGCTGCTCGCCGGGGCTCCCCTTCCCATTGGTCCTGGCAGTGATTTCAGCGTCAGGGTCTGAAGTCGCAGAATCATTGTCTAAGATTCGCAAATGAAGAAATAAGTACATTTAACTGTCGACTCTGTATTTGTCAGGCAGTGCCACTGAAATTAGGTCAAGAAAAGGAACTCACACCACCTTACTTAAATTGTCCTGTAAATTCTAGTAGGTAGGTTCTCAAAATGGACCCCAGGGGTCCCCAGGGCCCCTTCAGGGGATGTGCAAGGTGAAAACTGTTTTCGTATCTGTCTTTTTCACTGTGTCGATATTTGCCCCGATGGTGCGAATGAAATGGTGGGTAAGACTGCTGGTGCCTGAGGAGGAGCCTGAATAGAGGCATCAAGTTCATTAGCAATCACTCTATTTTCACCGACCGCAATCACAGTTAATATGGCAGTCTCACTAAGAAACGTCCCCTATGATGCAGTGATAATTAATCATTTTATTAAATCTCACCCTTAAGCACACATCTTTTTAATACTCTGCATGATGAAATGGGGAGCGGCGCACGGCCAGTCGGCTCCGCACCCAGGCACCGAGGCTGTCTCAGGAAAAAGCATGAGTGTGATTACTGCTGCTTTTGCCATGAACACCATTTTCACTTGGAAGAAAAGCTGAGAAAAACTGTGGTTACTTAGACTTGTACAGTTGGCAGACATTTTCCCCAAAATGATCTAAGTGTAAAAGGGAACTTGTCATTTGAAGGAAAACAACTGATGGCATTTGTTGCAATGATTAAATTTTGAGCAAAAATCATAAGTTGGGACACTTTGTGCCATCAGGAGCTTGACTGTTTCCCCAGACTTAATGCCTTTGCTGATAAGATAGGCGGTGAAATTGATAAATGCGATTTTTTGATACTGTGTAATGAAATTTGTCAGCATTTGGAAGATCTTCATAACTCAGTGAACCAATAATTTTCACACAGCCACTGCACGATGCTATAAAATCATAAGTGGATAAAAGGTACATTCAAAGTGTAAGACAAAACAGTGGGTTTTAATGTAGCAGAGTATGAAAAGCTCATTGATATTAATTTCAGATTCCACATTACAACTAACCTTTAGGAAACTATCAGTGTCAAGTTTTGGTGTGGTATCAAAGAAAAATATCCATAATAACTGAAAGGACTATTAAAACACTCCACCTTTTTAGGACTATAGGTCTGTGTGAGGCCAGATTTTCATATACTTCAACCCAAAGCGCATACTGCAACACACTGAATGCAGAAAATAGGACAATCACCTGTCTTCTATTAAATCAGATACTGAGATTTAAAAAAAAGTAATACAATTCCATTCTAACTTTTTTGTTTTAGAAAAACAGCTATTTTGCATGAAAATATGCTATTTCTATTTGCAATAGGTTTAGTCTGGTTATTTTTAAGTGAAATAGTAAGTAAATATTTTTTAAGTTCTCAGTGTAAGCTTTAATACCCTAAATATTAATAGATATAATTTACATATGCCAAAACTCCTTGAGGTCCTCAATAATTTGTATGTATTATACATGTTATATTTTTAATAAATTTTATAGTATGGAGGGAGACTGCTACAAAAAAGTATGAGAATTTCCTGTTCTGACCAGTATAATTAGAGAAGAAATAGAAGTGAGGTCTTCATTTGCATGCATATACTGAGAAGCTTTGGGAAAATCCCATAAGGAAAATAAGTATGTGGTTACATTAAAAAAATACTAACAAACAAATAAAATATTTTTCCTATATACCAATTAGAAAATAATATGATCTCATTTATAGTAACAATTACAGATATACAATATACTGTCCTAGAAAATAAACCCATTAAGAAATGTAAAGGTCCTATAAAAACTTCTATGTTCTTTAGAGGTCTTATAAAAATTTTACTTAGGGACATGAAAGTCCTAAATAAAGAGAGCAACATACCTTGCATAGCCCTGCTGGGTGACTAAAAGTTAAATGATGTTAATCCTTTCCAAACTTAATTTAATTTTTAGCCTTAATATAAATCCCAATGGGATTTTTTTTTAAGTTGAAAAGGATTTTAACTATAAAAAGAGCAAAAAAATTATACACACATACATTCAAATTTGGAAAACTTGACTCATTAAACAGCAGCATACACTGAGAAGGTCAATAATCACAGCGATGCAGAACTACATCAGAACAACAGACTACGGCAGAGAACAGAGAAACAAACCCCAGAATGTATGTAAAAAGCTAATATATGTTAAAGGTGGCATCACAAATCAGTTGGTAAAGAAAAAACTACTGAATAAATTATGCTGGAATCATCTGTCAACTATCTCAGAAAACCAGATTTAGACGGTTCCCTCATACCACATCCCAGAATATATAACAGATGGGTTGGTTAAAAAACAGACAAACAAACAAACAAAACAAATAAGCAAGTTAATAGAAGAAAACAGAGGCAAATAATTTCTCTTATTTTGGAATTTATGAGTCTAAAGCAGTAAAACAAAGCACAACAAGAAAGGCTAAAAGATGGAACGATATAAAAATGCAACCTCATGTATGTCAAAAACCAGCACAAAGAAAATTACAAGGTGAATAACAAATTAGGAAAAATATCTGTAACATATGGATGGCAGAAGGTTAATGTACTTAATTCACAGAGTTTTTTGTTTAATTAACTAGCTCTTTAGTTGAAAAAGAATAATGTATATAAGTTAAAAATGCAAACAAGATGTATGGGAAAAGAGCCTTTTTCTGACCCATGGCCCTCAGGCCCCCTCCCTAAGGAGAACCAGCTCCACAGAATTATGTCTCCTTCCAAAAATAAAACAACTACATACTTTGGCATATATTTTATTTCTTCCCCTTCTTACATGTCCAGAAGAATGCCATTCACACTGCTCTACACTTTGTTTTGTTGTTTTATTTTTACTTAATAACACAGCTTGGAGATTGTTCCAAATCATCAAATAAAAAGTTTTCTCATTTATTTCCATGGCTGCATTGATTTCCAAAGTAGTGATATCATAATTACATAGAGCTTCCACAAACCAGGAAGTAAAAGATGAAAGTTCTATTAGAAAACAAACGGGAAAGGGCTCAGAATGTCCTCCAGAAATACACGTGACCGATACACGCACACGCACACCAAGCTCACTCTCACCATCAGAGGCGTTCAAAAGAAAACAATTACGTACCATTCTTCATCTTCCAAACTGGCCAATATTTACAAAACTATAATTACTCAGCGTTGGCTAGGATGGGGAGAACCCTGTCTTCCTTCCCCCGGTGGGAATGCTGAGGGGTGGAACCATGCCGGAGAGAATGTCAGCACCGAGCGTCTCAAAATGGCTCTCCCCTTTGTCCGTCTGCAACGGTTCATCTTCAGGAGACAACCAGGACCGTGCACACACGCACGTGTCTACATGCAGCGTGGTTTTACGAGAGTGGAAGATCAGAAAAACTGGGATGCTCCAGCAGTAAGGGAATAATTAAGTAAATGATGGTACGTCCAGACAATAGACATCGTATGACCACATGACCTTTACAGGGAAGCTCGGAAGTCTATTGAATGACACAGGAAAGTATGCGTGACAGAATGTTCATTGAGAACACTGTCATGCAAAGCTATACACAGAGTACGGATTTCGGGGGGAGTTAGATGGGGGGAAAATAGACCCAAATGTTAGCAGGATTATTACTTATTTGAGTTTTCTTCTTTGTTTATTTTTTGCAGTCTTCTAATTTTCTAAAAATATACTTTTAAGTCAGGGAAAAACAATAAACAGTATAAAACGAGATTTTGTAATCTTCAAAGATAGCCAATATGCAAACAGATACAATCTGTTCTACAGGCATTCCTGAATGAGTTATTATTCTGTGCAGAGCACTGAAAAACACTAATATTACTCACACATTATGGTGTCCTATTTTACAAGAGTCTATTTTGCTGTGCAAATTTATCTCTGAAGAGAAAATTGCATGTGCCCATATGTCCTGGTGCTGCAAGCCCTATAATGAATGAAAAGACCCAGGCCAGGTACTTACATAACCAGGTTAAAATTGGGGGTATTTGTACGAGGAGACTCAATTATCTCCGTTACAAAGAGCCCTTCTTTCTCTGCCATGTGAGAGGCATCTGTCAAAGACAAATTCCTGGCTTTTTCAGATTCTCTTTATCCTTGCTAACAAAAACAAGCCCAGGGAAATGACAGCTGAGTTGCACAAACCCAGTGTTCAGACTTCCTGAGAAACTTGTCTTGAAATCAGAAGTCAAATTACGGGCCTACATCAGACTTAACGAAACACATTCCCCTTCAATAAACAGCCACACATTGATGGGTGAGCGATTAAGGATAAAATAAAGGCCTTAACTTTGTGTACAACTAAGAGGGTTTATTTTAACGACTAGGAATTTAAGAAAAGAACTCTGGAGCCTAACTATCTTTCCAGCCTTATATCCTACCAGGCACCTGTTTCTCCCTTTGTCCACAGCCAGCCTGGATTACATGACTCCCCAGGCATGCTGGGAGCTTTTTCTTCTCCGTGCCTCTGCCTGCTCCTCGGCAAGCAAATGCCTCACCCGGAGAGTCTAGTCTGAAAGCTTTAGGACAGCCTACCTGTCTTCTAACTGGAAAGCACCTTCCCTTCCTCTGAACCCCCACTGCAAAGATGCCGGTTACTATGGGAGACACAGAAAGGTGTATTCCAGGTCCATTCCTTACTAGCCACATCACCTTCAGCAAGCCAAGGAACCCCTGGGTGTGGGCTTGTCTTCTGTAAAGCACCCCTTCCTTCTAGAGTCTGTGAGAAAATGACTAAGAGAACTCATGTGGAGTACCTAGCATATGCAAATATATTCAACAAACAATGGCTTCCTTTTGGTGCTCCCTTATGACTCTCTGCCACCATAGTTAGTAATTTTGTGTTCCTGTTACCATTCTCCTCATCCAATGCACAAACATGTGTGCATGTGCACACACACGATGACAAACTCCATGAACGCCAGAGCTGTGTTCCAGTCATCACTGTCGCTCCTAGCACCGAATTCTGTGGCCAGGACACACATAGAAAGCACTAAAAATATTTGTTGAAAAAAAGTAGCATATTATACACATCTAAAACCTTTAAAACCAGAAATGCTAGAGCCACAAACCCAGATGGCTTTTTTAAAGAAATGGGAATTAACAATTAAGGCGCCGGACAGCATTTCTCAGACAGTAACACTCGCACTACAGACACAGCCTAGCCCGTGCGCCGCGGCAGCGGAGGGCCGCCCTTCAGTCCGACGGTAGCTTTGTGACTCCCGTGTCCTCAGCTCTCATTACCTTCTAGCCTTTGAATCTCCTCAGCTGTCACTTCCAGTGTCTGATCGGATAAAGAAGCAACTTGGATGACCTGAGAGAAAACAGAACGAAATGTGTAGCTGTGGGTATGTTTGTTTGTGTTTCAACAGAGGCAAGCCTGTCTTTTCCCAAAAGGCAGGGAACATCAAAGGTCTCTTGTTTTAAGAAACTGGCAGTGCCCCCACCTAGGGACTCAGTCTCAGGTCTCCTCACTTTGAGAGTGGTAATGACACTGCAGACAATCATTCAAAAAGAACAGACTCCTTTAAAACATTGCACAATAAACTTAAAGGCCAAAAGGATAATTTAGGACAAGAAACATGAGTCTAAAACTGCACCCACATATATTCCAGTCCGGCCATAACATGGTCTTTCTTGAAAATGTAATACTTACAATAACAGAGTTGCATACAGCAATTGCATCAGCAATTCTTTATGCATGGAAGATATAAATGAAATTACAAGTATATTAATTATAATACTGTATACTTACATACAGTTTTTAAAGCACTTTTTACAACTTGGCTCCTAAGACCCAAGATTCAACTTGAGTTATGTCAATGGAACTCTTGTTTGGGGGCCAGAGAGACACTTGGTCCATAATTTTCAAATGAAAGAAGAAAATGACTTTCCCAAAATAACAAAATAGCCCAAGAAAGACTCGGAAGAAGAACCCAGTCGTAGAAGGGAGATCGCCTGATTTACACAGAGAAAGGGTCCAAGCAACCCAGAGTCCAGAACTCTAGATTCTAAATATTAAATGAAATGAATGAGGAAATAAAAACCTAAACCACAAATGGGATGATTTAAAAGTAGAATGGACATTTTGCTTTGTAAATTCTTATTACAGAAAAAAGCAAATTTTCACACCGCCCTCAAATGAACACGCCACACACCCATTAGTTCTCCCCCCGGTGCAACAGAAAGGACCAGAAGAACACCCTCTGCGAATATTACCCAGAGTCCAGTTCAGGGAGACGCGCACAGAGCAGCACAAATGACACGGCCTTCACTCCAGTGCAGACCGTTCAACTTACCAGCTGGGCAAACGTCGTGACTTTCAGTCTCTTGAAAAGTTCATCTTTTTTGTACCTATAATCTGAAAAGCAGGATAGGACAAATATTTTTCTAGGTTTATTTTGCTTTCTTAGAGGTATTCCTTCTTTCTAATCATCAAGTTATATGGTATATTTTTCAAGTTATTTACATGCTTTTAACATGCATTATGTCATTTGATCCTCAAGATGAAAAGTGGCCTGTACCATATCAGCTCCTCATTTCCCCTCTTTGCTCTGGCCAGCAGAAAGCCTACAGTGGAATATATAAGCCACCTCTTCGTGTCTAGAGACTTTTTATCCCATGCTTGTACTTTATTAGTCCACCATTTTCCTTTTACTATGCTATCTGTACTTGGACGATATTGTACCACATTTTTATAAGCTGCTACAAAGCAGAGAAAAATGTCTGCATTCTACAAACAAGGACAGAGGCCCAGAAGCTCAGTGGCCCCGGCCCATAAGACATCAATACCCTGCTACTTACTCCCACCCTGCCCTGAAAAGAGAGAGTGATATCCCTGAGGGTGTGAACTGTGCTTGAGAAGTGGGACAACACTTTGCCCCGTGGGTGCAATGCTGGGCACAAAGTTATGACTGGTGGTGACCATCTTTTGTGTCAGTTTCCCTTCAAATTCACTTCAATAAAAAGCAGCCCGTTAGGTTTTTGCAAGGTGAAAAAGTCCTGGAGATCTACTGCACAACAACGTGGGTGCACTTAACACTACCGAACTGTACACTTAAAATGGTTAAGGTAATACATTTTCTGGTATGTGTTTTTTATAGGTAAATGAAATAGAAATCAACCTAAAACATCAATATTTGTTCTGTGCTGTCTTTACAGTTCTGAAACATACATCACTCCTCCAAGGAGGGGATTTCTGCAGTTGTTTAATACTCCTTCATATCACGTTGAGCTGCTTTCTAAAAACTTGGCCAGTCTCACTTTACCTAATCCCTGCCCCGCAGAGGCGCATTGGGAGTTAGCTTCCCTACGCTTTTTTGAAGATGACTGTCAATTCCGAAGTTTTCAGTGTGCAGCTCCCTCCCACTTTACCTTCCCTCCCCTTCTCGGTTCCTATGGTGGAGCCCATGAGACCTGAACACTATTTCATTATTTCAGAATTACTAAAGGTGGGCTGGATAATTGCTGTGAACTTCAGGGCACAGGTGTCTCATAAGCCAAGACTCCTAGCAACAAAGGAAAGGATTAAGGTATTTAGGCTGTTTACCTGGTGTTCTAATCATTTCCACGAATTTTCCTTAAAAACCAGTACAGACCGGATAGTTACTTTTGTAGGATGATGTTTGCTTGATTTACCAAACACCTTATGACTCAGAGTCAGGAAATGATATTACCTTAAAAGCTAGCCTTTGTAAATACATCAAGACTCTTTCTTACAGGGAATTAAAGCTTCTTTGTTCTAAAATGTCTTAAAGAGAGCAATTTGGCTAGCAAGAGACCATTACTTCTAGAAAATTCTTAGAACAGCTTATTCTAAGAAAATTCTTAGAACAGCTTATTCTATTCTAAGAAAATTCTTAGAACAAGGAGACAATCCTAGATGCAAAGGAGCTTCTGAAACCCACCAGGATGCAGACCCCAATAGGCTGAATACCAGCTATAAAAAGTGCAACTGAATAACTAAAGAATTCCCCTCAATTGCCACCAAAACTCACTTATTTACATCAAAGTGGCAGTACATCAGCCAATGAAAACAGTCAATAGCTTTCAAGTAGTTTGCACGGTGCCGTTTATCCATTGATATTCCTTTGCTGTAGTTACAGAGTTTGAAATACTTTTCCAGTGCTTCACATTCTGAGTACAAAATGCACACATTAAATTCCCCTTTGACTAAGTAGCAATTACCTCAAACGAAACCTGGCTCTGCCAAATCCGAATGATTGATGTTTCCAGGGCCCTCGCACGAGGACCAGAAACCTGCGGCACACTCGACCGCAACTCTACGTACCTGGTTCTGGTTTAGAAGGACAGCCATCGCTAGCACTTTCTGACATTCTTCCTCAGAGATCAAAAAGATCAAAGTAGGCGTCTGACAGTAAGTTTGAAAGTTTATAGAAAAGGATGGCTTGGAAAGCTCGATCAGTGCGTCCTTGCAAGGGCGAACAGAGCTTTAAGAGTGGAGCTTCTGCTGCTGCGCTTCCCCCCAACTCCGCGATGGAGACAATCGCCCCCAGTTTCAGATACGCTATCAAGTGTTGCTTCTCCAGTAAGTCTGGAGTCTCAGTCCGTCTCTCTCTCGAGTTACTGGAAGGACAGAGACCTGACTATCTAGGATGTTTCACACTGGGTCCAACTAGTGTCATCTAACCACCAGAAGCCAAGAATAGGCTTTGTAAATGGTCAATAGACACAGAGCATCTATTTTCCCCAGGCAGAGTTGAAAGAATATTCAGATTACAAAGGAATTCTGCGTTTTCAGGGTTCTGTTAAAACAAGTCATTAGCAAAGGGAAGTTGGGCTCACAGTGGAAGACAAGACAAAGGAAGGGACAGAACGAGGTCTGTGATTTCACAGAAAAGACGTGGCATCTAAGGTAATCCGAGAAAAGTGATGAGTCTAGGGTGTCGTGAAACGAGGCAATATTCTCCTCCTCCCTTTGACCCAAAAGAAAACCTGCAACAGAAAATGGGAAAAGAGAAGGAAATAACCTCCAAAAAGTAGATCTCAAGCCAGAATCTGAAGCGATTATAGTCAGGGACCCAGCACAAAGTGTGTGAAACCAGGTGAGAGGACCCTCCTGCCGGACTGAAAGGAAGCCCAGGGCTTCTAAAAAGGAAAGCACCTTCAGGACTCTGTTCCAGAGGTGTTTCTTTGGGGACATGGCTCCATTTAAAGTTGACACAGTAAAGAAACCACATTGTGTGTTTAAGAGATGTTTTAAACAGGTTTCAGCAATCTGGGCAGAATGAGACATTTCTATGGGGCCCATTTTGGTGTGGGGCACATGGGCTTTTAGACTCAGCTACAGAAGGACAGGAGGTGAAAGAGACCACAACCCGAATTTGGAGCAGGCTAGCTGGATTTTCCTGCCATGGATGAATTAGGACAACAACTCGGCCTAGGTGAGTAAACAAGACTTTTTTTCATGGCTTAAAATTTTAATATATTCTTAAAGCATAAGCTACAAAATGCAATACATTGTCTAAAATAGAATATATATATATTCTTCATATATATATATGAAGAAAAGGTTACTGTGACATCACACATTAAAAAACAAACATCTATAGTGTTTGCCCTCACGGCTCAACGAGGCAGATGACAGAGTCAGCAGAAAGCTGCCCCAGAGTCCACATCTGTTATCTGGGGTTTCTCAGCAGCAAATCAAAAGGAACGGAAACATTATCATTTACAGTATAAGGCCTTCTGTGTATAAACAAACACTCGCAAGAATCCTGGGTTTGGAGCAATCTCTTCCCAGAAGATCTGTATTAGCAGAGCCAAATTCCAAGCTGTTATCTAAACACCTCTTTACTGCCATTAGCTCCCACGCCCCCAGTGCTATGTTCTCCTGCTGACGATAAGAGCAAGTCCACCTTGGAAAACAGATATTTCTGCTGCTTCTTTAATTCTGGCCTTGGTGTGTACATGTTACATCTGTTTTGGACACAGATTGAAAAATGATGATTTTGTGCAAGAGCAATACACTCAATGACTACTAGTAGCATATCTTTGCAGAAGATTAGGTTTTAAAAAGAATGTGCATGAAATATGATTTTTAATTAAAAGGAGGCAGGCTGCAATGAATTTATAATGCACAATGTCACTTTAAGAATAAGCTTTCTCATATCTCTAAGTCTTTCATGAATACTGTCTAATTTATACTCAAAAGAATGTTATGAAGTAAGAGAGATATTATTACTCCTAC
This sequence comes from Tonatia bakeri, assembly GCA_004024845.1. Lineage (NCBI taxonomy): Eukaryota > Metazoa > Chordata > Mammalia > Chiroptera > Phyllostomidae > Tonatia > Tonatia bakeri. The sequence continues at coordinate 105,559 of PVIA01001358.1, read as the reverse complement.
CTCAGGTATAGTGAAAATAAGAAAACTGCAAAGATTAAGTGCCTTGAGAGAGGCCACAAAGACCGTGGCAGAATGAGACTAGAAGCTCAGGTTCTCGCTGCTCCGTTCCAACATCAACATCTCCTGTGGGGCTGAGTCAGGCACAACTTGACCCACAAGCCGCAGCCCCAGCAGCTAACCAGGCTGCTACAGTGCTTCCCACATCTTTTTAGGCACCTGCCAGGCTCGGCACACTCCCGTAGCTCTCCGTGTGTGTGTCGCTGTGGAGTATGGCTAGGACCGTTAATAACCACTTTAGAGAGCTACTACAAGGTTCCATTATGCCAACCCATCAATAGTGTTACTCACTTTTTTTGATGTCTTCTAGCTTCTCAATGTATTTAGTCATACTGTTACCTAAAAAAAGAATAAGCATTTTAGATATGCTTTTAATGGAAGGAAATTTGTAACACTGTGAAAACAGAATGGAGTACAAGTATTCCCTAAGCCTTTCTATCCTGTGTTTAGAGAATTACAGGAGGCAGATGGGCCACACATAGTAAAAATCTTCTGGATTATACAGCATCATTAAAAGATGAGGAATCATGGGAAATGTTTTGGTCAAAGGTGTTTAAGGTGGGGTGTGCACACAATAAACATTAAAAAGCCCCAGGCAGTACAGATGATAATTTCATGTAATTTTTTTCCCTTTTTGAATCAAGGCTTTCCTCCTCCTTTTATCCCCATAATCCTTTTGGAGAAAAGATATGCCGAGGAAGAAAAAGAAAGAACCAACGGTCCTCAAATGTCTAAAATGTGCTATTGTGGCTACCCAAGCAAACCTTTCCTCTCCACTTAGTCCTGTGGTTTCCCTCATTCCTAAACTTGGCCTTCTACTATTCATGCTGATGTTGCAGCCTGAGCTAGACCACACAGTCTGTCCACTAGGATTCACCGTGGATTTGATTTGCTGAAAAACAGCCGATTCCCACAGTGTGGAGAGTCCCCGGCCCTCGTGTTTTATAGCCTGGTTCTACAATGCTAGGTTCCAGCCAAGGTGGGTTGGAGAGTTTTCGTGCTTAAAACTGGGCCAGGATCATTCTGGTTTCTGAATGGACTACAGTCTAGTTCTCACGCCAGCGGTGATTATTTTTCACTGGACGTGCTTCAGTTTGATTCAAGGCAACACAGCAAGCCCCCGCTGGCACCTAAACATTCAAACTAATCTCTCATTTCTAAAATTGTGCTCCTAACTTTTAAGCCTTGACAGGAGCTAATCAGATTCAGTCCCAGCTTCAAAAAAAAGAAATGCTTTCAATTAATGGCAGGAATTGCTGTTTTCAAGAATTATTCTGAATTTTTCTTCATGTTTAAGTCAGAAGCAGAGAACAGAATAGTCTAGCTCTGAAACCCAAAATACATTTTCAAAAACAACTTATGTCATTTGTTATTATTGCATCTTTACCATGAATTCATCATGGAATGAAATTCCACTGAGCTTAAAATTTTTTTTTTTCCATCTGAAGACTAACGTTCTCTGGGATCAGGATCAGTGTGTAGTCCCAGAGCCAGAAACTATCCTTCTGCGGACAGAGGCATGGCTGGCTGAGCCTTCTCAAAAGAGACACTGAGCACGTCTTAGAAGAGATCCACACAGCCCCAAAGACCAAGATGAGAAGCAAACACGATCTTTTCTCGGTTCTCCAGGCTGGAGTTGACTCGAGACACGACCAGATCTCCAGAGTGGAAAGCATGACTTCTTCCAAGACGCAGACCCCTCTCCCCTGCAATCCTGAACTCTGGTGGAAATTCGGGGCAGTCAGTGCCGTGAGGACGAGGCAAAGAGTGAGCTGTTCAGCAGCCCAGTCTCGTTCTCCTACATAACAGCTTTCAGTGACACGTTTCCGAGTCCCCGGCAGTTGCATGTGGCTGACATGGCAGTTTCTTGTGGCTAGGGCAGCCTCAGACGGTCTCATCAGGAACCCGAGGTACAGAGAAAAGATTACTGACGTGCCCAGCAACACAGTGAGGGAACAATAGCTAAGCCGGGATTCGTATTCTCAACCATCTAGATCTAATACAGTTCACCAAAACACACTGCTTCCCTAGTTGTGCTGTTTTAAAAACAGGATTTCACTGTGAGGTAAATATGTAGGAAGTGTACCTTCCTTAACAGTAGCAGGTGGGAAGCATTTTATGCCCTAAATTCCCCGAGGCACATGATGCATGGAAAACAATAGCCAACCTTATTATATAGTCTTTATTATGAAAACATTGCATTTCCATGAACAAAGGGCGTACTCTTCACGTCCCAATCAATGATCAACATTTTCAGAGTAGTCACTTGGCGATGCATCTTTGCACCAGCGGTGCCTCACAGCCAGCCTGCGGCCGTCGCGGCTGCTGTTTGTTTTTCCCACTGAGGAGAAGGCAGGGGACCAGAGTCTTTTGCACAGGTATACAAATATTTGGCAAAATTAAGAACAAATTTAAGAGGGCTTATAGATAAGAAGCTCTTTTCACTAAAGATATTCATTCTACCCAAGCGGGGACAAAACAAGAACATGGAGGATTTCTGCCATTCAGTGGGAGAAAGGAGGCAGCGGCTGGCTGACCCATCAACACAAAACCCCCTAAAAGTGATTTTAGAAAGTATGAAAAGTAGTATTTTTACCCCACTTTATGTAATGCTTATATCTTAACTAAGCAACTTACCAGATCTAATTTCATCTGAAAATCGTTTTTCTTTGACTACCTCTTAGAGATTAGAAATGAATCAATTCTATAATTGACTAATTTATAAATACATCTTTGTTTTACACAGAAGTAAGGAGCCTAAAGGACTAGCAGTGAACCAGTTTTTTAAAAAAAATTAAAACTACACATTCTAATGAGATAAATTTCCCTAGGCAAGACCTTGAATAATAATATATTTTTTTAAAGTCAGTCGCTCCCCATTGCTTATAGGCTAAAATTTAAACTCCTTGCTCTAGTGCCGAAGGCACGGACATCTAACCTACCTCTTCAATCTTGCCTTAATTACTGAACTTGACAAAATCTGTTGTTGGTCTTGGGTTCTCTAACATGTCATCTTGTCCACATAATCATAATAGGTCACCCAGCTGGAGTGCATCACTTTCTGTCCTATGAACTTCTACAGTGTTTGGCTTACCACTCACAAGGCATTTATCATCCATCTGCCTTATTTGCATGTAAGTCTTATTACCTACGTTATTATTTGGCAAGCCCACGATTATTTACACACACACACACACACACACACACACACACACACACACACACAGGATGTCTTTATCCCTTCCATTATCTAGCACAGTAGGCACACAGAAATATTTGCTCAATAACAATCTGCTACTTGAAGAATCCTCGTAATGAGTTATTTTTATAATACAAATACCCAGGCCCCAATCTGATACGAGTTTTTGTATACCTGATTTTCTTTAAGCCATGCACAGCCTGACTGAATGCAGTCTATGTTATACACTAGCTACAGGACACTTTGTGGAGGAGTTGGGTAACCTTGAAATGTGTAAGGTGGTAATTAGCTTTGGCTTAGTTTATAACTCAAGTTGCAACAAAAAAATACAAAGAAAAGTTTTACAATTTGAATCAAGAGAAAGCGACAACCCAACTATAAAAATGGTGTTATGCAAAGATAGAGCACAGTCCATGAATTGAGTGACTCATTCAGTAGATTTTTCCTTTGTTTTCCTATAATTTAATAACATTATTTGTACTAAGCCAGTAAGAAAAGCAAGTGATTTTGAGCAGCAGTAATCTAAAGTGAGATTTATAAGGCACGGACTCGGTTGCTAAGAGACAGCTCCTTTGCTTTATTTTTCTTCAATATTCCCCTCCTCTATGGAGAAGTTCTTTTGGCTCAGAAGGAGCAGAAAGCGTGAAAAGAGGCACAGTGGTCCTTTGTTAATCTCAATAAGTTATACGAGTGTATAGTGCTTTCTGGTTTGTAAAAGGCTTTCACATACATTTCTTCCTTTGACATAAGAAACAGAATTAAATACTGAAAAAAAAAATGAAGAGTACCTAGTCTGTAATGAGTTTGACTGCTAAAGATCAAGGCTATTAACAAAAATTCAGGAAAAGTAAAGACTAAAGAAAAAAGAAAATGACTAGTTTGTGTCGAGACAATAAAAGTAAGGTGAATTAAAAAAATAAGGCCAGAAAAGACTGAGGGGCGCGAGTCTACAGGATTTCAGAAGGCTAAAGAAATCTGAAATTAGAGTGAAAATAGAGTGAAATGAGAGGATAATACAGGCAATGAGAGAGTGCGGGAGAGGAACAAAGGGAGAGCGCGGTGTGGAGAGTGCTCCGTAATCAGCCTGCGGCGCCGCAGAATGGAAACCCGGGGCGGGTGCTGGGAGCGCAGGAGGGCCCTGTGGTGGGAACCGAGCCGCCAGGGTGTCAGGGCAGCGTGGTCCGTTCGGGGCACAGTCTGGCAATGCCGGGGAGCTGGGGAGGCACACTCAGGCACCTGTGGAACATCAAAATAATTCTGACATTTCTAGCCATGGCTACACATTGGTATTTGAGTTCATAAGAGAAGTAGAATCAGAAGTAAAGAAATAAAGAATAATCTTTATCCAGGAAGAAGGTATTGGTCTTTGAAGAACTCGGTAGAGGGTGACTTGGGTGAAGATAGAAGATACCACGAAATTCTTGATTTTTTTGTGATTAACTCTGAATTATTCATTGTTCAGTAGGAAGAGATTGAGACCCATCTGTGTAGCCTGGAAATGAGAAACACTCACTCATTCCTGTCCTGCCTCTACTGCTCTGACGGCGGAGCTCAAAACATACCACATTCAGGAACTCCTTATTCTTGCTTGGGCTGCAAGATGGCCCTTGAGTGTTTCACCAGGGCTCCTCGCCCTGTTCACCTTGCAGCACATGCACACATGATAATATCCGGACAGAACACGGGTCTGCACTGTCTCGGGCCCTGCAGGCTGCCCCGAGGGTCGAGGGGACTCGTATCTTGGCACACGGTACACAGGCCACACTGAACACACAGGGAGGTGAGTCATAAAAATGCACAGAACAATTAAACTAAAACCCTTCCTCTAAATCGGCTTTGAAAGAATTTAATTTGCAATAACAAAAGAAACTGAACACTAGAACAAGATTTCTCTCCTGCAATGAGTTAAAAATAAACTTTGAGTTTTAAACAACGAGGCAAACTTTGGCCCTTCCAACTCAAATACAAATCAGTCTGGAAGACACCCGCTTCCAGGAGGACGAGGCAGATGCAGTTTTCTCTGCTCCTCCAGCTGAGTGCAACAAAAACCCCGGACAACCCACGAAATGGGAGGAAATACCACAAATCATATTTCTGGTAAGTGTCTAGCACCCAGAGCATATAAAAGAACCCTTATAACTTAACAATAAAGAGAAAAATAACCCAATTAAAAAAACAACCCAATGGCTTGAACAGCCACTTCTCCGGAGGAGACACACAGACGCCAGCACACACATGAAAGCGCTCGGCACCGCCAGTCATTAGGAGAACGCCAAGCCAACCACAGGGAGATGCCACCTCACACCACAACGATGGCTGTAATCGGAGGACGGACAATAAAGAGTATCGTTGAAGGCGTGGAGGAGACAGAGCCCTTCTGCACCGCTGGTGGGAATGCACAGTGGCTGCTGTGGGAAACAGTTTGGCAGTTCCTCAGAAAATTAAACACAGAGTCAGCGTGCGACCAACTATTCGACTCCTTGTTCTGTAACCAAGTGGACAGAAAGCACACGTTCACACGAAACTTGCACACTCATGTTTATTGCAGCATTACGGCCAACAGTGTAAACAAACCAATGTGCACTAACTCACGAGTAGATGGACGAAGTGTGGAGTATCCACACAAAAGGATGCTAGTGGCGGTGGAAAGGAACGAGGCACTGACTCAGGCTATCACAACCCTGGACCTGGAAAACCTACGCTGAGTGGAAGAAGCCGGTGTGAATTGTTTGATTCTGTTTACAGGAAATATCAGGTACATTCACAGGTCCTGGGAGTGGGTTAGGGCCTATCAGGGACTGATAGAGGGAAGGAAGGGGAAGTGACTGGTTGCTGGGCAAGGAGTTTCTTTCTAGAGTGATAGACGTAGTTTGCAATTAGATAGTGGTGATGTTTTCCCAGCCTAGTGAACGGACTAAAAAACTCTGTACAATGTAAAAGGTAAATTTTATGGTATGCAAATTGTACCTTAATTTAAGAAAATAACACACCAATTAGAAAGAAGGTTGAATTAAAAAACCCTGAACAGTATATATATTTTTAAAAAAGTAAGGAGATTCTGACAAAACGAGGAAGACAGACTGGCTGCAAACCGCAGGAACCGAGGAATGACGCGACAGCAGAGCTACTAGGTTTTTGTGTTTATTTATTGATTTGGCCTCATATACCCTGGACTTGGAGCTGAAGAAGCGAGTAACCCAAAATAACAATAAACAAACAGAAAAAAATCCCCAACGAAAGCCTACTGTCTGGAGCCAAAGAACCAAGAAAGGAGCAACCTGGCAAGACAGAAACCGTTGGACTTGAACAGCCTCATTCAGCCAAATCCCACCTGAACGCTGCATCCTTGCTTGCCAGCAATGCCCAAGGGGGAAGCTTTGGTCTGCCCCCTTGCTGGGCCATGATGAGAGGCCGTCAAAGGACCAGAAAGAGAGGAAAGAGGGTGGGGCTGAAGAACACTCAAAGATATAATGGCTGAGAATTTCCCAAATCTGGCGACATAAACCTAACAGATTTATATAGAAACTGAGTAAATGCCAAACAGCACAAACCCAAAGAAACCCAAACCAAGACACATCATAATTAAACTTCTGAAAACTAAACAACAACAACAAAACCTTGACAGCAGTGAGAGGAAAAACTGGCACCTTCCCTACATGGGAAAACAGTCTGAGCAACAGCAAACTTCTTATCAGAAACACGGTGGCCAGAAGGAAGTAGACATGATACTTTCCGAGTGCTGAAAGAAAGAACTGCCAACTCGGAACCCTACATCCAGGGAAAATGCCCTTCAGGAAGGAAGGGCAATCAAGACATTCTCCCATGTTGGAAAAATAAGAGAATCTGTCATCGGCTAAAGAAAGCAAGCCTAAAAGAAGTTCTCTAATTAGAAATAGAAAGAAAGAAAAGGAACCTCAGAACGTTAGGAAAGAAGAAAGAATACAGTAATCAAAAGTATGGGTATACACATTCTTTCAAATGCCTATTAAACATATACCAAGATACGGTCTTATGCAAGATAAGGTCTTGCATAATAAAATGAATATCAATATATTTTTAAAATTGCAATACACAGAGTACATTCTCCAACCACAATGAAATCAAACTCAAAAACAATAATAGAAATTTAGCAACAACAGAAACTTAACAGGAAAAATCTCCAAATACTTGCAAACTAAATAACATACTTTTCAATATCCATACGCCAAAGAAGAAGTCTTAGGAAAATAAAGACACACTGAACTGAATGAAAATGAAAATACGACATGTCAAAATCTGTGGGATTCACTTACGCAGCACAGAGAGAAATTTATAGCACTAACTACATGGATTAAAACAAGAGGAAAAGTTTTGAACCCATAATCTAAGCTCCCACCCCAAGAATCAAGAAACAGAAGTGCAAAATAAAACCAAAGTAAGCAGAGGGAAGGAAATAATAAAGATAAAAGCAAAAATCCGTGAAATTGCACATAGAAAAGCAACAGGGAAAACTGATGAAACCAACAGCTGGCTCTTTGAAAGGGTCAATAAACCGGGCAAACCTGAGTGAAGAAAAAGAAAAACGAGAAAGGACACAAATGACCAAAAGCAGGAAGGACACGGCCTGCCCCTTCAGACACTGCAGCCGTCAGAAGGGTAATGAGAGAAAGCCAAAAACGACGCTACACTCGGAAATTCGAAAGCTGGGATAAACGCACTAATCCCTCAAAACACACAAACGATGCCAGCTCGCCCAGTTACGAACAAATAACTAGCCTATGCCCGTCACTATTAAAACTCTGAATTCGAAATTTCAAAACTCTCAAAAAAGAACTCTTCAGGCTCAGATAGGTTTAATGAAGAATTCTTCCAAATGTTTAAGAAAGAATCAACACTAATAATACACAATTCTTCCAGAAAAAAAAACACAGCAGGAAAAAACACTTCCCAACTAATTTTATGAGGCTGGTATTACCCTAATACAAAAACCAGCTTGACTGGGAGTAAAGGGGAGAAAACTGTACTTGAACAATCATTAAAAAAAAACAAAACAAAAAAAAAAAAACAGACAAAGACAATCAAACAAACAAAACAAAACAAAAATTCTATCCGGGGTGTCCAGCCTTTGGGCATCTCTGGGCCACACTGGAAGAAGAGTTGTCTTGGGCCACACATTAAATACACTGTGACACGTAATCACAAAAACATCTCATAATGTTTCAAGTAAATTTACAATTTTGTGTTGGGCTGCATTCACAGCCATCCTGGGCTGCACATTGCCCGTGGGCCCAGGCTGAACACCCCTGAAACCAATGGCCCCCATGAATACAGACACGAAAATCTTTAACAAAAAAAATAAATAGAATTTAGCGATACAGAACAAGAACTATATACCATAACTAAGTGAGGTTTACTCCATGGATATATAACTAGTACAATATTTGAAAATCCACTATATTAACAAGTTAAGGAACAAAATACCCACATGATTATTTTCATTGAGGCATTAAAAGCATTTAATAAAATTCAAAAGTCATTCATGTTAGAAATTCTCAGGAAAATAGCAATAGGAGGGAACTTCCTCAACCTAATATAATAGCTAACATTATACTAAAAACCAAACACTTTCCCCCTGAGGCTGGGAAAAAGACAAGGATGTTCACTCTCTTTACTTTCATTTGACATAGTTTTCTGGAAGTTCTAGCCAGTGCAATAAGGCAACAAAGGAAAAGAAAAGGCACACAGGCTGGAAAGGAAGAAATAAAACTGCTCCTTTCTGCAGACAGCATGACCGTCTCTGCAGGGTAGCCCTAGGAACCTACAAAAACACCTTCTCCAAACCAAAACGCCTCCAGCACCCACAGAGTGAGTTTAGCAAGGTCTGTGACACAAAATCTAGAAAATAAGTTGTATTTCTATATAACAGCAAAAACACATAGACACCAAAATTTAAAATACAGTGCCATTTATAATTGCTCAAAAAATGAAATACTTGGGTGTAAATCTAACAGAACATGTGCAGTTCTTACATCTTGAAAAGTCTACAATGTGAGGAAATGAACCAAAGAAGATCTAAACAAATGGAGAGACAGTGTGTTAATGAACTGGAAGACTCAACAGAGTCAGATGTCAGTGCTCCCCAGACGGATAGGATAGAAAAGCAAAGCGGGAGTTCTCAGTCTGACCAAGTTTGAGTAGCTAACCTACTACATCGCTACAGGGATCAAGACTGCGTGCTGCTGGCCGAGGGACAGACACACAGACGAATGGAGCAGAATGGAGAACCAGAAGTAGATCCACACAAACACGCCCGACTGGTTTCTGACAAAGACGAACAGGCAATTCAATGGAGGAAAGACCATCTTCTTAACCAATGGTGCCAGAGCAACCGAACACTCATAAGCAAAAAGTTCATCTCAACGTAAGTCGCGCATCTTACACAGAAATTACTTCAAAATGGATCATGGACTTAAATGTAAAACTTACAACTTTTAGGAAAAATCATGATAGAAGGTCTTTGGGATACAGGCTAGGTGAGAAGTTCTTAGACCTGATGACAAAGCATGATCCATAAAAGGAAACACTAACACTGGACTTGACCAAAATTAAAAAGTTTTGCTTTAAGAAAGCCCCTGCTAGGAGGACAAATAGAGTGCGAGAAAATATTTGCAAGCCACGCATACAACAAAGGACTGGTGGCTAGGATATATAAGGAACACTCAAAACTCGACACTTAAAAAAGCAAACAATTCTATTAGAACACAGGCCAAACACAGTAACAGGTTATTTCACTGAAGGCATACAAGCAAATAAACACATGAAGAGACAGTCAAAATCACTGGCCCTCCGGGAAATGCAAATCGCAGCCGCAGTGATATGCTCCTACGTATTCATTGGAGCGGCTAAAATAAAACATGGCCGCACCACCAAGTAAATGCTGGAGAGGATGTGGAGACACTGGGCCGCTCCTCTGTTGCTGGTGGGACCACAACATGGTCCAGCCTCTCTGGGCAAGAGTCTGGCAATTTCTTAAAACAACACAAATGCAACTACCTTGCCACCCAGCAATTGTACTTCTGGGCATTTATCCCAGAGAAATGAAGACGTATATTCACACACAAGTCTGCACACAAATGTATATAGCAATTTTACTTGTAAGAGTCAGAAAGTGGAAACAATCCAGATGTCCTTCAACAGGCAACTGGTTACACTGTAGCGTACCAGCAGTACAACTACCCTGGTATAACCACTCAGTAACGAAAAGGGCAAACTACTAGCACCCATGACAACTTGGGTTGATCTCCAGAGAATAATGCTGAGCGAAAAAGTCAACCAAGAAAGTTGCATACTGTATGACCAATTTCATTTATACAGCGTTTGTGAAATGACAAAACTATAGAAATGGAGAACAGATTAGTGGTTGCCGGGTTAAGGAGGGGTGAGGGTGGAAAGAGGATGTGGCTTTAAAAGCACAGCAGTGGAGATCCTTGTGGAGAAGGAATGTTCTGTATTTAGACCATATGCATCAATGTCAATGTCCTGGCTGCGATTTTGCAGTACCGTTTCGTAAGATGTTACTGTGGGAAACTGGGTAAAGTGTACATGGAATCTCTCTGTATCATTTCTTACAATCCATGGGAATCTATAATTACCTCAAAATAAAAAGTTTAGCCCTGGCCAGTGTGGCTCAGCTGCTTGGGCATCGTCCCACAAAGTGAAAGGTCACCGGTCCGATTCCTAGTCAGGGCACGTGGCTGGGTTGTGGGTTCGGTCCCTTGTCCAGGCAAGAGACAGCTGACTAATGTTTCTCTCTCACACTGATGTTTCTCATCCTCTCTTTCTCCCTCCCTTCTCCTCTCTCTAAAAATAAATAAATGAAATCTTTAAAAAAAATAAATAAAATTTAAGTAATAAAAAAGTGTAATTAGCAAAATACTACCTTAAAAACCTCAGAATATAAAAGGATATAGGTGTTGCTCTGATTATTTTAAAAAAGATATAAGTATCTCAATTTAAAAAACTGAAATTAATTTCAGGTTCTATTATATCAAGTCAAACTTTGGTCATGAATTGAGAAATTGATGAGAAATGGATTTTCATTCACAAATCCCAATTCAACTTCCAGGAGACAAAACTATGAAGCTATATGCAAATCTATATGTTTCAAAAACATTTAAGAATGTTCCAAAAGAAATATTATTCTTTTATAACAGTTTTAAAAATGCTATCTGGACTCCTCAGAGAAAACATGGCATTTTCCGTCGAAGTGCCGCTCTCACAGAACGGCGTATTTCAGAAGGGAGGGTCACAGTTGCGAGGGCACAGGTGGAGTGGGACAAGTGGGAGGCGTTTGTGGTCGATGAGGCTGGGGAAATACCAGGACAGGACGCAGGACTGAGAGATGGACACGGCACTGAGATGTGTGGACACCAGACTTTGTGCCACGTCTCCGACCTCGACTCCTCGTCCCACAGACAAGTCCTAGTTCTGTCTCCAGTACTGAGCTTCAGGTAAATCACATCCTCTCTGTGCCAGTTTCCTCCCCCTCCAAAACAGATAATATGTTTACCTGCCATCAAACAGAGTATTTGTAAGGAAATATCTGTACAGCATGGAAATGTTTGAGAGAAAGGTCCCCAGAAATAGTTATCTGCAAATGTGGTTCATTTAAAACATTTATAAGACTATTTTATAATACAGTCTTATAACATGTATAGTGGAAGTTTATGATTTTGAGGAAGCCTGGAGAAAGACAAAGACAAAATGAGTGAGATTTAAACAGAGTCAACGTCCCAATTTATTTTCTTAGTTGTGTTCAGGTTACTGGTGGATTCTTCAGCATTGCTAAAGGCGTGCCATACCCCAAGCTACTAGTGAAACCATCTTAATAGGATGGATTTTCCGCAGCAGGCTTTGAAAGTTTGAAAAAAAACCCTAAACAAATAAATAACCAAAACCTCATAAGGCTGCAAATACACTAGGGGCCTGGTGAAAAATGTTGACAGAATGGAAATCAGCAGTGAGCACTCAAATTTCATTTTACCTGAATTGCAGCGCTAATTTAATTTCGTTTGGTATTCCAGTTACTCATCCAAGTCTGTCTGCCTCCACTCGAATCTAAGCGTTTTGATTGCAAAAATCACGATTCACACTCATCTTTATAGTCCCACAGGCCACAGCTTCACATGCAGTCAGAACTCGGCAAACGCCGAATTGAACAAAGACACACAAGTGTAATCTGTGACTCCCTGTTTAAAGGACTCCCCTCAGGGCGTCCCCAGACACAGGCTGACCACCTGGTATTTATTAGCGTTAGTCCTGTGACTTACTGAACAATGTTTTAACCAATTTATCAATTCATAATAAGCTAATTCTGCGAACAGATATTGTAACCGATAATCTGAAAAACAGGTTTCAAAGATAAGTCCCTAAGCCCAGAAGAACATCAACCAAGACAGTGAGAAACTCTCACCTGTGATTTGTACCACTCATGACATGCTGCTTCTTGTCAATATCAGTTACTGGATTTTTTTAAAAGTTTTAATTTTCTAACTTTACTCACCTGTGTCCAGTCTTGACTTGATATGCTGATACTTGGGGTTTTGTGGTATCCTTTTGGTCAGATACTAAAAAAAATTTAAAAGTTCACAATAAATTGGGTTAATGTAATAAGGGTGGCAAAGTGGGGAAAGAGTCAGATGCTTAAAAAAACACAACAAATGCTAAAATCTCAGTGAATTTAAAGACGCAATGAGCTCAAGAGGCCCAGCAACCCTTCAGAATAGGGCTCCGGGGCTGTGGGCCACGGTGTCCCTGCAGGAAAGCGCGCTATCTCGTTTCTGTCGAAACATTTCCACTTTGGTGAAAATGCTCTCATGGCAATATGTTAAAAAAGGACTAGGAAGCAAGCTCTTAAGAATTATTTCTGACACCAAGCCAAAATCGGCCACTCATTTCCACCCAGTCCATGGCTACAATGCAGAATAAGCCCCCCACTCTGCCCCAAGAAATCAGTTGGGATAACTAAGGGCCGCTCTCTCCCTCTCCCTCTCAGGTTTACTCTGATGGTTTACAGGCCATCTCCTCGAGAACCCCTCTAGATTTCATCCATGTCTCCCCTTAAAAAGTAGCGTGTGGATCCAGCCCCAGCTGAGCCCAGGGCCCAGGTGACGGGAGGTCAGGACCCGGACTGGCAGGCCCTCCCGCCCGCCCAAAGCTGGAGGCTCCACGTCTGCTCCCGGTGCCGCTGGGGCACATCCTGGGCTCAGGGTAAGTTCATGGTGAGCAGAAATTCCTGTCCTAAGTCTTCCTTGTCCTGGACTCTGCCAGTGAACTCTGAGTCCACGCTCAAGACATTTACCCATATTGAGTTTTAGTGGCATTTTCAATAGCCATTAAGCAAGGGAAGGCTAATGAACAAAGACATTACAAAATATAGATTTCTTGCTAGGCTTTCTTCTGGCCTACAAGTATGAAGACTTCACGTTCGGTGACAGGTAGCTGCGGAATACGAAATTAAAACTGGGTGACAGCTTTCCAGCTTCATCTTCCGCCACTCACCTGTGTGTTCCCAAGTCGAAGTTGCCCGAATATGCCCCCCCAAATGTGCCACATGTACTCAGATCTCCAGCCACAGCAGACGTGTGCCTTTTCTCAACCTGTCCTCGGGCAAAGCTTCGCTTCCTCTGTGAGCTGTCCCAGGTGGAGCTGGGGACTGTCTTTTCTGGCTTGGCTCCGGAATGTGGGCACCCGTACCAGTGTTTACACCTCAACCTTCTTCTCTAGTCTGGATTTCCCTGGAGGCAGGAACGACAGCTCACTCAAATCTGTATGCACCCCGGACTTAGCACTGGGTAGGTAACTGCACTGCTATTCGATCAATAAGTGGGTATCTCGGATGAGGACTGCATTCTAGCCACAGCCTTAGACGAGCCGGTCAAACCTGAAACCCGCATCGCTTGCCCGTGAAAAACAGGTAACTGCGGCACTCAGTGAACTACTCCCAACTGCCATCTGCTATTTTAGTGTCTGAAAGGAAAGGGAAAAAAAATCTCAAAATAAAAAGGTTGGCCCTTTAGTATTATTTAAAAACTCATTGACATTACCTATGTTTTTTTTTATTTCATGCCAGGTAAGTGAAACTTGGCCATGGATGCTTAGCACTGGTCCTCAGATGTGTTTGTGTGTGTATGTGGGGTGGGGGGGGGGGGCGGGGGCCTGGGCGGTTCTATCCTGGGAGAGGGGCTTCTCCGCCTGATCAGCAGCTGCTGTCTAGAAGGAAAGTGCCTCTAAGGCCAATTTCAGCTCCTTCCTAGATGTGGAGGAAGATTCTTAAGTGAAAGAAAACATTCAAAGATGAAAAAGGGGGACTTCCCAGAGGAAGGCAAAATCACAGCAAAAATAAGACAAATAACAAGAAGCAAACCAAAAAACAGGGAAAACACATTCCTGGTAAATTGAGTCAAGGAAAGTTAATATTAGAGTTCAGTCATCTTAGGCTAGAAATTTTCTCTTTTCTGTTTTGCTCTCTGTATTTTTACAATTTCTATATGCTATTTCCTGTTTTTCCTTTTGTTTTGTTTTTCTCATAGTTGCCTAGCAAAGTTTCTTTTGAGAAATTCCAGGCTAGTCTCTGCCGGACCAAGGGGATGTGTCCGTACCTAAGCTGACATAGCTGAGAATTGAGGGTGCCTCTGGGGACCAGGTGTGGTGGCAGCGAATGACGGAGGGGGGAGAGTGCTGACAGCTGCAGCCGCTGAGCCCTTCCCGCCCGTGGTTTTCCCTTGCACGGACTAATGAGAAATCCACACGTTGCAGTAGGAAAATGTAGTGTTTCTTTCCCATTTCAGTCCAACTTCTCGTTCCAGACTTTCTAGTACCAACCGTGACGTGAAATTGCTTGCGCTCCACTCTAAGCAGAGCCCTGGAGGTTTTATGGAACTGCCATACTTTTTTCATTAAAATTCTTGCTTTGGGGTGACTGTTTCTTGACCTACTGACCAACTGGCTTTCTTTTTTCCCCCAATTACATAAACAGGATGGGATGGTGGAAAGTGAAAGAACTGAGAAAGAAGCTATTTCAAGGACAACTGTTCACTCAGCAAAGCCTTACTGGGTGCCAACCATTCACTCAGGGGACATGTACTAGTGCCTTCTAGGAGCAAGCCACTGTGCTGAGGACACAGAGGTACAAAAGTCTTAGCTGTCCGGCTCTCGCTGATGCTGGAAAGAAAGACAAGTAAACAAAGAGGTGACACACTGATAAGCAAGGACAGGGAAGCAGAGGATGCAACAGGAGCCTGTAAGATGGGCCCCCAAGTCAGACCAAAAGAGGCAAGAACCATTCCCCGAGGGTGACTCCTCAGCTGAAACCTGAGGGCCAGGTTGGTTAGCCAAGCTAAAGGCGTAGTGGGTGGGAACTGCCAGGTTCCTGGGAACTGGCAGACGGAGACGCTGAGAAGGTGCATGTCTGTGGTATTATTGCAGGCTCTTTGAGGGCAACCAAAGGGGGCAACGTGGGGTCAAACGAGGTTGGACAGACAGACATGAACAGATAGTAAGGGGCGTTGTATCCACGCTAACAACTCTGGATTTTATCCTGCAGATAACTGGTTCTCAAACAAGGGCAATTTTCCCCCTCCCCTCCCCAAGGGGGCAGTTGTCAATGTTTGGAGTTATTTTAGGTTGTCAGAACTGGGTGATGGGCAGGCTACTGGCACCTAGTGAGCAGAGGCCAGGGATCCTACTAAACATCCTACAATGACAGGACAGCCCCACAACAGAGAAGTAGCTGGTCCCGAATGTCAATAGCGGTGAAGCTGAAAAACCCTAGTGTGGGTGATGGGAAGTCACCGAAGACAGTTCGAGGAGCAGTGATGAGACTGTATTTCCGGTGAGAAAGACCACACTGGCAGCACTCTGGAGCGCTTCTGGGGTCACAGTCAAGGCAGACACACGCGTCCTGGCTGCATAGCTTCATTGGTTAGAGTGTCCTTCCCATAGGCCAAGACCGTGGATTGATCACGGGTCAGGGCACATATGAGAATCAACCAATGAATGCATAAATGCATAAATAAGTGGAGCAATGAATTGATGTTTCTCTCTCTCAAATCAATTTAAAAAATGGATATGCAAAGATGAGTTAAGAGGCGTCGTGCTAAGAGGACCTGTGTCCTAAGGCAGTCGCGGTAGAGAGGAGGGGGAAGAGACAGCGTCAAGAAATGTTTAAGATGTAAAATCAATGACTCAAAACTCACGGGCGTACCAGGGGGAGGACAGTGACACCACTCCCCTAACAAGGGACTTCAGGAAGAAGCAAATACTGAGAAACATGACATGTTCCACTCAGGGCATGTTGAACAGCACATGTCCGTGGGTTGCCCCAAATGGAAGTGGCGAGCTGGCTGTTTGGGTCTGGAGGTCAGGAGAGGTCTGCACAAGCAAAACACAAGGATTGGGGGTTGTCGGCATAGAGACAGCAGGGGCCAAGCCGCTGGAATGGACAGGCCGCTTTCAGAGAGTGTGTGGCCTGAGAATAAAAACCCTACCATTTAAAGCCAGGTGGAGAAAAGTGGCATGGATGAGACTCACAGGAGGCCAGAGGAAAGTGGGTCATGAACATTCGAGTTGCAGGAAGAAAGGAGTGACCGTCAGATATGGGAACTGTCTAGTCAGCAAACGAGAGTGCAGGTCAAGTACGAGAACAACAGGAAAGTGGATCTGGATTGAGTAAACTGGGACATTGCTGACGACCCTGGTGGCTGTGGTGACGGCAAACTGACAGGAGCAGAGGCGAAAACAGCAGGCGGGGTGTGTGAGAGGGGGCGCGGTGGGGAAGAAGTCGATAGCAGCCAGATGGTCTTCTTTTTCCCCTCTTGAGAGTTGCCAGGGAATGGTCTTTGCTGTTATTTTGTTTTGGAAGAAAGGAGAGATTTGACGATGTTTATCAGCTAATGGACTAGATAAGAAAGGTCTGCAAATGAGGCAGGAAGGTAGAGATGGAAACAGGCGAGAGGATGAGGCCCAGGGCCCAGGTGCAAGGGCAGCTGTGGAAACACAGTATTTAAGATAAAGATATAAGCTAGGCGGTCATGGTGAAGTTCTCATCAGGAGACGCTGAGAGAGTTCATGTTTGTCACAGGCTGCCAAAGACCCTTTTGAGAGCTCACACTTTAGGATGGTCAAAAGATAATGCCCTGGCCAACCATGCCACCCTAGCTACTTAAGTTCCGTCCAGCCTTCTAGAGCAGCACAAACTCCTCTTCCAGGAAGGCTACTCTGGAGGCTGCAGTCCGCCAGGAGTCTCCTGCTGGCCCGGACTTGCCACAGCGTGTGGTACCGTTCGCACTCCTCAGACTCAGGACCTGGGCTCTACCTTGCAGATCTCTGTGGCTGCTACAAGGCCTGGCCCTAGTGTGACAGCAGTAAGGGCTGCCAAACAAACGGGAAGACAGTCCTGAGACCTGAGCCGCGTGCAGTGTGTATGCTCACGCCACATGGGCAGCCTCTGAGGGGTCTCGGAGTGTGAAACAAAGAAAGGGCTCACACACCAAGGGTGACAAGGGTGAATCCGGGAAAGAAATGGCACTGGGACTGTGTTTTAAGGGTTGAGCTTCTATGGATAAAAAGATGGGGGGAAAGGATGGGAAAAGTATTCCATGTGGAGAAAACTTTTATAGCAAACAATCTTTAAAAGCATGTGTAGAGAGTGGCACATGTGCTGTTCGATTTGCTGGAGAAGGTCCAAGGACAATGGCCACAGCAGCAAAGGTAACCGCTGCTGACGTTTACCGAGCACTCCGCTGCGTGGTCGGTGCTCCCTAAGCATCCACCTCCATCGTCTCACTGAATCTTCTCAACCACCGTGCGGTAGATATCATTATCCTCACCTTACGTTTTAGGAGACAGAGCAACAGAGAGGTGGAGTGGCTGCCTGCGCTTCTGGGAGCAGCAGAAGCTGGATTTAGGCCGGGCGGCCGGGCTCTAGAGCCTCAACCCTTCGACACTCCACTGTGGCCCCATTCTGGCACGAGTTCTGAATACGGGGTCCACTGATGGGTTTTAGGAGGTTCTTGAGTCCTGTGAAACTGCCGTGCAAGTTTCTGGGGAAAGGGTCCTTGGCTTTCACCAAATTTTCAAAGGATCTGATAATCCTCCCCCGCCCAAAACAACCACGGGTGTATGGACTCCTGTGGTGTAAGGTCGGACATGGGTGGGTAGACTCCAGGTGGAGAACCCGGAATGGACGAGGCCCCGAAGACAATGGATGGAACTAAAAATACTGAGCTGTGGGCCACGCAAGCAAGAGTTTGGCAGATTACTGACATACGCAAACAAGACTGGGCTTTGTGAAACACGTGGATGTTGGAGAAGAAGGGGGAGAATGGGAAGTCGTCAATGGGATTTTTCTGAAAGAAAATCACCAAAACATTGAGTGAGACTGTCTGAATCACAAGTCACTAAAAAATGAACGTGCTTTTCTGACTTCCCACCTCTCTTAAAATGGACCCCACGACGCTGTTTGCATTTCCATCACAACCTATGTAGTGAGATTTACATTTAAGAGGTTTTTAAAAATACCATTATACATTTTTGTTCAGCATTTTTCTACTCACTTCCTTTGTAGAGAGGAAGTCCATAAAATGAAGGGAGTGGGTGTCCGTTTTGAAAGTCTCATGTAAGGCAATCTCACATTTAAAATAGGTCTTTTAAAGGAGAACATTTTTCTTTAATGGGAATTTTAATCTGGTCCAATTCCACTGATTTCAAATAACAACTGCGACCCAAGATCCTGGGTGGCCTGGATTCTATCTTCTCAATCTATAGGTTCTCTGCGGACCAAACATTTAGGTTTCATTCCATTTATAAGCTTCTGATTTCTCAATAGAGAACACCAGCCTTGACATCCCCCAGCTCGGACATATATTCATTTACTCATTCAACAAATATGTGAGGAACAACTGTCGTGTGCCAGGCAGTGGGACAATGCAGACAAGGACCCTATATTCTGTTCCTGTAAGTGCACCAGAAGTAATAAACTAGCAAATAAAAGAATTACAGACCATGACCTACTGGCTGAAGACGGCACATTGAACAAGTGCATCTAATTTTACTTCCTTCTAAAACCTCAGTAAAACCCCATTGGAAAGACATTATTTTAGGGACATATTGCTCCAAACACAGAGAATGGGAGAAGCGATAGAAACAGATTTCTGAATCTAGAACTAAACACACTAACAAGTAAAAATGACTCGATGGACTCAAAGGGGAGGCCAAGAACACTTCTTAAAAGGCTTAGGAATCGACAGCGCCAGACACCTCCAAAGGAGGGCATGAAAGGAGTAGCTGAAGTAAGGAAGACTGACTGGTTGAAGACTGATTGGGAAGCAACTGGATCTCCAGAACCTTCTCCCCTCTGTGCCGTGGGTGGCTGCCTCTCCTTCACCATGGCACAGATCTGTAGCTTTATTCCCTGAAAAGGCTTTCTGGACTGGGAGGTCTCCAGACACAGGGGAAGGCGGAGGAGATATTTTACTGAAAACAGGGGGGTTGAGTAAAGGATGCATTCCAGTGTTGAGATTTAGCCCCAGTCTTAATTCCTCCAGGAATTCAACTAGGCTTTTACTCTCGGGAGAGTGGGGTGCTCTGAGGCACTCAGACAGCTGAGAGAAAAGAGATGAAGGGAAGGAACCCTGGGAGAGGGAGGCCCCCAAGCACGGCTCAGTGAGCTCTTCCTGCAATTAAGCTCATCAGCACCAAGCCCCTCCCAAGAATATGAAGATCCCAATCACATTTTTAGGTCTCCTACATGAAAACATAAATGAACAACTGAGGAATAAAAGAAGTCTGAGAACATTGCTATAGACTGAATTGTGCCCCCCAAAGTCATATATTGAAGCCCCCGTACCCTACGGAACTGTATGTGGAGACAGGGCTTTTGGAGGCAGTTCAGGGTCAATGAGGTCACATGGGTGGGGCACAAGTCCGACAGGGTCGGTGTTCTCATAAAAAGAGACCTCAGACAGCCTGTTCTTTTCCCACACGTGCGCAGAAACATCATGTGAGCACATCTGTAAGCCAGGGGAGAGTTCCTGCCAGAAACCAAACTGGCCGGCACCTTGACCTTGACCTTTCCAGCCGCCCAAAATACGAGGAAAAACTGCCTGTTGTATGAGCCACCCAATCTGTGGTATTTTGCTATGACAGCTCAAGCTTACTAATACAAACATCTCTAACAAAACAAAAAGAAAAATAGCAGTCCAGGGGAAACTGAGACTATGCGGGGGAAAAAATATTTAAAAACACTATTAGAGAAGAGGAAACCCATGTCCACACAAAACCTTGTACAGGGGTGTGCCACTTAACGACGAGTGTGCGTTCTGAGAAATGCAGTTCGGTGGCCACGGCATTGTGCAGACATCGTACAATGGGCTTACACAAACCTAGGTGCCATAGCCCACTCCATATCCAGACCGCGGTATGTGGTATATACCCTTGTTGTGGATATTCAGACAATTTCTTAAAAAACTAGATGTACACTTACCATTCAACCCAGCAACTGTTCTCTTAGGCATCTATCCCAGAGAAATGAAAATTAACATCACACAAATAACGGCCCCCCAAAGTTCATACCTTTATTTGTAATAGCCCCAAACTGAAAGCAACCAAATGTCCCACAATCGCTGAATGGTTAAACAAACTGTTATGCATCCACGCCACAGAATACTAATCAGCAATAAAGAGGAATGAACCGTTGCTATAGGCAACAACTTGGATGCATTATCCTGGTGAGAAAAAGCCAGTCTTAAAAGGTCACATACTGTTTGATTCCATTTATGTAATATTCTCAAAATGACAAAACTGCAGAAATGGAGAGCACATTAGTGGTTGCCAGGAGATACTGTAGTGACAGAACAGTTCTTTATCTTGATTGTAAAATCTACACATATGCAAATCTTGATTATATTAAATCTACACATGATAAAAAGGCCTAGAACTATACACGCAATGTATAAATACCAATTTTCTGGTTTGATATTGCATTATACTTATGTAAAAAATTATGACTGGGAGAATCTGGATAAAGGGCATATGGGATGACTTTGTACTATTTTTGTGAATTTCTGAGAATCTATATTTATTTCAAAATAAAAGTTTCTAAAGAGGACATCAAAGTAAAACAGAGCTCTTACAAATTAAAAACATGATGGCGGAAATTAAAAACTCAATAAAAGGACTAGAAGATAAAGTTAAACAACTATCCCAAAAAGGGAAAAACAACCAAGATGTGGAAAACAGGAGGCAAAATTTTAAAAAGTCAGAGAGCCAGTTCTGTAGAATCAACATCGGGATAATGAGTTCAAGAAAGGCAGGCTGGAGAAAATGGGAGGGAGAAAACTCAACCACAGTAATTCAAAAAAATATTATAGAACA
The DNA here is from genome assembly GCA_004024845.1 of Tonatia bakeri. NCBI lineage: Eukaryota > Metazoa > Chordata > Mammalia > Chiroptera > Phyllostomidae > Tonatia > Tonatia bakeri. The sequence continues at coordinate 83,892 of PVIA01001358.1, read as the reverse complement.
AAAACCTTGAGTTTCTGGTGCCCACCGACATGGGTGAAAATAGACTCAAAGCAAGGAATATCTCTGTGAAAGATCCTAACACTTAGGACAAAGAGAAGATTCTACAAGCTTCCGGAAAGGAAAACTCAAGTTGCATTCAAAGGAAGAGGATGGCTGTGGACTTCTCTGCGGCAACCCTGGATGCTAACTACAATGTTCAAAATGTTGATGCTTTCCAACCAAGAATTCTATCCTCAACCAAACTCTCGGGCAAATAAATATGAAGGTAGAGTAATAATATTTTTAGACATATATAAATATTTATTTGTTATGCACTCTTTCTCAAGACTACAGGAAACTGTGCTCCAATAAACAAAGAGAGTAAGCTGGACATCTTCATCAGATGCAAATGTATAATCACACACCCCTGCTCCTCCCCACAGTTCTTTCACCCATATTCCTTATTTCATTAGCATGGTATCAGCACCAGTGACTAGTGGTCCACGCCGACAACCTAAGTCATCCGTCCCTCTCCCACTTCTCCAAGCTAATCACGAAGTCCTGCTGATTTGACCCCCTAAACATTTCTCAATCCTGTCCCTTCTTCTGTGGCCTGCCTTTAGGTTTGTGACATAGTAACCATCCAACCAATTTCCCTATCCCCAGCCTGGGACTCCTGGAGTCCGTTCTCCACAATGTGTCTCAACCACATGCCTAAAATGCAAATCTGATCGCATCACTCTTTACTTAAACCCCTTCAAAGGCTTCTTGAGTTCTGAACAGCAGACAAGATAAATATGTGGCAGTTTGTCACTCTCCGCACCTGCCTCCTCCACCTCCATGGTAGAGATTATAATCTATCGTGGCACTCTCTTGCAGATCCCGAACTCAGCCTCTAGACTTTCTCAACAGAGCTCATAGGCATCCATCACGAGCTGAAACAGTTTGCAACTGCTGTTTACAATGGCCAGTTTTCACAAGGCACAGGCGGCCTTGGCAGACCTCACTCCCACCGCCTGCTGCACAGGGCACTGCCCTTCCCATGGCTGACGCCTCCTTAACTTGATTCACATTGTCCTGTCTCTAGTGCTTCTTCGTGTGTCTCCTAACTGTGCCATTTCAGGCCATCTCCAGGACCTCCCCTCCCTAAGCTGGGTTCTCTTTCCTCTGTGCCCTCTCAACGCCTTGTTCCCCAAGCACACTGCATTCAAATTCTGTTCACAAGCTTTCCCCACTAGACTGAATTTACTTAGGGACAAAGGCCTTGACTTACTTTTGTGTGTTCCTAGCACCTATGGCAAGGTGGCGGGTGGGCAGTAAGCACTAGTGGAAATTAAATGAACACAAATGCAGCAGGGCACTAGGAGTTAAACAGACAACAAAGTGAACAATCCTATGGGGTGGGAGTAAAACTAATGTCACATTTTGCATCCTTTCCCAAAGGCTTGGTCTGCTTATTCCTGTTCTTTCTGTACCTGCATACTTAGAAATTATGGCTCTTTTTAATTTTGCTCCTTTAGTGTTTCAGGACTTCCAGAGTATTTTACTTATTTTGTACCTGCTGCTCCTAGACTGTAAACCCTTTGAGGGAAGGGGCTGTGTCTTTATGCACTTCGCTCCTCTGGGAGACAAATACCGGTGTACAGTAAGCACGTGCGGGAAGGTAGCCCATCGGCGCAGCAGGGCAGACCAGGCTCCGCGTCCCCCAGGCCAGCCCCGCCTCCCTCCTCCCTCCAGACCCCTCCTCACGCCGGCCGCTTCCCGCCTTCCGGGCGGCGGAAGTCGCCGGCTGCCCTTCCCTGCCCACGTGGAGCCTTTTCCTGTGCGCCCGCCCCCTCCGCCTCTCCGATCCGGACCTGACCCTCACCTCTGGATTCCCAATGTGCCTCCGGACAGACATATTTGCTCCAAACGACCACGCTCAGGGTTCTAGCCTCACCGGCCGCCTCTAACCCTAGCTTCCTACCCTCACTACTTCGCACAGCCGCCTCCCTACAACCTCTTCTCCCATTGGTCAGCCTTCCCCGGCCAGCCAATGGAGGCCCTGCTTACTCCCTTTTCGTAAGGTCACCGCAGAGCGAGACTCGGCTCAATGGTTGCCAAGGGCAACGCGGGACGCTGGCGGCGGAGGCCTTTCGTGCTCTTTGCGGGGGCCCCAACGGCTCCAGCATTAGCGCGGGAAGAGGGGCGCGGGGGAGGGGTAGGCTGGCGCCCGCGCTTGGACAGCTGCGCAGATATCCGAGGGGGGGGAGGGGCTTGAACGTGGGGAGGGGATAGTGGTGGTGCTACGGCAAACAAGTGTTCTAGCAAATGTAGTGAAATAAATACGGTACAGGGCACACACACACACACGCACCCCACCATCACCCCACCACTGCTTTGAGTATTTTAAACATCTGAATTACTTCTTCCACCATAGGGAACAGACATGGGATAGGATTGTTCAGCAGGGATGGGAATCTGTAATTTATTATTTTCAGGTTAAGTTAATATGCAAATTATGCAAAATATCGTGTAAATACAGTAATTAGGGTTGCTTTAAAAGCTTTTAGCTAGCTAGAGAACGGCAGCCTTAATTGCAAAGTGCATACACCATTCCGTGATTCATCATTCATTTAACAAATATTTAATAAGCACCTTATGAGAAAAGCTGCAGAAGGTTTTGTGGAGGATGGGAGGATGACTAAAACCCAATCCTGTTGCCATGACAACCATTGTGACTCCTGCCATCAGCCACCACCTGTTCTTATTCCAGATCTGAAAATTAAGTCCTAGCACCTTTACAAAACAATCTCACACACACAGTTTGACTTGGCTCCAAAATGTCCCACCAAATCCATCAAAATTATTGTTTCCTTTTACATGGGAGGAACGACACAGTAACCCTTTGTTCTTGGCTCTAAGTTGTTTTTCCAGGGACTGAGAAAGGTTACTCCAAGCTTTTCGCTGGTATTCCTAGTTCTCTGCTTGTGAATAACAGCATACATGTGAGCAGTTTGGGGGTCCTGCAGATGACCCTTCAACCACATGGCCTCACATGCCCTGTCTTCTCCGTGGCTTCAGCATCCCACCCTTAGGGTGGCACTCACAGTTGGTTGACCTCCAGGATCATATTCTGGCCACAGCTATCTCTTGCACTTTCAAGCCTACTTACTGAGTTTTGTCTGAACGTCCCTAGAGTTCTCCAGTCTCCTCTAAAATCCCCAATTTCTCACCCCTCCACTAGAATAAGGAACAGTTTAGGGGCTGCAAACAATTGGGAAGGGAGGGGTGGGGAGGCTTTTAACCAGAACGTTTTGCAGAGCAAGCAGAAACTCCCAGGCACATGACTGATTAGAATGTATGCTTATCCTTATCTGGTGCACTCTGAGGGTGGGATGATAGAGATTACGGGTAGAATAAACAGGAAAAGGGGAAAGAAGAGAGGAAGATAATAAAGGACTAAACTAAGGTGGTGAGGAGAGGAAAAGAGATTTAAAGACATTTGTTGGTAAAATTAAGTTAATGTATTCATGAGAAGAGGTAAAGGGTGCAAGAAATGGGATGGCAATAATTTTTCTAACTTGGGGGACTGAATAGATGAGTGGCAATTCATTAATCAAGTTCAAGAACAATAAAACATACACGGAGATTACAGAAATGTGGGTCCTTGGGTCCAAGTGTCAGAGAGGCCCACTCTGTCTGGGGCTGGGTTTCGGAATCTGCAAATACATGGTCCCCCCTCTCCCATCCCTTCGTTCTGACGTGCAGAGTCCAAGGGCCACACCTTGAGAGCCTGCGCTCTAGAGAACCCTCCTATTTCCTTTACGTTTTGCCTCAATGGGATCTTTGGAAAGCTTGGAGCTCAAAATCAAAAGGCTTTTTAGCATCCTGAGTTTCTTTTTAGGATTCCCCATGGATCCTGCTAGGGCAAAACTGCATCAAAATTAAAGCGAGTTGCTAACCCCAAATGTGAAAAGCAGTATATGGCACAAAAAGACAATTCATAGAAGAAAAACATCCGATACACATATGAAGAAATGTCCAACTAAAAATGAAAGAAATACAAAACCAAACAGCTGGATCCCATTTTTCAATTAACGAATGGACAAAGGTTTTTTGTTTTCTCTCTCTCTCTTTTTTTAATGGTAGTGCGCAGTGCCGTGCTCACACATTGTTCCTGTGAGTAAAAAGAAGTGTGACCATTTTGAAAAGTAATTTGAAAGTGAGTATGGAGCAGCTCTCAAATCTTAATATTCTGAGAATTTCTCCCAAGGAAATAATCAGAGCGGTGCACAAAGATTACCACCACGGATATTTGCTGGAATTGGATTTAAAAGGATAAACAGTCGAAACAACCTAATGAGCATCAGTTAAACAATGATTAAAATAAATGATGGCATATCCATAAAATGTAGTATTATGAAATAATAGTAAGAAGTATGTTTTAAGGAATAATTAAGGCAATGGAGACCTGTTCCTGATGTAGTGAATGGAAAGAGCTGGAAACAATTTTTGATTTAACACAAGCCTGATTTGTGAGGGGGAAAAAAGCAGGTATCCACTAAAAAACAGGTTTTAAAATGTAAACCATCTCTGGATTATGCAATATGGATATTTATTTTATTCTTTACACTTTGTGTGTTTTGCAGATTTTCTTCGGTGACTAGGAATTAATGTTATACCTTAATAAAAACATTCACCCCCTGTAAGAAACAAAAAACCTGATTCTGACTTCAGCCTGAAAATTGCATGTGGCATTTGTCAGGGCCGATTTAGACCTGAGCTGAATTCTGTGTAATTTCGCCATTTGAAGTGTGGTTCGCTCGTTCTTGGCAGTAAATGACTCTTCAAGCACTTGAGTAAGATCATTGCAATCAGAGTTGTAATTGCTAAGAGGTTCAAGCTTTGTTTGTAAGAGAAGAAGTTCTGATTCTTTTCTTTAAAAGTTCCTACTTCCACTGATTAATCTTATTGTTCGTGAAGTTCGAAGTGCTCTTGTGAACCTCTATTTGCTTGATGTCTCCTTTTTAACCCTGTATGTGTTCCAGAAGCTTTTAGTTTTGGCAGAATTGGTGGGAGTCCCAGATAGGTAAGTGTGTCTGGTGTAAGGACAGGATTTTAGGTGCTACTGGGCTTTGTCGGCGGATCAGAGTGTGAAGCAGTCTGGCCCTCTTCGGAACCTGAAACCCTTTGGACCCTTCTTTGCCCTGAACCCACCCTCTTGTCCCGCACACATCATCCAATTAGCTCTGTGTTCCGTCATCCTGGGCTCTCGGCGTCGTTTCCCGATCAGCGCCCAGGACCCTCCGCTCAGACCTGTCTCAAGATGTTGCTTCTCAAATATGGGCCTTGGTTCTCTTCCTTGGCTTCCTCTACCTTCATTCCCTAAATGACATATGCTTTCAGATGCTTAAGGAAACAATTCTACCCAATTCAGTTCAGTTCTGGGGTCTTTCCTCTGCACCCCAGAAACAGCAGCTGAGGCAGTGAACCCACAGATCCACAGGTCCCGTCTTGTGATAAAGTCCCTGAAGTTCTGGTAACAATTTGGTGACTTTCTACCTGGTGGTGGAATGTGGCCGAGGGAGGAGGGCACTAGTCTGTGAGTAGAGGGCTGACCCTTGTCCGCCTCTGGCTCAGGCCAGACTTCAAGTACGTGGCCTGGGCCCAAAGGCCCCAAGCATCCCTGCAGCCCCTTCCAAGGGAAGAATGCCTCCCAGGATTTCTCTGGGACTATCACAGGGTACCCTGCTTTCTGGTGACACAAAGAAATAGCATCCTGGTTGCTTAGCTGATGGGATTGTAATACCCACATGTGCAGTTCTGCAGCCACTTCTGAGAACCCCACGGGACTCCCAGCTATGGTAGAAAAAGGGAATGATGTTCCCTCCCAGGGAGATCAGAGGTCTCCTTCACCATCTGTGACCAAACCCAGGGCATTCGGTTGTCACAAGCCACGTTCTGCTTCGGGCGTAGAACAGTGCTGTCATAGACCCAGTTTCAAGGGGACAATGAGTAGCCAACCTGGGTCTGTCCCAAGGGGATGGAGGAGGAGTCGAGTTGGAAGGTAACTGTGTCACCCTGGACACACTGGACACAGCTCAAGAGCCCTCGCCCCATGAAAAGTCCAGTGTGTGTGACTCAGTGCAACAGATGTTCACTTTTGTCAAAATAACCCAGAAATGTAGGTTTTCATGTGAAATCTGTGGGCCTCTAACATGCAACCCTTGTGCTAGACTCTGCCACTGTAGTTCCTGTCCTCCGTGTATAGTTTCTGTCCTCCGAGGTTTTTGAATAATCAAGACCGCACCCGTGGTAAAAAACAATGGGAGCTCTGCTTCCCCTCGGGACGTAGGGAGCTGCAAGGGATATTACTCCCATCCTACCAATAAGAAAAAGTGAGTGATCTACAAAATCACATTTTCTTGAATCCTCCAGAGAGCTGAGATCACGAGATAGTCACATAACCAAGTCACAAAAAGAGACAAGCCCTGTGAGGGGAACAGAGGCACACGAGCTGTTTCCCATTTGGCAGAGCATGGAAGGAAAGGAAACCACCATAGAAGTGGGTAAGAAAAAAATCAGCTTACATTCACTGATTCCTGAAGGCTGAGTTTGGGTGAGTGGGTCAGCTTAGAATAAGTGGGAACCTGTGATGGTTAATTTTATGAGTCAACTTGGCTAGGTGTGGTATCCAGACATTTGGTCAAACAATATTTTAGATGTTTCTGTGTTAGCATTTTTTAAATGAGAACAATACTTAAATCAGTAGACTTTGAATACAAAGCAGGTTATCAGGTGGGTGGGATGTATGCCATCAGTTGACGACTTTGGAGAAGACGACATAGGTCCCCCGAAGAGGACAGAATTCTACTGGCGGACTGCCGCTGGACTCGAGCTGCAAGGTCAGCTCTCCCCTGGGTCTCGGCCTGCTGGTCTACCCTGCAGATGTTGGACTTGGCTGCCTCTATAATTGTATAATTGCACGAACCAATTCTTTAAAATAAATTACAGATAGATGAGAGATGAGAGATGATTGATAGATAGATAGACAATGTCCATCTATATCTATAGCCATTTACCTTGGCTCTGTTTTTCTGGGAAACCCTGACCAACGCAGAATCCCAGACACAAGGGAAGTTTATGTTCACTTGCAAGTTCTTCTCCATGGGTATCGACGAGGTGCTCAAAAGAAAGATTAGAGGTAGGACTGGAGACCAGGGGAGCCTCTCCCCCACACTTAGTGGCGTGGGTTTGCAGGACGTGACCGGCTGCTGCTGAGGACAGATACAAATCATTACCCATATCAGCTGGCCCTTCTCTTATGAAAGCAAAACAGCCTTAAGCCAGGAAGGGAAGGGCAGCAGACCTTCTTGCTCTGTGGGCCATCAGGGGAGGGGTAGAAGCAAAACCTGTTTGCATCTGGGGGAGAGCAGAAACTCAGAGAACATCTATTGCTTCAGGGGGAAGGGTAGAAGCAAAAGCTATTTGCTCTGGTGAAGGGGGCACAGGGTGGAGAGGTCATGAAAACCTCTTGGGTCCATGAACATGCACCAACACGAAGCAGAGGCAGACTACCCCTGGGGAAGAGTGAGGCACCTCTCTTCTGCCCAAGGCCCAGCAAAGGTACAAGGCAGAGTTTGGCTATCATGAGGGAATAAGAGGAGGATGGTAGAAACATTGAGAAGGTCCCACTCCTCAGATCCAGATACACAGGTCTTGCCCGAGACCGAGGCTGGGCCAGGAGAACCAGGACTACCATATGGCTCCAACCACAGCCTTGCAGCAAGGAGAGACGGTGGAGAGAAATCCGACTTGATGGTGCAAGCGTGCAGGTACTTCTGAAAGCCAATGGCAGAGTAGGAATACAGAGGAAAGCTCCCCTGGAACCCAGTCCTCACACTAAGTGCAAGGTAGTGGCACTCACTGGTAAACCAGGTAATGATAGTAAGAGCTAATGTTGGCTCAACTACCGACTACATTAACTCAACACCCCCCCTCCGCAATAATAGCCTAGCAGAAGAAGAGAAGAGGTGTGACTGTTTCCAGGTATAACACTGTTTACCTCAATCTCCATTGGCTTCTACTCAGAATATCCAGCATTCACTAAAAAATTATGGCAATAAAGAAAGAAAAGAAAAATGAGAGGGAGTGGGAGTGGCTTATCACCAAGAGACAAAGCAATTAACAGGACCATAGCTCAGCAATAAGGATCTGTCAGATAGGAACTTCTAAACAGCTATGACTAATATGTTAAGATCTAATAGAATGGTATGCACAAACATATAGGATATTTTGGAAGATAGATGGGAAACTATAAAAAGGAAAGGTGATTGTAAAACTACAATATCAAAGAAGAAGAATCCTTGTAATAGGATCACCAGCAAACTAGTTTCCGCTAACAAAAGTATTTATGAAAATCAGAGAAAGCACATTAGACATTACCCACAATGAAACCCAAAGGGAAGAGGGTGCAGGAGAAGGGAACAGAAGCTAGAATTTTAAACCCTGGGAGAAAAGCAAGGAGAAGACAAAGAACAAGGCAGAAGAAACATTTGAATCTAATGACCAAGAATTTTCCAAAATTGATGAACGACAGCAAACCACAGATCTGAGAAGTTCAGAGAGCCTCAAACAGTTTAAATCAGCAAACCCAAATAAAATAAAAATAAAACACACCTATACTGTCCTCATAGTCAGTCTGTTGAAAACTGACGATTTTCTCCTTTTTAAGAAAAATTGTGAAAGCAGCCAAAGGAAAAAGAAATATGACATAACACAAAAAGGATTAAATTACAGCATACCTTTTGTCAACTGTATAAAACAGAAGACAATGGAGAGGCACTTTTTAAGTGTGGAAAGAAAAGAGTCATCCTAGAATTCTATAGTCAGGGTAAGTAAGTATCTTTTTCTCTTTTCTACGTTTATATATATTTTTTTAATTCTTTATTTTATTGATTATGCTATTACAGTTGGCCCATTTTCCCCCTTCACTCCCCACCACCCTGCCCATCCCCTCCCACCCTCATTCCCCCCTTTAGTTCATGTCCATGAGTCATAAGTTCTTTAGTGTCTACGTGTCCCATACTATTCTTACCCTCCCCCTGTCTATTTTCTACCTACTGTCTATGATACTTATTCTCTATATCTTTTCCCCCTCCCTCCTTCTCCTACTTCCCTGTTGCTAACCCTCCATTTGATGACTTTTTTTTTTTACTGTTTGTATTTTTAATCTTCTTTTTCTTAGGTAAGTCCCTTTAACATTTCATATAATAAGGGGTTAATAATGATGAACTCCTTTAACTTGACCTTATCTGGGAAGCACCTGGTCTGCCCTTGCATTCTAAATGAAAGCTTTGCTGGATAGAGCAATCTGGGATGTAGGCCCTTGCTTTTCATGACTTGGAATACTTCTTGCCAGCTCCTTCTTGCCTGTAAGGTTTCTTTTGAGAAATCAGCAGACAGTCTGATGGGAACTCCTTTGTATGTTACTGTCTCCTTGTCTCTTGCTGCTTCTAGTATTCTCTCCTTCATTTTTACCTTGGCTAATGTAATTATGATGTGTCTTGGCGTGTTCCTCCTTGGGTCCAACTTCTTTGGGACTCTCTGAGCTTCCTGGACTTCCTGAAAGTATATTTTCCTTGCCAGATTGGGGAAGTTTTCCTTTAATATCTGTTTAAATAAGTTCTCAATTTGTTGCTTTTCCTCTTCCCCTTCTGGTACCCCTATAATTCGGATGTTGGAACGTTTAAAGGTGTCCTGGAGGTCCCTAAGCCTCTCCTCAGTTTTTTGAATTCTTGTTTCTTCATTCTTTTCTGTTTGGTTGTTCCTTTCTTCC
>PVIA01001358.1:0-73993 GCA_004024845.1 Tonatia bakeri | reverse complement strand
GTGAGTCCCAGTTTTCTGTCCCTCACAATTGGTTCCCTGTTCGTTTTCCTTCATTTCTCTTATTGTAGCCTGCATTTGTTCATCTAATTTATGTCCAAAGTCTACCAATTCTGTGAGCTTCCTGATCACCAGTGCTTTGAACTGTGCATCTGGTAATTCTGCTATCTCTTGGTCACTTAAAAAAATTGGTTCTGGGGCTTTCAAATATGTTTGAGCCATCTTTTTTATTTTCCTTTGGGTTGGTTGCAGCTGTTTCATAAGGGGAGGGAGCCTTAGGTGTTCACCAGGGCGGGGCACCCCAGTCGCTGGGTTGTGACGTTGTATGTGGGGGCGGGGTCTGAGAGGGAACAATGGCACCTGCTCCGCTCTCTCTAGGACTTCCGTCCCCTCCACTGCCTCCCACAAGCAAACTGGGCCCTTCCTGTGCTGGCTCCCGGGCGGTGGGCTTGTGCACTTTCTCAGACTCTGTGGGCCTCCCCGAGAAATCTCCTGTGAGGCTGAGAGAGTCTCCTGGCCTCAGCTCCCAGACGGGGCTCTTAAGCTTTGAAACGCGGCGGCTCTGCCTGTTTTCGCTGCCCGTTTTCACTTAGTTTATGCAAACGTGTGGCTGCGGACAGCCAGCTGCCCTGAGCCCCTCACTGGGTCTGCCAGGGTCCGCCACCGGTCCGTCCGCTGCCGTCTGCGCCCTGCGCACCCGCGCCTGCCAGCCAGCGTTTCTTCCTGCTGGGACCCCTCGACCCCTGTCCGCAGGCCTCCAACTCCGCCGCTCCTTACCGGTCTGGATGTACTGGAGCCTGACTTCTGTTCAATTAATTTCTCTCTGTTCTGGTTGTTTCTTGTTTCTCAATTTTTGTTGTCTTTAGTTTTGGCTGCACGAGGAAGCACAATGCGACTGCCTATGCCTCCATCTTGGCCGGAACTCCTACGTTTATATTTTATTTCAACTTTTTTCCAACATTATTTAAAAATTATTTATTTGTTTTAAGAAAGAGGGGGAGGGAGGGAGAGTGAGAGGGAGAGAAACATTGATGTGAGAGAGAAACATCAATTGGTTGCCTCTCCTATGTGCTCTGATGGGGACTCAGCCTGCAACCAGGCATGTGCCCTGATCAGGAATCAAGAATCAAACCGGCAACTTTTTGCTTTGTGGGACGATGCCCAACCTACTGAGCCATGTCAGCCAGAGCTACATTATTTTTAATTGCATTTTTTTCTATCGCCATTTCTCCACCCACTCCCCTCCCCACTCCAATCACCACGCTCTTGTCCATGTCCGTGAGTCCACTCTCTCTCTCTCTCTCTTTTTCTCTTTTTGCTGGATCCCTCCAACCTCCCATCCTACCCCCAGAGTATAAATATCTTTTTTAAGTGATGATTATACAGACTTTTTCAGACAAACAAAAATGGGGGGAATTCCTTGGCAATAAACCCATATTACACAAAATGTTAGAGGAAGTTCTTCGGCAGAAAAAGGGTGACACTAGGGGAAGAATTGACTTATACAAATGAAGAGCAATGGAAATGATAAAGTCATGGCAAATATAAAAGACTGTTGGAAACCGCCCTGCCTGGTTTCAGAAGCTGTAACCCCCACCAAGGCTAAGGCTGAGGGAACGACCTTGGAACCATAAGCCAGCAAGGAGACAAGCTTATCTCCCTGGCGGGAGCACCGCTTCTGCTCCTTTTACTTCATCTATAACTGGCCCCCAATGCTTGGTCAGTTAGCCAATGATGGGTAAGATTCCCCAAGGGGGGAATGACCTAAGACAGGCACGATCACGTGGGAGGCCCCCAAGGAAGGACTTGGGGGGCTACAGTAAAAGGGGGTGATGGACCCTTGACCCTCGGCTCTGACAAAGCCTGAGTCCTCATGGTCTGCAGGAAAATCTCCTAATCTCTTGGCTGCCTTTGTTCCCTTGCTCCACCTAAGCCTGAAACAATGATGGAGGGTGGTGCAGCCCTGTACTGGAAAGGGTGGGTTCCCCAGCTGATCAGGCCTAAGAAAGAATGCATAAAATCCTGTGAAACCTGCTCTGTTTAGAATGCTGTCAATTGAATGAGAAGGGCCCAAGGAGGAAATAAGTTTGTTCCTTAAAGTCTTTTATAGCTCTTTGACCCTGACTCAAAATAGACCCTCAGAGTTCCTTGTTATTTGATCCTTACTTCCTGGCAATGAGTAATGAGCTTTACCTGACTTCCTGTGTAAAAAACCCAATAAAAGCCATTGAGGAAAAGGCTCTTGGTCCTTCTCCTTTGAGAGATCGGCCACCTTTCCTCCCCAAGCAGAACATGTCTTGGTAGACTTATTCTCATCCATGGCGGACGGGGGGCTTGGTGGGCAAAGTTCCCCCATAAAAGACACTTTCTTTTTATTTTATTCTCTTTAAAAGAAGATTTACTGTCAGTACAAATAGTAATAACATATTATGGAGTTGACACCATACAGAATTAAAATGCATGACACCAGAGCACAGGTGAGGAGAGGAAATTGAGGAAATTGAGGCACACTGTTGTAAGTTTCCGAAACCGCGTACAAAGTGGGAAATTCTTTCAAGGTAGACTATAATACATTGAGTATGTATATTATAAACCCCAGAGCAACCACTTTAGAAGGAGTCATAACTAACGAGCCAATAGTGGAGATGCAATGGATTCATAGAAATACTCAGTTATTCCAAAGAAGGCAGGAGACAAAAGAATAAAGACTAAATAGGACAAATAGAAAATGAAAACCAAGATGTTCAGATTCAATCAAACCACATCAATAGTTAAATATAAGCGGTCTAAACCAGGGACATAAATTATGGCTCTCAGCTCAGATCTAGCCTGCAGTCTGTTTTTCTACAGCAGGTTTGATTGGAATTGAATCATTATATATACATATGATACTAATATAATGTTAATATCAACTATATCTCAATTTTGGAAAAAGAAAAATAAGAAAAAACAAAAAAAAAATGAAGAAGCATCCAGCTGATTTTCAATCAATTTTCAATTGTGAAACATAATGAAATAGTTTTTTTTTTAATCCTCACCCAAGAACATCTTTTTATTATATTTCTAGAGAGAGAGGAAGGGAGAGAGAGAAACATCAACACGAGAGAGAAGTGCCATTTGGTTGCCTCCGGTATGCAACCAGACCAGGGATTAAACCTGCAACTTTTGCTTAGGTTATTATGCTCCAACCACACTGGCCAGGACTAAAATAGTTGTTTTAAGCTAAAAAGAAAAAAGTTTTACTGGAACCCAGGCCCACCCATTAATTTATGTGTGGTCCATAGCCTCTTTCTCACTACGGTGGAGGACCTGAATGAACAACAGAGGCTGGATGACTTGCAAAGCCTAAAATATTTACTCTCTGTTCCTTTACAGAAAAAAATTTGCCAACTGCTAATATAAACACCTGAATTGAAAGGCAAAGACTGTCAGACTGGATAAAGAAAAAAACAAGTACTTGCCCTGGCTGGTGTGGCTCAGTGGATTGAGTGCTGGCCTGGGAATCAAAGGGTCGCCGGTTCAGTTCCCAATCAGGACACATGCCTGGGTTGCGGGTCAGGTCCCCAGTGGGGAGCGTGCAAGAAGCAACCACACATTGGTGCTTCTCTTCCTCTCTTTCTCCCTCCCTTTCCCTCTTTCTAAAAATAAAATAATCTTTAAAAAAGGAAAAAAACAAATATTTGTTATCTATAAGAAATATACTTTAAACATAAAAATACTGATTGGTTTAAAGTAAGCGAACGTTCAGAGCTGTAGACGTGAATGACAGAAAGCTGGATGAGGGAAAGTCTGCTCACCAAATGGGAAAACTGGATACACACACACAAAATGATGCGGTTGAACCTTACCCTATGTACAAAAATGAACTCGAAGTGGATGAAAAACTTGACTGTAAGAGATAAAACTATAAAACTCTTAAAAGAAACATGGGAAATCCTCATGATCTTGGAATTGGCAATTATTTCTCTTTTTTGCAATTACCAAGGCAATTTATTAATATGATCTCTCAAGAAAATCTCATGGTCCAATGCAAATCAGAAAAACAATGATAACATTCAAATACCTCTATATTCCCAAAGAGCAATTAATCTCCTAATTCTTGCATCTATGGCTCATTTATCTCAGAGCTCTGTAGTCATCAGCTGGGGCTCCCCCCATACAATTTGCTTCCTCTTGAGTGTTTTATTAGTTGCTTTTGCTCACAACCCTCTCGGCTGACCAAATACTGTATTTTTAAAAATGCGTGTGAGTTTCTTACCCAAAGCCCAGAACTTAAGTGTAGACGTGACAAGCACCTTGACAACTGCATATCAACATGCCATCTCTATGATTACATTACAAATCACTTGAATTTTAAGTCTAAGGTACAACTTTTGATATAGCCCATAGGAAGTTTGGAGAGATAGGAAACTGAAATCATGTGGCTTGTATAAAGAATACATAATGGTCTAAATTGGGCAATTCATTATACTACTGCCCCAGGGAATTGACTTTTTGGTCTGGTACACAGCAAGTTGTCTGTCTGGAAATACGGGACTGACCTGAGGTGAAAGGCCATTGACAATGGCGGGGTTCATGGGGTTTCAGGGCCCAGATGCAGGCACAAAGCTGTCTGTATAGCTGGAAAATCCATGCCTAGTGCTGGGGAGGCAGCGGGCAGAGCTGCTGTCTGGTTGAAAGAAGGAGTGCAGGGCTTGGGGGAAGCGGCTGAGGTCTGTGAAGGGCGCCGCTGGGATCTGACGTGGCTGCAAAGAAGATGGTCAGCCATCAGCTCCCTTGTCGACCAGCACCGGAAGTTCAGTGCAAAAGTTCGCAATCACCAAGCCGTCAGGAGTATCTGCTGGTCAGATCAAATGTGCATTTCCAACTGCACTTCTTAACATGCGAACATCTCCACATGTGTGTGCAAGTACATCACGTACTTATACACTTTCATGGCAAACGCCCCAAAAAGGAAATTTAGAAATCACGTTAACAGTGCTAACAGACCTATGTGGGTAGTGAATGTTATTCACAAACAGAAGAATGGACTGATGTGAGAGTTGCAGTTCTCAAATTTCTTGAGCAAATATCCTTTCAAAGCACCTAAGTACCACAGCAGTGCTATAGTTTCGAAGGGCTGGAACGCAGTCTTTCGTAGTCCAAAATCATTTGTGTTATTTATCCTGTCACCTCTACGTGCCAGCCAACGGTGACTCTATCAAAGGTTACCTTCCCTCGATTGTCACTGCACTCAGCACCTGTCATAGGACGTCAGTTAATTGTGCACTGGGGTACAAATGTGGAAGTAAGATTTTTAACAAAAGAAAAGCCAATCGCATATTTTTTTTAATGAAGGTTGTTTGGTTTCGTCGTTTTGTTTTCAAATCCTGAAACAAGATCATATGACAACACAATTTACCTGGAGAGATCAGATATGTTCCAAAACAAACTACGTGTCTGGAACGTCACCGGTACATTCAGGACAACCTGATGTCCTGTCGTGAACGTACGAGCGGCAACAACGTCATCATGGCTTCCTTGGAATCACAGCAGCAGGGAAAGCTATTGGGAGTCACCTCTTGGACAGTGTGACTCCTTTCCTCCAGACCTTATAGACTAGTCGGGGGCTGCTACCACGTGTCCAACAGCTGGTGTGTTGGCAAGGTGGGTCTGGCCATGGGAGGGAATCCCCCACCCTCCCACAATGAGATGGGTGAAAGCCGTTAGCTGATAGGCTCCAGCTTGCTTCCTCCGTCTTGTAGGGCGGTTGCCAAGCCAGACCTGCACTCGGGCCTCGATGAGCTTTGCCCTCTGTGCCAGCTCCTCCCTGGTGCAAGTATCAGAGTAATGGGTTCTTGGAAAAGCGTGTTCCAGTCCTTCAAGCTGCTTTGCTGAGAAGGTGGTTTGGCTCGTCTGCAGTTTCCTCTGTAGTGGCAAATCGGGTTCAGAGTCAATGTCAGAGCCTTCATCCGACAGGGGTGCTGAGGTTTCAATGAAGGAAAACCAGAGCAGGCTGTCCTGAAACTTGTAAAGTTACCAAAGTTGTATCAGCTTGGCTTTGCAAAAAATGTAAGGCAGCCTCTGCGGAGCTTGGCAGCACTTTTCTGAAGAACTAACCCAGAGTAAGTGCGTGTCAGCTGGAGAGACTTACAGGGGAAGAAAACGTGATCTAAACAAACCTCTGGGAGCAGACACCCTGCTCGGCAATTGTTTCTTAAATGTGACACCAAAGCTCAAAAAACAATAAATTGGACTTCATCAAAATTAAAAAAATTTGTGTTTGGAGGGACACCATCAGGAGAGTGAAAAGGTAACCTGCAGAATGGGGGGAAGTATTTGCAAATCATATATGTGCTATGGAATTGATATCAAGACTATCTACAGAACTAAAGCTCAACAGCAGCAAAAAACCTAATTCAAGAAAGTGGCAAAGGACTCGAATAGTAATTTTTCCAAAGAAGATACGCAAATGGCCAATAAGCCCACGAATAGATACTCATCAGAGAAATGTCAGTCAAAACACCAGTGAGCTCCCACTTCATGTACAGTAGGATGGCCGTTATATACAAACAGCAACAGCCACCACCAGAAATAAAAGTACTGGTGAAGATGTGGACAAATTGGAACCTTGGTGCATTGCTAGTAGGAATGTAAACATTGCTGATGCTATGGAAAACAGCTTAGTGGTTCCTCAAAAAACATACACATAGAATTACCACTCCTAGATATATGAGCATATCCTTGGAAACTGAAAACAGAGACTGAGACGGGTACTTGGATACCAATATTCACAGCAGCATCATTCACACTAGCTAAAAGGTAGAAAACACCCCAGTGTTCACCAGCCGATGAAGGAATAAACGAAATATGTTATATACATACTTAGAAATGTTTAAAGTGGTAAACTTCGTGTTATGTATATTTTACCACAATAAAAACCAAGCAAAAGCTGGAATGGCTGTATTAATGCTAGACAAACTAGACTTTTGAACTCTTCAGTGATTCTCCATAGTCTTACGGCCAAAATCTATATTCGTTAGCATGACACTGACATGCAAAACCTTTGCCACCGTGTTCTCTGCCTACCGTTCTGGCTCAGCCGGCCACACAGCAAGCACGCTGGCCGCTCCGCAGGACGGAATGGAACGCCCGATTGTCTCCTGCCTCTGCGTCTCTGTACCTGCTGTTGTTTCTGTGAGGGACGTCGTCTTCCCACCCTTCACCTGGCTGCCTTCTACTCGCCCTTTGAGGTAAAGATGAAAATCACCTCATTTCAGGAGCCTTGCCTAACTCACTCCCACCCCCACCGCAGACTTCCGGCGGGGTTTTCTCCAAATGTGTCCAGGGCACTCCATGTCCACCACGCTGTACAGTGATGGGTGGTTTCCTCACCCGCTTCATTCGCGACTGTATCTCACCCTCTGTGTTTCCAGTGCCTGGGATTGTGTCTGGCATACGGTATGCCCACAGTAAATATTTGTCAGATGAATCAAATTCTGTGGCAGTGCCCATGAAGGTGCACGGGGGACCCAAATAATGGAAATCTCCCCCTTTATCACACTGGCCATTTCGACTATTTCCCTGCTTCTGTTGTCTAATGTAGCAGAATGTAGGGTATAATGGTATAATGGTGAAGTAGTTCTCAAACTGATAAATAAATACTACCCTGTGATTGTGAAACTCGTGAAATCTATGCACAATGGATGTGATTAAATGTCTGCAAATGTCATCCTAAGAAACAGGATGCAGCAGGGCCTGGAAATGTAATCAGGGCATGACGGAATGTGGAGGAAAGCTGTAACCGAATCGATGGCCTTAACAGCTGAAGAAAGAATATGTGAGCAGAAGGGGGGGGTGGTCTGCAGGGAGTGCTGGAAAGGGGAGCCAAGGAACAAACATTTGTCATTATGTCTCCAGGCCTGTCGAGGGAGAGAGTTGTTTTTTTGACCATCGACACAAATATGCAGTCCACCCTATATCCCTATGGATGCCACAGAGCTCATCCAATTCCCTCCCTTTGTTCTCATTTCATGCTCGCAAACAACCTCTTGATTATAATTTGGCTTTCCATGTAGATTTTCCAACAGGAGAGAATGCGCTGACCAGTCAACATGAACATCTGGTCCATTTGGCAAGGAGTGTCCTCTTTGTATATGAATGCATTGGTGTTCTGGTTTATACATCAGTCAGTTCGTACGCCCCAGGGGATGCTGAGGTGCTCACTCTCCCAGCTCTCCCTGAGCCTGCCCCGAGGTTCTGATCCCCTTTGTTTGCACCCTCCTTCAGCAGGGGCTGAGGACAGAGAATCGGGAGTCCGCCACAGCACCCCCAGCTTTGAGCCCCTGTGGCTGTGGACTTACACCCTCCTGGCAGAGGCAAAGGGCATGGGCCCACAACTGGTGCTGCCCTGCAGGTCGTTCCTCAGGACCTACCCTCCTTTTCAGAAATCTGGTCTCTGCTCTGATGCATTTCTCATCTTCCCATACCATGATTCCTTGTTGACGTGTTTATTTACCTCCATAATCAAGTCCAAAGGGCAGGCATTAGGAATGTTACTTTCAGAGAACAAGGCTGGAGTTGAGATGAGTCTGGCAAAGGCTTGGCTTCAATTACAATAGAGGGGGAAGAGACCAGCATGTACCTGGCTGAGTGAGTCCTGTTGAAACGGTTGCTTAGACAATTTTTGCAGGCTCCAAGTCCTCGACTAATGATTTTGGTGGTCCTATGAGTATTCTGTAGGGTGCTTTGTCTTAACGGGCTGTTTTGAGCTCTAGAAAAAGTTAGGGGATGAGTTCATAGGAATGGGTCAATCCTGGGTTGCAGAAAAGCCTAGAACACATTCAGGCTGAAAGGAAGACCCGTAGAAAGTAGAGGGAAAGAAGACGGGGGTCGGTGAACCCTACTTTAATTTTTTTTAAAAACCTGAAAATTTGTAATTAAACAAAAGGAATTGTTATCCTCCCTTTTTAGGAGGAACTGTATCTCAGGGGCAGCAGCCAGCCCTGGTTGATGAGGAGGGGCTCTGCCTGGCAGCCTGCCCCTGGAGAGCTACCTGGGCTCTGCCGCTTTGGCGCACTATCAAGGATCAGCTCCCCGACCACCGTTCATCAAGCAGCTTTTAAACCCACCGAAGCACCTTGTCTGGAGAAATACTTTCCTTCATTTCCAAATGATCGTTTTCCTCGTTGTATAATTCTTTTCTGCCTCTGTTTGCTGGTATTCTTCTGATTTCAAAGAGTATGTTTAGTAATACATCATTTTGGTTAAGACATTACACATTCTCTATAAATGTAGAGAGACCCAAAAGGGTATTAATGTGAGTATTATCAGTGGCGTATCTTTTTTGAGATGTGATTCATGTACCATAAACTTCATCCTTTTAGAGGGTACAATTCAGAGGATTTTAGTAGAATCTCGGGGTTGTGCCACTATTACTATATAATTCCAAAACATTTCATCACTCCAGAAAGAAGCCCCATATGCATTAGTAGTCACTCCCCACATCCCCCTTTCCCCACGCCTGGCAAGCAAAAATCTGCTTTGTGTCGTTATGAATTTGCCTGTTATGAATACTGCATATACATGGAATCATGCCATATGCAGACTTCTGTGTCTAGCTTTATTCACTTAACATGATGCTTGCAAAGCTCACCCACACTGTGGCGTGCGTCAGCACTTCACCTCTCCTTGTGGCTGAACACTATTCCATCGCATGGGTGCGCCCCATTTGCTTGCTCTATTCATCAGTGGGTGAATACTTGGTTTTTTTTAAGCCTTTTTAACTGTTATCAATAATGCTGCTATGAACATTGGGGTACAAGTTTTTTGTGAACACATTTTCTTTTCTTTTTTTTTAAGATTTATTTATTTATTTTTAGAGAGGGAAGGGCGGGAGAAAGAGAGAGAGAGAAACATCAATGTGTGATTGCTGGGGGCCATGGCCTGCAACCCAGGCATGTGCCCTGACTGGGAATCGAACCTGCGATACTTTGGTTCGCAGCCCGTGCTCAATCCACTGAGCTATGCCAGCCAGGGCTTGTGAACACATTTTCAATTCTTTTTGGTATATGCCTAGGAGTAGACTGGTTGGTAACACAGTAATTTTATGTTTAACTTTTTGAGGAACTGTTTTCCCAAGGGGCTGTACCATTTCACATTCCCCCCAGCAATGCAGGGGGGATCTGCCTTCTCCACATCCCTGCCAATGCTAGTTACTGTATATGTGTTTTATTAGGGCTACTTCACTGTGTGTGAAATCGGGTTTCATTATGGTTGTTGATTTTCATTTCCCCGATGGCTAATGATGTTGAGCCTCTTTTCATATGCTCATTGGTCATTTGCAAATCTTTGCAGAAATATGGACAGAAGTCTCTTGCCCACTTAAAAATTAGGTTGTCTTTTTATTGCTGGGCTGCAAGTGTTATTTTCTGTATTCTGGATACTAGGCCCTTGTCATACATGTGATTTGCCAATTCTTTCTCCCTTTCTGTGGGTTGTTTTTTACTGTCTTAAGAAATAATGTGCCGTGAAGCACCAAAGTTTTTAACTGTGAGGAAGCTCCACTTACCTAGTGTTTCTCTGGTTGTTTGTGCCTTTGGCATTCTAAGAAACCATGCCTGATCTAAATTTATGAAATTTACACCTGTATTTTCTTATAAGTGTTTTATCATTTTAGTTCACACAGTTACGCTTTTGGTCCACTTTGTATATAGTATGCAATATATATGTGAGTCTGTATATAGTATAAAGTAAGGGCCCAACTTCACTCTTTTGTGGGTGGGTATACCCACCAACATCATCCCACCAACATTAGTTATCCCACCAACATTAGTTGAAAGGACTATTTTTTCCACCTAATTGCCTTGCCACAGTTGTCAAAAATCAATTAATCACAATTGATTTTTCTGTACTTTCAGTTCTGTTCTATTAATTTATATGTCTATATTTTTGGCAGAATGATGCAGTTGGGAACATTGTAGTGCTATAGTAAGTTTTGAAGTTAGGCCGTGTGAGTCCTCCAACTTTGTTCTCCTTTTTCAAGATTGTTTGGTTCTTCTGAGTTCCTTGCATTTCCATTTGAATTTTAGGATCGCCTTGTCAATTGATGCAAAAAAGAAATTCTGCTGAACCCTATAGGCACCTTGTCCATTAGGCCATACTACCAAGACACGGAGTCAAATCAGCCCTACCTAACACAGAAATAAACACAGGGAGGCTGCCAAAATGAGGAGACAAAGAAACATGGCCCAAATGAAAGATCGAAACTCCAGAAAAAGAGCTCAATTAAATGGAGATAAGCAATCTATCAGATGCAGAGTTCAAAACTCTGGTTATAAGGATGCTCAAGGAACATAGCGAGGACCTCAGCATAAAAACAATCCAGTCAGAAACAAAGGATACACTAATTAAAATAAAGAACAATTTACAAGGAAATGACAGTAGAATGGATGAAGCCAAGAATCAAATCAATGATTTGGAACATAAGGAAGTAAATAAATAAATAAATAAATAACCAATCAGAACAAGAAGAAGAAGAAGGGATCCAAAAAAATGAGGAGAGTATAAGCAGACTCTGGTACAACTTCAAGAGGTCCAACATTCATATCACAGGGATGCCAGAAGGAGAAGAGAGAGAACAAGATATTGGAAATCTATTTGAATAAATAATGAAAGAAAACTTCCCTTATTTGGTGAAGGCAATAGATATGCATGTCCACGAAGCACAGAGAGTCCCCACACAAGATGGATGGAAAGAGGCCCATTCTAAGCCACATCATAATTAAAACGCCAAAGGTTAAAGATAAAGAGAGAACCTTAAAAGTAGCAAGAGTAAAGAAGTTAGTTACCTACAGGGCAGTTCCCCTAAGACTGTCAGCTGATTTCTCAAAAGAAACTTTGCAGGCTAGAAGGGACTGGCAAGAAATATTCAAAGTCATGAAAAGCAGGGGCCTACAGCCAAGATTGCTCTACCCAGCAAAGCTATTGTTTAGGATCAAAGGACATATAAAGAGTTTTTCAGACAAGAAAAAACTGAAGGCCTCTATCATCACCAAACCATTATTATATGAAATGTTAAAGGGAGTTATTTAAGAAAAAGAAGGAGATCACAACTATGAACAATAAAATGGCAATAAATACATATTAATCGACAATGGAATCTAAAAAACAAGCTAAGCAAACAAGAAGAATAGAGACAGAACCATGGATACATGGAGCTTTTTGATGGTTGTCAGATTAAAAGGGGATGTGAGGGAGTGGGTGAAGAGGAGAGGGGATTAAGAAGTACAAATAGGTAGTTACAGAATAGCCATGGGTGGGTTTGTGTACATCCTAGGACCCTGTGGGTCTGTCCTCACTCTTCTGTGAGGCCAGGAGTTTCCCCCACCACCTAAACCCTCACCCCTCACAGGTATATTTCAGTCAGAGGCTTTGAGGCCTTATTTCCCGTGCTGGAAACCTGGGTTGCGTGGTCCGTTTTGCTCCCCCAGTTGTTCCAGTTGATCTGAACTCGAGTGTGGTACCACCCGGTCTGCAAGCTACCCCTTTGCTGGGAGTCCTCTCTGCCCCACTGTCAATCTCTGCCCCTCCTACAGGCCTGGATGAATGTTTCTTTAACTCCTTGGTTGTTGGACTTCCATACGGTTCAATTTTCTGGCAGTTCTGGTTGTTTTTTGTTTTTAAACTAGCTGTCCTTTTGATTGTGCAAAGAGGCATAGTGCGTCTACCTGCGCCTCCATCTTGGCTGGAGGTCTGTTTTATTTTCCCGTGTACTTTTTTTCTTTCTATTCCTCTGACTGGATAAACTCAACTGAATCATTTTTATGTTTGAAAATTCTTCTGCCTGCTCAGGCCTGTTTTAGAGACCCTCTAGTGAATTTTAAATACTCAGGATAGTACTTTTCAACTATAGAATTCTTGTTCAGTTCTGTTTTAAAAATATAATGTCCACCTCTTTATGAATATTTTCTTTTTGATAAGACACTGTTCTCATACTTTCCTTCAGTTGTTTTTAGACTGGTTTCCCTTCACCCATTGAACACATTTATAATAGAGAATTTAAATCTGTCCTTTCAGTCCAACATCCGGGCTTTCTCAGTGAGTTTCTTTTGATTGCTCCCCCATCCACCCATGTATTGACCATATTTCTTATTTCTTTTCACCTGTCATCATTTTTTTTTTTTGCTGAAAACTGAACATTTTAAATCACATAATAGGGTAATCTGGAATTTAGATTGGCAGTCTGGAATATAATCTGTAAACCAGATCCTCTCTCCTCTCCAGGGCTCTTGTTGTTGCTGTTTGTTTAGTGACTTTTCTAAACAAATGCCATAAACTTTGTGCTGTTTTTTTGTAGATGACCATTGAAGGCTCTGTTCTTTTAGCTTAGTGGTCAGCTAATGACAGAAGAGACATTTCCTTAAATGGTTGGAACCAACAAGTCTCCCAGTCTGTGTAGGGCAGTCCAGTGTACATGTTGAGGCAAACCTTCAACGCTCAGCCACGTGGTTGAAAATTCTTCCTCAACCTTTAGTTCCTGCTTGTGCAGAGGCCCAAGGTCAGTGGCGTGAGCTCTGGAGGTCTCTGCTGATGAAGCACACAGCCCTGGTCATGAGTACAGCCCACATGTGTGGTGGCCTTTGAGATTTGCAGGAAAATGCAGATCTTTATAAAGCCACCGTGGACATTTCATCCTCAGGTTGTTCTTATAAATGATTTGACAGGTCTATTATTTGCCCTAACTACTTTCCAAGGACTCAGACAGCTGTGAGGTTAAACAATTACCTCTAATTCACAGGTGGCAAACACAAGGCCCGTGGCTGAATCTGGCCCTCCAACTTGTTTTATCCGGCCTGGCACTTTGTTTCTACCTGGCCGCAGCACTCTGAGCTCTCACTTAACTGTTAAGGAGTAGTTACATTTATACAGACCTAAAATTATGTTCAGCCCTTTGAAGGCAACCGGGAGGCTGATGTGGCCCCTGGTGAAAATGAGTTTGACAACCCTGCTTTAATTGTTTTAGCCAAATGTTTTGGGGGACAGGTTTTTACATGGGGTGAGACCTGAGTCAGTCAAATAAAGCCAGCCTTGCAAATGGGGTCTCCCAAGGAACCACCAGAGAAGTAAAAAATGACAACTTTTTATGAATAAGGCTTTGAAGGAGCTCCGGTCCCATTCTGTCCTCTCTGGTGGCTGCCAGACTGCTGGTTGTCACTGTAATTGTGGGCTGTTGGTTTTCAAGGCGGCCATGGAGCTGGAAATAGGCACCTGGAAATAGGGCAAGTTAAATTTCGCAAAACACATAGCTCTTACTGAGATGCAGATTGTTTCTGAAAAAATCATCTTTGGATTGCTGTAAGCCTTTATTTAATTTTCAGAGTTCTGGTAAAGTTGATTCTGATGATATTTGCTATTTTTTTTTTTCATTGCTTTTATGGAGGAAAGCATTTGGGAGTTCTCAGCTCACTATTTTTGCTAACCTTACTCAGTGATAACTTGGTGATAAGTCTTGGTGAAAGGCAGGTAATACATTATTTTCTAGTTTTAGTTTGTCTACATTTTCTAATTTTCCACAATACAAATTGATGTGTCCACAGTAAATGTTCATTTACATAAAGAATAAGAATAAAATCTAAAATAAAGTGCATGAAATTTTAGTTTGCCGTCTCAGTGAATACAACTATTCAAACCAGGAAGCTTCAGTTAGGAACTTCATAATCTTTTAACTTTTCCTTATTTTTTTTTTCAGTTATCATTGTCATTTGATCTCTATTGGCTAGAAACAGAGGCTTTAAAATGAAAAAATCTGCCTGCATTTTTGTGAAGGCAACAAGGATAATGGCATGGGAACTGTGACCCTTTAGTTAGTATTAAGAGAGAGAGAGAGAACTGCTTGGGATGAAGGGGTCATTGTAAGAGCAACCCACAGTCCTGGTGTTCCTGGGACAACCCCCGTTTATACCTGTTGTAACAGTGTAATAATGACTAGCACCCAGTTGCCACTCTCAAAAGTGTCCCAGTTTGGATGACAAATATGGCCATCCTCACTGCTGACAGCAGCAGGAGCTGAGGAAGCCAGCCACTGACTCAGGGACAGCTATGAGAACAGAAAACCTGGGAAGCCAGCCTGGTACCAGAAGCGGACCTGGGAGTGAACAGCTGAAGGGCTTGAGCGTGGCTCCCCAGCTAAGGCAGAGAGATTTGCACCATCGTTTCTCAGGTACTTCTTAAACCCCGTCTTGGGTGAGTCGTTGGTTCAAGCTGATTCCTCCAGAGTTACTACAAGGCAATCACTAGATCCTTCCCCCACCTTCTGGGGCCAGCAGGGGAATTCAGGCCCACCTCGGGCTTTTGTGGACATTTCCCAGGTTTTCTGCCATGTGGTAGTCCCTCTCCAGGCTCCTCCAGCCGAGATACGATTTGGGATTTACGGTCCTGAAAAGTTCTTCTACAATGTTCTTCCTGGTGTCTGTGGCTTCGTGGAAGCCTCTTTGGAACTACAGGGAAAGAGACTCACTTTGGCTGCAAGGACCTAGGTAAGTGCCCGGGTTGGGGAGCACAGGAGCTGAGTCCTGCAGCCTGGGGACTGAGGGCAGCTCCCTGGGATTCAGGGGGTCTGTTCAGAGCAAAATTTAGGTACTGTGGGGGAGTCTCCTTTGGTTGGGTGCCTCTGGGCTGAGGGCAGGGCAGCACCGTGTACTAGCTTCTGAAGTTTTTGGAGGATAGGAGCACCAGACAGGAATTCTTGCCTGGGACAAATATCTGGATGTTGCTCACCGAGAAAATGCAATGCAACAAATTCCAGAACCCAGTTTGATTGCCACAGCAACGTAAGCCCTTTCTACGGAAGAAAGCTTTCAGCAGAGTGTTCAGGAAGCACGGCCGACGCTCTCTCTACTACACCTGTGGGACCCTCCCGTGCAGTCACGCAGGCACGGGCCTGGGGCTCTGATAACTCCGAGTTTTCCCAAATCAGACCTGGTGATTAGGGATAGGGAAGATTGGCAGGTGGGGGTCATTGCACTCACATAATATTACTAGGGTTAAGATTATACCATATACCACCATATCGGGCATGATTCAGCTGCAGGAAGAACTGTTTAAAAGATATTATTACAGTATCTACAAAATTGCCCAGTTTATATGAATTTTACTCAACTTTATTGAGTTCTAATTTACATTCAATAAAATGCACCCATGTTAAGCATACAATTCAGTGAACATTGACGATGTATATATCCAGGTAACCACATCTGCAAGCAATTCCATTAACCCTAGTAATTCCCGGCCTCCTCAGGCCAGGTAATACACCTTGCTCTTGTCTTAGGTGACCGCTGACCTGCTTTCTTTCACTACTGATTACACTTGCATCTTGTAGAATTTCATTTACTGGAATCATACGGCATGGTTCTTGTTCACCACACGGGGTTTTGTTTTGTTTTGTTTGTGAGATTTGTTCATGTTGCTGTTTGTACCAGTACTCAGTTGCTTTTGACTGCCGAGTGTGAATGTCCCACAATCTGTGTTTGTTCACCTGCTACTTGACATGTGGGTTGTTTTCAGATTCAAGCAATTATGAGTAAGATTGCTAAGAATATTCATGCAGAAGCCTTTGTGAGAACATATGTTTTTATTTTTCTTGGGTAAACAGGAGTAGAATTGCTGGGTTGTATGGTAAGTGTGTGTTTAACTTTATAAGGAACCATCAAACTGTTTTTTTAAAGTGGTTGCACCATTTTACATTCTCACCCACAATATGTAAGTTCCAATTTCTCCACATCTTTAATACTTAGAATGATCACTTTTTAAAGTTGTAATAATTCTAGTCAGTGTGTAGTGGTAAATTATTGCAGTTTTCATTTGTAGTTCTCTGGTGACTAATTACATTGTATATATTTATGTGCTTATCAACCAGTTATAAGTATTTTGTGAAGATCTCTTTAAATCCTTTGCCCATTTCACACTGGGTAATTTGTTTTCTTATTAATGAGTTGTAAAATTATATATATATATATATATATATATATATATATATCCTTTTCTGGATACAAGTCCTTTTTCTGATATATGTTGATACTTACTTTTCTGGGGTATGGATCGTTATTAAATATATTTTTCCAGAATTTTCTACATTTCATCTAGGTTGTCAAATTTGTTGGCATAAAATTATTCAAAATACTATTTTATTATCCTTTCCATGTCTGTAGGGTCTGCGGCGATGATGTCTGTCACTTCTGATACTGGTGATTTGTGTCCTTCATCCTGGATCAGTCTAGCTAAGGGCTTGTCAGTTTTGTGAACACTTATGGAGAAGTTCCTTTGTTAATCTTTCCATTGTCTGTCTCTTCTTTGTTCCTTTCTGCTCTTTATTAGTTCTTTCCTTTTATGGACTATGGGCCTATTTTGCTCTGTTATTTCTGTTTCTTAAGGTGGAAACTTAGGTCATTGATTTCAGGTGTTTTCCCCTCAGCACTGAGTCAGCTGCTTCCCAGCAACTTCATTATATTGTGTTTTCATTGTCATTCGCCTTAAAATATCGACCCATTTCTCTTGTGATTTCATCTTTGACCTATAAATTATTTGTAAGTTTGTTGTTTAATTTTCCTTAATTTGGGGTTATGATGGCCATATTTTTAAAAACTTATTTCGAAAATTCCCACTGACATTTGATTTGGTGCTAGACACCCGTAAGCCTGAATAGCCGCCTGTGTGTGCTCCCTCCTGCAGCACCCTAGTGAGGCTCACCCACCCACGGGCCTCGCACGCACACGTGCCCTCTTGCCATCTGAAGTTGCATGCCGAGCAGAACCTCTTTCATATCTCGTACTGGCAGGACATTCCTTTATAAAGGAGTGCACACTCGCTCTTCACTCTTTTTTGGACTTTCTCCAAAGAAAGCAGTCCTCCCCACCACTCACCTTGGGCTTTTCCCTTTTATGTGAGTAATTAACGTTTCTCTGGTCATACCAAAGGGTCACCGTCACATCGACATTCACAGATACAGTTGGAGCGTCTCCATGTCATGGCGGAGAGGCTCTAGCAGGGGTTTTCTGAAGGTGTAATTTAATGCCTTTGTGCTCAGAGAATATGCTTTGTACGATTTCTGTGCTTTTCCATCCTTTTGTTGGAACTTGTTCTGTGGTTCAACATATAGTTTACAGTGGTGACTGTATCACAGGAGCTTGAGAAGAATGCCCACTCTAAGATCATTGGGAGTAGTGCTCTACAAATGCTAATGAGGTCAATTTGGTTAATAGTGTTGTTCAAGTCTTTTGCACCTTTACCGATTTTCTGTCTATTTGCTCTAACAATTACTAAGAGAGAAAAGCAGAAATTTCCAGCTATAACTGCAAATTTGCACATAACCTTTCCTTTAGTTCCATTAATTTATACTTTGTATATCTTGAAGCTCTGTTATTGGATGCTATGTCTAGGTGAATTGATTATTTTATTATTATGCGATGTTCTTGTGGCAGGAAGAATTCCAAGGTGACCCGCACAATTTTTTCTCCCCTCTTGTATGTGTAATAGACCTGAATAATCTCCAGGACTGTTAATATGTTGGATTTTACTCCCAGGCTTAGATTATGTTGTATTGGCACCATTAACCTTGAACTGGAGGCATTATCTGGGTCAGCCTGACCTAATCACGCGAAAACAGAGTTCTCTACAGCCGGTCACAGAAGGGGAGTCAGAAATTTGAAGCATGAAGATTCAATGTGCTGACAGCCAGCAAAGAAACGGGGAACTCAGTTATTCAATCACCAGGAACTGAATTCTTCCAACAAGAGTGGGCTTGAAAGCAGATTATTTCCCCAGAGCTTCGATGAGAACTCAGCCCGGCTGATCTCAGTCGTGTGAGACCCTGTGAGAGGACCCAGTCGCGCCACGCCAGGCTTCTCATGCACGGGATTCACACTAGCCCATGGGTGCTGTGTTGAGCTGTCAGGCTTGTGGTAATTTGTTATGCAGCTGTGGAAAACCGACACAGTACTTCTTTGTCTCTGCCAATATTCCTTGTTCGGAAGTCTACTTTCTCTGATATTATACTGTCAGTCACTCCTGATTTCTTGTGATTGGGGTTTGCATGTTATGTCTCATTCCATATTTATATTTCAGCCTGTTTCTTTATGTAGCAAGTGTATTTCTCGTAGTCGTTGTATATTTGGGTCTTATTTTGTAATTCACTCTGACACTCTCTGCCTTGCAATCGAGCATTTTCATTTTATTTAATTACCTATATGGTCTGGCTTATGTCGACCATCTTGCTATTTTCTATCTGAATTTTTTCTTCTCTCTCTTTTTCTGCTGTCTTTTGCTTCAATTGTGTGGGTTTTTTTTTTAGCATTTCATTTCACTTCCTCTATTGCATTGCTAATTATGGCTCTTTGCTTTAGTTTTCTTAATTTGTTCTATATTTCTAATATCCATCTTTGAGTTATTGCATTTCACCTTCAAATAATATTATATTCAATATTAAGTATGTAATTGCACACTTCCAGAGAACCTGCTGGTCATTTGTGTTCTTGTCATAATTTTACACTCTATATAAATATCACCATACATTCTTAATTTTTTAATTTAAAGAATCAATTGTACTTTAAAGCAATTACAAAAGTGAGAAAGTTTATTTATGTTAACCCACATCCTTGCCATTATGATGCCTGTGTGTGTGTGTGTGAGGTTCTTTCAAGAAGGAATAATTTTTCTTCAGAGTGAAAAATTTCATTAACCTTTCTTGTAGCATAGTAGTGTCAGAGACAAATTATTTTAGCTTTGTGTTTGTCTGAAAATGTCTTTATTTCACCTTCCTTTAAAGCACCCTTTTTGATTTGGGAATAAATTTGGATGTACAGAATAGTTGCAGAGACAACAGAGTTCTCACACGTCTTTCCGCGTTTCCTCTGTGACTGTACATTTGTCAAAACTCAGAAGCCAACACCAGCTTGTTTTTACTAACTGCACTCCAGAACTCCTTCCACGAGCGTCCTCTTTCCATCCTAGGATCCTGTTCAGGGTACCACACTGCACTTAGCAATCAAGCATCCTTCGTCTCCTCTGCTCTGTGATAGTTTCTCATACTTTCCTTGTTTTTTGTGACCTCAACAGTTTTGAAGAGTGCTGGTCAGCTATTTTATGCAGTGTTCTTCAATCTTTCTGATGTTTTTCTCATAGTTAGGCTGGCATTCTGGGCTTTTGGAAGGAAGACCACAGAGGTAAGGTGCCCCTCTCATCACATTCTGTTAGGAGGCACATAATGTCACTCATGGTGGTAGCCATGATCCTGTAGTTAACATGGGGTTTGCCACGTTTCTCCGTGGTGTAGCTAATATTTCTCCCTCTCCATACTTTATACTAGAAATTAGAGTAAGTCCAGGGAGGAAGGAATTAAATTTCACCTGTTGGAGTGGAGAGTATCTAGCTCTATATCTCTATATTATTTGGAATTGTTATCCAGAGAAGATGTTTCTTCACTTTAATTTCATTCATTAATTCAATGAATCATTTATTTATGTAAGTATGGGCTCATGTATATTTACTTTGTATTTTGGGTTGTACTCCAATACTGGTATTTGTTTTGTTGCTCTAATTGTACCAGTTTAGCAGTTGGGACATTTTTCAGCTTGGTTCCCGTGTCCCCTTGATGTGTCCCCATTCCTCTGTTTTTTGAGCATTTCTTACTTTCTGATGCTACAAGATGCTTCTTTCTGGTATTTTCCTTACCGCAGTCTTAGAATCAGCCATTTCTCCAAAATGCCTGTTTTATTTTAATTTAAAAATGGTATATAGAAATGAAAATGTGGGCACCGGGTTTGTTCATTACTACCGGGATGTCATTGTTTTTAGCCCCTCTCAGCAGACAGAGCTAGGTAATATATGTATATATACTAAGTCATAAATATATCTGTAACTCTTTCTGTACTTACGTATGTATGTATATGCATATCACAGTTATGAGTTTATATGTGTATATGTATAAAGCATACATAAGTTCAGTATTGATTCCTCTGGCTCCAAACCAGTGTCACAGGGCTGTGTCATCCTTCCTTTCTTCCCTCTCCAGAGTGAGAGGCCAGGCCCCCACCATGCATCGTCCATCTACTTATTTATCCCCTGTACACATGCAAAGCCATTGCAGAATCATGAACCTGTACTCCAATGAGAAATAAATGAACAATAGAATACAGTTTTTATGTATGGTTTCTTTGGTCTCTGACCTGAAACTTTCAGTCAAGTGCCATTTGCAAAGAGCATGGGCCTGCTCCCTTTCTCTGAGCACCTCAGGCATGGTTACGTCACACGTGCGCAGTGCAGCTAGATCCGCCCCTCTGTCCATCCTGGAATCTCCCCCCACACTGCTAACCTGCATCTGGCATGACCGCTGTAGTGGTATAGTGATAGAAAGTCTTGAAATAAGATAATGGGTCATTTCTGAAAATTGTTTGGATATTCCAATTCCTTTGCCTCTCCATGTGAATTTTAGAATTAGCTTATAAAAAAAACTTTAAAAAATCTACAAAAAATATTGGCTGGGATTTTGATTAGGATTGCATTAAATCTAAGACCATATTTGGTAGGATTAATGTTTTAATAAGGTAGAGTCTTCCAGTCCATAAACATTGTGTGGGGGGGACTCCGCCCACAGGGCACTGGCCCCCCCCCCCCCACTCCCCTCCCATCCACCACGGATGAGAATAAGTCTACCAAGACATGATCTGCTTGGGGAGGAAAGGTGGCCGATCTCTCAAAGGAGAAGGACCAAAAGCCTTTTCCTCAATGGCCTTTTATTGGGTTTGTTTACACAGGAAGTCAGGTAAAGCTCATTACTGATTGCCAGGAAGTAAGGATCAAACAATAGATAACAAAGAACTCTGAGGGCCAATTGAGTCAGAGTCAGATAGCTAAAGAGCTGTAAAACTTTGAGGAAGAAACTTGCTTCTTGTTTGGACCCTTATCATTTAATTGAGAGCATTCTAAACAAAGCAGGTTTCACAGGATTTTACATATTCTTTCTTAGGCCTGATTGCCCAGGGAACCCGCCCTTCCCAGCACAGGGCTGCACCACCCTCTGTCATTGTTCCAGGCTTAAGTCAGGCAGGGGAAGTAAGGCAGTCAAGAGATTAGGAGATTTCTCATAGACAGAATGAGGACTCAGGCTTTGTCAAAGCTGAGGGGCGAGGATTCATCATTCCCTTTTGCTGTAGCCCCCAAAGTCCTTCCCTGGGGCCCTCCCACATGATTGTGCCTGTCTTAGGTTGTTCCCCTCTTGGGGAATCTTACCTGTCATTGGCTAACTGACCAAGCATTGGGGGCCAATTATAGATGGAGTAAAAGGAGCAGAAGCAGCACTCCTGCCAGGGAGATAAGCTTTTGTCTCCTTAGTGGCTTACGGTCCAAGGTCACTCCCTCAGCCTTAGCCTTGGCGGGGGTTACAGCTTCTGAAACCAGGCAGGGTGGTTCCCAACAAAACATGCTTTATGTTTCCATTTATTTAGCTCTTTTATTTCTTTCATCAATGGTTTTTAGTTTTCCACATACAGATCTTGCACATATTTTGTCAGATTTATATCTAAGGTCTTTTTGAGGATGGTACTATTGCAAATGGTATTGTTTTTTGTTTTGTTTTAATTTCAGGTTCCAATTGTTCATTGCTTGTATATGGAAACATAATTAACTTCTGTATCTTGCAATCTTGCTAAACTCACTTTTTAGTTCTAGGAGATTTTTTTTTTTTTTTTGTAGATTTGGTGGGATTTTCCACATGTTGCCTATGGCTAAAGACAGTTTGTTTATTCCTTCCTAATCTCTATATTTTTTCTCTTCCGTACCTTATAGGACTAGGTAGGAATCCAAGTACCATGCTGAATGGAAGTGGTAAAGAGGACATCCTTGCCTGTTCCAGATCTTAGGAGGAAAGCATTTAATCTCTCACTGTTAAGTATGATGTTAGCTGTAGATGTGTTTGTAGATATTTGTAGATGCCATTTATTAGGTTAAAGACATTTCCTTCTATTCCTAGTTTCCTGAGAATTTCTCTTTTTAATCATGAATTGATGTTGAATTTTGTCTAAAGATTTTTCTGCATCTACTGGTATGGTCATATGATTTTTCTTACTTAGTCAATTAATATGGTAAATTGTATGATTAATTTTCTCCCCAGCTTCATTGAAAGTTTATTGACATACACAGTATGAGGATTAGACACATGTATATATTAATTACCACAATAAAGTTAGTGAATGTCTCATCCCTTTACAAAATTACGAGTGTGTGTGTGTATGTGGTGATAACAGCTAAGGCCTACTTACTTGAAAACATTCAAATATTGTATACAGTATTGATAAGTATAGTTACCATTATATTGGTTGGCTATTGAATGTTGGTCCAGCCTTGAATTCCTAATACGAACCCCATGTAGTCATATGTATTTTTCTTTTTTTTGATCCTTACCTGCGGATATGTTTTAGAGAGAGAGGAAGGGGGAGAGAGAGAGAGACACCGATGTGAGAGGGAAACATCGATCTGCTGCCTCCCACACGTGCCCACACCTGGGATCAGACTGGAAACCCAGGTATGTGCGCTGCCAGGACCCAAACTTCAGCCCTTCGGTGTTTGGGATAGTGGTCCAACCAACTGCTCCACCTGGCCAAGGCTGGATGTTTTTTTTAATGTATTGGTGGATTTGATTTGCTAATATTTTAAAAAGGATTTTTGTGCCTAATTCGTGGGAGATATTCGTCTATAGTTTTCTTAAACGTCTTTGAGTTTTGTAGTTGGGGTAATGCTAGGCTCATAAAGTGAGCTGGAAGTACTTTTTTTTTTTTTAAGATTTTATTTATTTATTTTTGGAGAGGGAAGGGAGAGATGGAGAGAGAGAGGAACATCAATGTGTGGTTGCTGGGGGCCACGGCCTGCAACCTAGGCATGTGCCCTGACTGGGAATCGAACCTGTGATGCCTGGTTCACAGCCCGCACTCAATCCACTGAGCTACACCAGCCCGGGCTGGAAGTGCTTCTTCCTCTTGTAGTTTGTGCATGAGAAGGTGCAGAGTTAGTGTTAGTTCTTCCTTTAACATTTAATAGAATTAACAGAGAAACCATCTTATCATGATTTTTTTTTGAGGGGTAGCAGTTCTTAACTACAAATTTAATTCCTGTTATAGATACAGGGTTATCAGAAATATTTGTATCTCTTCCTTCTGTAGTGAGTGTTGGCAATTTGTGTCTTTCGAGGAATTAATTCATTTTATCAAAGCTCTTGAATTTTGAGGCACAGGGTTGTATTAACACTGCCTTATTGTTCTTTAATATTGGTGGGGAGTCTCTCTTTTTTATTCCTAATATTGGTGATTTTTACCTTCCCTCTTTTTTCTTGGTTAGCTGTGCTTATCTTTTTAACTGGGGCCGAGCACTCCCGGAGCACCCACCAGCCTCGAGAATCACGATATGCAGAACTCGTGCCCCTGTTTAAGAACACCTGCAGACTCTTGACTGTTGACAAAAAAGCTGAATTTCTGGGTTCCAGGAAAGCTAGCTCTGTTGATCCTGCTGAGATCTCTGTATTGAGATGGATGGTGAGTTCATACTTAAGCATAATCCCTGATAATCTGAGTTGCTTTAGTTGCACCAGGGAGTATTTTAGACAGGGGCCTGGAATGCTCTTGTGATAAGAGGTGAATGTTGCAAGGTCCTGGAAAGTTGCTTAAGAGCACATTCTTGGAGACGGTTAAAAGCTGGTTCTCGGGAATGCGGGCACGTCTGTAGTCACACTGACCAGGAAAAAAGGAGAAGACACAGATTTCTAATAACAGGATTAAATGAAGGATATCACTACAGCTCCAACAAATGTTAAAAGGATAACAAGATTTATGAAAAATGTCTACCAGTAAATTTGAGTATATACAAACTTCCAAAACTTTCTCTAAAAGAAATAGGTAAACTAAATAATCCTCTATGTAGCAAAGAAATTTAATTTGTAAAACTCTCCTTTCCCCCAGAAACTTACTAACCAACAAAAAACCCTCCAGGCCAAGATAGCTTTAGTTATAAATTCTTGTAATTCTTGTATTTAGTATAAAATCAACAGTTTAAAGGGGAAAAGTACCAATTCTTTACAAAAATTTCCAGAAAACAGCAGAGGAAGAATCATTTCCCAACTCATCTTATTAGGCCAGTATTACCTTGGTGCCAGAGCTGGACAAAGACATTATAGGAAAAGAAAACTAGGCATCAGTATCTTTCATGAACATAGTCATGGAAATTAGTTAATTAAACCCAAATCAAAGAACACACCATCAGTGTTTACTTAAATATGTCCATACAAAGCCTTGCACATGGGTGTTTGTTAACAGCTTCGTTTATAATATCCCCAAATGAAAACAACCCAAATGTCCTTCTACAGATAACAAGATAAATTAATAAATGAATTGCTTGATAGTTGATGGCTACAGAGTTGATTCCACATAATGGAATACTATTTAGCAATAAAAAGAAAGAAAGGGTCAGTGTATACAACAACTTGGGTGAATCGCAAAATCATCATGGTGAGTGAGAGAAGTCGCCCAGGAAAGAGTCTGTGCTGCACAGTTCCATTCGTAGAACATTCTAGAGAAGTCTCACAGAAGTTAAATGACAGGAATCAGATCGATTGCTTGGGGATGGAGGGAGTGGCAGGGGGAGTTCAGGGAGGGGAGAGCGGAATGGATCGCCGAGGGGCAGGAGGAAACTCGGGGCCGGGATGGAATGTTCACCGTCATTATCTTGATTACGGAGATGATTTCAGGGGTGTACACATATGTCAGAACTCATGGAATCATATACTTTAGATGTCTGTGGTTTATTGCACATCAGTTATATTTCAATAACGCTGTCACAAACTAAGCAAAGCACAAAAACAGCACGAGGGCTGAGGAGAGCTTTGAAGTGGCCTGGGGCGCTGGCAGTCCTCCACCTCGGGCTGCCGGCTCGCCGCCTAGTTCTCATTCCTGGATTTCCTGGTGCCTTGATCCTCCCTGTTCTGACACTGTGTCTTATCTTTTATTTCCTATTGCTCCATCCGCAGCTCACGGGGTTAGAACATGGCCAGGGTACTGGGTCTTATCACTCTTCTCCTTAATCCGCTCTTATGTCCCTGGTTTGCCTGCTGTCTTTTCCGGAGCTGAGACGGGTTTTCAGAGCCGTCCTTCTCTTCCCTCCCTGCATCTTGGGGAGAGTTGCTGCCTCGTAGCCTCAGGCCCCTCCCCTCCACTGCCTCTCTATGAAACCAGAAGTTTCATGGTAGCAAGAATTGGCAGTGTCTTATTATTATTATTTTTATTCAGTGCCCTTGAGTTTTTAGCTTCAAAATCCCATCCTTGGATTTCAAAAACTTGAAGGTAGTCTCACCTCTGAAGATGGCCCCTCTATGTCGGGCTGCTGGCCCCATCTCTTTGGAGGGGTGAGAGAAGGCCTCTTATCCGTCATATTCAATTTTCTTTCTTTTTCCAGGAATAATTCAAACCAATTCCACAGCCTCCAGCTGCTTCATCTTGAGAGCAGAGAGTGCTACACTAATAGCAGGCAGTCCTCCTGGCGCAATTTATGGCTTCACAGCTCTGAAAATTACAGTCATTTACAGATTTCTCCATTAGTGCCCTGACCCCACCTAGTTATTTCTGCATGTTTTTCTGTTCCTGGTGTCTGAAGCTCCTTGTTACTTTTCTACCTGATCTCTCCAGGCTGGAAATGCTCCTTTCCCATTTCCTGGGG
Source organism: Tonatia bakeri (assembly GCA_004024845.1). Taxonomy (NCBI): domain Eukaryota; kingdom Metazoa; phylum Chordata; class Mammalia; order Chiroptera; family Phyllostomidae; genus Tonatia; species Tonatia bakeri. The sequence continues at coordinate 47,269 of PVIA01001358.1, read as the reverse complement.
CCTTCTGATCTGCAGATCTGTTTGGTGTGAAGATCACGGGGTCATCTTTGTTTGTTTTCTGTTACTGGGTTCACTAATTTTTCTATTATGGGCCCGTAGTTTTCCAGAGTGAGTTCTCCGATGGGGAGAGATTATTAGTGAGTTCTGATTCTTTCCAAAGTCCTGTTACTTAAACTAATCTCGTCTAGCCCTCTTCTATGAGTTGGGGTTTTTGCTTAAACTCTCTCCTACCACCAGTCTAACACTGAGGTCAACCCCAGGGAGGGGGGCTTCCCTTTAGTGGGTCCCACCACTCACTTACCTGTCTAAGCTGACCCGAGAGTTTTAGGGGAGCCCTGCTCTCCAGCAAGCTTGTCCTCAGCAGGCAGGTCAGAGCTGCCCGAGTAGGACTGCTCTCAAACACCGCTATCCCTTTGACTGTTTGCTGCAATGCAGATTGCTAGGCCCCGTCATAAGAGCTGCTAGTTCAAGGGGACTGAGCATTTGCATTTTTTTGCCAAATCCCAGGTGGTGCTGATGTTGCTGGTTGGGGGACCACACTTCAAGAGCCACCGTCTGAGTCCGCTCTCAGCCATCACCCAGGGCCTTCCTTGCTGTGATTCCCAGCTGCCCCCACTCTTTCTTTTGTTACTGTGGACTGTTTTTAGCTCCACATCTGTCCTCTGTGCGCCTCCTGGTTCTCCCCGTTGGACCCTTATGCTGAGCCCTCGACCTATCTCACTGGCCCGTCCTGCTGCAGGTGACCCAGGTGCGAGCCTCTTCTCTAGTCCTGCCCTTCAGAGCTCCAAATTTAGTACCCAAACCCTCAGCCATCTTGCAGAAGGGTGTCCAGACCAATTTTTATCAATCCTAACCCAGAAACCTCCTGGCCAGAGTTGCCCAGGCCATTTCCCCTTGCCTCAAAGCTAGCCAATTAGCACCTGTGGTTTCATGCAAATAGCTCTGGACTTGCCCCTCTTAAATCTGCCACCTCGATTGATTATGGACACCAAGAGGCAGTTTCCTGAATTGAGTTTTACTATTATTTCTCCATCAATGGCTCTCAAACAGCACATTTTGATCGTACCCTCTGAGGCAGAGGCTAGGCAACAGGCAAGTGTACCCCAGCTTCCGCTCCTCAAAAATTTCCGTCTTCCCCTCTACTAAATCTCCTGAGTGTCTGATTACCCAGCCTAACCCAGGAACAACTAAAATAGCATCCTCTTTCCTATCATCACTTTCCAAAACAGGTAAATCTTATTTGTCCTTTTAAATACATTTCTTTCACGTACTAGTCTGGCTTCTGAGATTTCAACCATCCTAAGTAGGGCCCTTTTTCCTTCTCTCTCGCTTAAGCCCCTGTTATTTTCCTATTTGCCATTTCCAAGCTAAGACCGTCTCCAGGGCAACGGTGCTCTGTTCACGAGCAAGTCCTCAGCTCCTGCCCCCTCTGCGAAGGCCCCTCCACTCTCTATGTGCAAATTGGATTTCCAGAACAGAATGCTCCAGGTTCAGGCTGATTGTTTGTTTCTTTTCTTTTGTTTGGCCTTTGGGTTTGTAATTAATTTAATTTCTTCATCCTCCTCAGTCCAAGAATCTATATTGCCAGTTGAATTCCCCCATTCCACTCCACCCCCCTTGTTCCCCGTCCTGCACAATCTACTCTGAGAGTTGAAGCTTCCTGATGAAGGTTTCAGAGGGCCCCGCCCAGGGGAGACAGAGGCGCCAGTGTCCTTGGCTGTCCCACAGCCAGGGTGTTGACGTCCCGTTGATGGTCGTGAGCTGGTCTTCCCTCCTTTTTTTTCTTTAATGAGCTATGTTTGACCTATAACATTGTGCAAGGTAAGGTGTATAATGTGCAGGTTTTATACATTTATATATTGCAGCACGACTATTTGAATTGCATCGGCTGATCTCTCTGTCTTTTCGTTTAGTCCCCCCAGAGGTAATTGTCACGTCATCCAGAATGTGCGAAAGCAAGGGCCCATCCTGTGCCTCACTGGTGCCCGTCCCTCAGAATGTGAGCTGTGACAAAGTTGTTTTTCTGCTTTGTGATGAGAGGGGGTGGGGGGAGAAGCCCAGGTGCCAGCTTCTGGTTCTTTCCTGGGGGAAGGGCTGTCATTTCCATTTTGTCCTTCTCCCTTTTCCGGTGTTACAGTGTCTTTTCATTTTTACGACCCTTTGTTGATCTCCCGTTTCGTAATGAAACCTGTGAACTCAAAACCTCCGGGCCCCATCCCTCTCCTCCACTGATTCTGAAGCTAAAAGCTGGCTCACTAGAGCTTGTTGTTTTGAGACGAACTTCCCCTGACCCCAGAAATGAATCTGCTTCTCCAAGAACACCAGATTCCTGCTCCTACCCAGAGACACTAATCCAGACCCCGAGCCAGTGCAGGATCCCATACTTTCCACATGAGATGTTACCCAGAAACGCAGCTGCTCTTAGGGCGTTGTGAGAGGCCCCCGAACCTCAGTCCCTAATGCATATACTTATTTCAGGTCAGCCAGCCCCTCCAGATGTTAGCCCTGTCTTCAAAATCCCATATCTTTCAATCCGAAATCCTTGTTTGTTTTGCTCTTCTGGCAAAGTGTCTGGACATTGTAAAAACCCCAAGAACATCCCTTATCCCCAGTCCTTAGTCCTTAAAGAAATACTCAAATTTCCATCAAAGTGTTTCTAATGGCAGAGGAGATGAATTTATGTGGAGAGAGGGAGAGGCAGCCTGCGGGAGTTATTGCAACCCAGAAATCTGTATTTAGTCTTTAAAATTCATGTAATGTTTGTATCCTACTTCATAATGCATTAATATTTGTATTAATATAAATGGGCTTGAAATTATTTACCAACAAGCAAAACTGGCCCGAAACTTCAGAAGTGCAACACCTTTATCCTGGGGCCCGAGTGCAGGTGGTGCGTGAGAGGGAGCCCCACCAGGGTGTCAGCCGTCCACACACCCCAGAACAGTCACATGGTACAGTCTAACCCACTCTCAGCTTGGCTTGGAAATCCTTGTTTTATCCTTGGGCAATTTCCTGTACCATTTCCCTCAAGGGACTATACCGACCCTCTCCAAGCTCCATCTCACCTCTACTACCCCTCTCTACAAATTGCCTCCTTGTTTTGGCCAGGATAGGGCTCCCTTTGGATGGCATCTTCCTTAGCTCTTCTCTGATCTATCTTAGAGTGAGGCAGCATAGGAGTAAGAAGCCAGGGAAATTCTTTAGAAAATGGATCGGGAAGACTGAGACAGCTAGCTGACTCAAAATGGCCCCATCCAGCACGCCGACTCACCTGCCTCCTTCTCCCTTGCATGTCCATTCCCTTAAGCATTAAGCCCTCAGGGCCGTGAGGGTCTGATCAGCAGCAGATAACGTCAGGAAAGAAGCCTCGGGTGTGCTGACGACAGAGACAGAGTTTTGGTCAAACTGGAGATAACATCTAGGCCTCAGTTGTATTTCAGCTCCAGGCCCGGAAAAGCAGCAAAAACAGATGAAGTAATGCCGTGGCTGACATCAGGACCAGAGGCAATGACTAGTGACCCCCCTACACTAGCGTCAACTGACCGATCAGTGGAGAGCATGACCCTGAAAGGATGCACCTGGACAGCAGATGAATATTCTGTTGAGATCCTGCCCTGAGCCTTCCCATAAAATTTCTGCCTTTAGAAAACAGATAAAACCCTTAAGACCAGGACCCACTGTGCACGCTCTCTCTAGAGCATGCTCACACCTTCCTTCAGGCCTGTAGCTTTACTTTCCTTCTCCCGTGGGTCCCCAGTGAGAACTGCAATCAGGGGAGCAGCAGGCCATGGCAGCTCGTCCGGGGCTAGCCCCCTGCAGCCATCTCCAAGGGTCCTCCTTTTCCCTCTGTAACTTGTTTCCTGCGTCCACGCAGCCCGGCCGGCTCACTTCTTCTGCTTCTGTGACTTTCTTTCTAAAAGGCCAAGGCAGCTCTCTGAGCACCGCGCTCAAATCATCCCTTCAAGTGCACTGGCACTTTGCCTGCTAAAGAAACTTCCTCTTGTGCTAGTGTTCTTGGCTCTGAATTCCTTGTTTGCCAAACTAAAGAGCTGAGAGCCAAAAGAATGCTGGTGCGTGGGTGTCTTAGTCAACTCTGGGTGCTACAACAAATAGTACAGACGAGGTGACTTTAACAACAAGCATTTATTTCTTGCAGTTCTGAAGGCTAGGAAGCCCAAGATCAAGATGCCAGCAGATTCAGTGTCTGGTGAGGACCAGTTTCTTGTCTTGTTGGTGGCCGCCTTCTCATTGTATCCACACATGGTGGAGAGAGAGAAAACTCTAGTCTTTTCTTCTTATAAGGAAACTGATACCAACATGGAGCCTCCACTTGTAAGACTTTATCTATCCTAATCATCTCCCAAAGGCCCTACCTCCTAATATCATCACAGTAGAGGTCAGGGTTTCAACCTGTGAGTTTGAGGGGCACACGGGCAGTCTGTTCAATATCGATGGGCCAGGACACCCCTCTCTTCTTTACCCCCTGCTCTGTTAGAAGAGCGCCAGAGGATATTGCCTCGGGCTCTGTTATTCTGAAGATTTAAAATAAAATTTTCTCCCTAATTCCAAAAGCTGTACATTGTAGTAGTTATCTACTGCGCTCACTGGCCAACCCACCTCTATTCTGATATCAGATGCTCTTCTTTCTATCTGCTTTTGAGAACCACTCCTCAGTGTGGGGGTAAGACCGCCCCACTCCTGCTCAGCTTGGAGCATGATCCTGTGACCAGGCCTGGCCATCCGAGTCCCAGTGCCCTGGGAAGGGCACGCATCCCAAGCTGGGTCATTAAAAGTTGGCCCAGGACTTTTCCTGGTGTGTCTTCTCTCAGGAACTGCTGGCTCGCAGGCTGCTTTGCCATAATCACAGTGAAATAGGCCACCTGAGAATGAAGTCAGCGCAGAGGAGGGAAGACCCAGTGGATGAGGAAAGCCTTGTTCTCGGCAAAGTCACTGGGACACCTGGATTCAGCCCTGTCTGAATCTACCCCCAGACTGCACTGGCATGTGAACCAATGCACTCCTCCTTTTCTTAAGGTAGTTTGAGTCGGGTTTCTGTCACTCACAATTGCAAGAATCCTGGCTAATAGAAGTCTCCTTGTAAAAAGATGAAACATGATAAAAATATATAATGAAGTAAAATAGAAAGTAAAAGTATTTTGTGATCTCATCCCCATTTTCATCTCATACTATTTTCTGAAAACATCCTTTCACCACTGAATTGCTCTGGAAACTTTATTGAAAATCAAAATCGTGACCATACATATATATGTGAATCTATTTCTAGACTCTTTATTCTGGTATGTTGTTGTACCTGTCTATTTTTACACTTGTATCACCTTGGTATAGTAATACGATTACTATAGCTTTGTAATAAGTCTTGAACTAAGATAGTATAAGTCCTCTAACTTTGTTCTTTATTAACAATTTTTTTTTGGCAATTCTAAGTCCTTTGCCATTTCACATGAACAGCAAAATCAGCTTGTCATTTTCCATACACACACACACAGCCTCTAGCTTTCTATTATGAGTGTGTCCAATCTGTAGATCAATTTGGGGAGAATTGATATTTTAACAATATTGTGTTTTTTAATCCATGAACATGATATCAATCTTTACTTGTTTAGATTTTCCTTAATGTTCCTCAGTAATGTTTTCAGTGCACAGATCTTGTAATATTTAATTTATCCCCAAGTAGTTCACAGCTTTGGATGTTACAGTAAATGGTATTGTTTCAAAATTCAATTTCTGAATGTTCATTGCTAGTAAGTAAACATATATTTGATTTTGTATATTAATCTTGTATTCTATAGTCTTACTAAACTAACTTCTTGTTCTGATAGCTTTTTGGTAGATTCTTTAGGATTTTCAACACAATTACGTTGCATATAAATAGACTAGTTTTACTTTTTTCCCCAATATGTATAGTTTTTTTTTCCCTTGCATTATTCCACTGGTTAGGGCCTTCAGTACAATGCTGAACAGAAATGTGGAGAGGAGATATCCTCGCCTTAGCCCCTATGATAGGAGAGAAGGTATTAGAGTATTGTTAGCTGTGTTTTTCTCAGAGATGTCCTCCTTTGGATTGAGGGATTTCTTCTTCTAGTCCTAGTTTGCTAAGTGTTTTTAAGTGTGGGGTTTGGATTTTGTCAAAAGCTTTCTGCATCCATCGAGATGGTTTTTCTTTTTTAGCCTGTTAATGTGGTGAGTTACAGTGATGATTTTGGAATGTTTAAGCAATTTTCCATTCCTGGGATAAACCCCATATAGTCATTCATTTTATATACTGTCAGATTCAATTTGCCCAAAATCACTTAAGAATTTTGGTATCAGTGTTCATGAAGATGTTGGTATGCAGTTTTCTCTTCTCGTAAAGCCTGTGTTTGGGTCTGGATGGAGCGCACTGCTGGGTTATCAAATGGTTTCAGAAGTGTCCCTTCTTCTTCTATTTCTAGGAGACTTCGTGAAATTGGGATTACTTCTTTCTGAAGTATTTGGTAGAATTCATCAGTGAAGTAACCCAGGCTTGGAGTTTTCTTTGTGGAAAGGTGTTTAAGCATGAATCCAATTTATTTGGTAGATATAGGGATATTCAGTTTATCTCTTTCTTCTTGAGTGATTTTTGGTAAATTCAATTTTTCAAGGAATTTGTCTACTTCACTGAAGTTGTTGGATTTATTGGCAATAAAGTTGCACATAATATTCTCTTTACATCCTTTTAATGTCTGAGGACCTGTATTCTCTTTCCTTTCATTCCAGATATTGGTAAGTTTTACCTTTTTCTTTTCCCTGACTTGCCTGGCTAAAGTTTTACTAATTTTATTGATCTTTTCAAAGAATTAGCTTTATTTTCATTAATTTCCTCTGTTGCTTCTCTGTTTTCTATTTTACTGGTTCTGCTCTTTATTATCCCTTGTATTTACTTGGGTTTTCTTTGGCCTTTTTTTATAGTTTCTCAAAGTGGAAGATGAGATTTTTGATTTGAGACATTTCTTCGTGTTAAATATAAACATTCATTGCTATAAATTTCCTCTTTAGCATAGCTTTAGCTGTATCTCATAAATGTTATGTTGAGCTTTTATTTCCATTCTATTCAAATACCTAATACTTTTGTGATTTTTTATTTGACCCAGAAATTATTTAGAAGTACCTTATTTTTCAGACTATAATATACACTCCCTCCCCCCAACCCCGCCCAAATTTGGGAGGAATAATGGTTGCTAATGCTGCTGTTGAGTTCTGTTTACATTTGCATTGGTGAAATATTATGTTGTTTATGTTATTAAATATTTTACCACATTTTTTGCTTAAATTTTTTTTTTCCCTATTTTCCTCCTCTAAAACCTAGGTGAGTCTTATGGCCTGAAGAATATTATATTGTCTAATTTCCAAATATCTGTGGATTTTCATATATTCTCTGTTATTGATTTAAAATTTAATTTCATTGTGGTTGGAGAACATATGCCATGTGAGTTGAGCCCTCTTAAATTTATTGAGACCTATTTTATGGTCCAGAATTTCATCTGTCTTGGTGAATATCCCATGATCAGTTGAAGTGACTGTGTGTTCTACTTTTGTTGTGGGGACTTTTCTTTCTTTTTCCTTCTGAAAAGATTTTATTTATTTATTTTTAGAGAGAGGGCAAGGGAGGGAGGGAGAGAGGAAGAGAATCATTGACGTAAGAGAGAAACATCAGTAGGCTGCCTCTCGAACACACCCCAACTGAGGATCTAATGAAGGCCCACGCCCAGCCAACTGAGCCACAGTGGTCGGGCCGGAGTTTTCTTCAAATGGCAAAAGGCTCAAATTGATGGATAGTGTGGTTCAGGTGCTCTGTGTTCTCATTTCCTATTTATTTTGCCTATAAGTTATTGAGAGGAATATTAAAACCTCCAGTTATAATTGTGGCTTTTTGTATTTCTTCCCTAAATTCTGCCAGTTTTTGCTTCAGTTATTTTGAAGCTCTGTTATCCTGTGCATACAGATTTAGGATTTTAAAAAAAATGAATTGATCCCCTTTTCATTGTGAAATTCTTCTTTATCTATAGTAATATTCCTTGTTCCAAAATCTTTTTTAATGTTACAAGACATTTCAGCTTTTTAAAATCAACACTTTCTTGGTATACATCTTTCCTTCCTTTTATTTTTTAATAACAACCTTATAGAGCTATAATTAACATGCCATATGTTTTGCCTATTTAAATTAGACAATTCAGTGGTTTTTAGTTTATTTGCAGTAATGTAACTGTTACCACTCTCAGTTTTAGAATACGTTCACCACCTTCCCCTCCAAACCCAGCACTCAATAGCAATCACTGCTCTTCCCGCACTCCTTCCTTCCCCCAAAGGCAACCAGTAATCTGCTTCCTGCCTCCATGGATTTGCCTGCTCTGAACATTTTGTAGAAATGAAATTATAAAGTATGTGGTCTTTTGTGTCTGCTTCATACACTTAGTGTAATGTTTTCTGGGGTCATCTATGTTGTTTCATGTATTAGAACCTCAGTCCTTTTTATTGCCAAATAATACTCTATTATATGCATCTACCACATTTTAATTCTCATCAGTTGTTGGAAATTTGATCTACTTGTATGAACTCAATGGATTTGCATTAAAGAACTTGAACATTCTGTCAGGCGTAACGTTGTGGGGCAGAGAGTGGGAACGGGGTGGCGTGGATTACAGATGGAAGTAATTCTCTCTCTCTCTCTCTCTCTCACCTGCCAAAGAGGTGAGTAAATCATGGGCCTGACTTTACTTGTGACCTAATTTCCCCAATTTAGTACCATGCTCCGTTCCCCGCTGTTCAGATCACAGAAGAGAGAGCCTCTGAAATACCAGCCTAAATTAAATGAAACTTTTTTCAAATAAATAATTTCATTCAACTGAAGAATTTCCTGTAGATGAAAGAGCGTAGTATGGCATCCAGGACTCACACCAGGCTGTCTTTCAGCTGCTGCCAAAAAACGAGGGAATGTTGCTTTTGGAAGCTTTCCTCGTTCTTATTTTAAGGTAAAGCTTTACTGTTATTTGCAGACTGTAGGGTTTCTAATATTATCTCAAAGTGAGCTGCAGAAGCCGCTGATCCTACTACCAGGTAGGCGGCAAAGGCCAGGACAGTCCTATCTGGGGGACTTTGTCATGGGACCTCCAAGTTTCCGCTCTACCTTTGGTGCTGAAAACTCCTGTTTTCTATACAGCTGGTGGCAACACGGCGAGGAAGAAGGAGAAAAACAACTTGCATGTCCTGGGGAATGAGACTCTGCAGGAATGCTATGGGCAGAGTCAGATTGCCACAGAGCACATGGGAGCCCTGCCCAGTGAGCCGCCACTGTGATAAACCAGAGGCTGCAATTACTCGTGACAGGGGAAGAAGACTCTGCACATTCTTTTAACTGCAGTGGATGATAAGGGCTTTACAACGAAGTTTCCAATCTGGGTTTCGCAATTCACCCTTGCTGTTACAGGCTAGTTCAGACTCTCCTTACTCCTTATCTGGACTGTAGCAACAGTGTCAAAATCAATGCCTCTTCTTTCAAGATTCTTATTTATCCAGGCCTTCTTCTCTCCCGCACAGAAAGATGTCAGTCCCCACCCTCCCTTAAGTCATAAAAGTCATGTTTGCTTATAGCATAGAAGTGGAAAGTAAACACTAAAACCAGCCCTCCAGCTGCTCCCATGGTCCATTTCTCTCCCCACTCGCATTCAGGGGCCAGTCAGGTAAGTCGGAGGGCAGAGCTGGTACAGGCACTAGGGAGTAAGCAGCGATCTGAGAGCCCTTCCTAAAAGGCCTTCAAACTCAAATTTAGAACTAACAAGCAAACAAAATACAATCCACAAATCTTCCTGTCGACCAAATTTGTCTCTGAGGCAATGTGCCGTATCTGGATCTTCCCAGGCATTTTTAATACACACAAATATGTCAATACCGTAAACATAGAGACTTAGATATGTGGGATTTGTGTGTTTTTACACAACTAGAATGATAACATACATCCTGTTTTGAACGTTGCTTTTTCACGTGCACCGAGAAGTTAAAAATTTTTTCCCAAATAATGCAACATTGTTCCTCCTCCGACACATGTGAGGGAGTAGTCATATAAAATACCCTTGGCAAAGTGGAATTGTCTGGTCAATTTTGATAGCTAATACCAAAGTGGCTTCCAAAAAAGTTGTGTCCATTTTGTTCTTCCAACAGCGTTCCTCTTTAATCTTTACCTTCTTTTTCCCCCCTCTGTGTGTCTCATGAATTATTCCTATCAGAATGGCTGCACCCGTTTCGCTGGTCCGGAATGAACTACCCGTGGAGTTTCTTCACTGTGTTCATGGAAGCACGGGAGGAACGTAAATATGTTTTGCCTGCGTGTGAAGTTAATGGCCTGTGGTAAAGAATGTGGCCGTTTCGGCAGCCTTCCCTGTCGTTTGGCTTGGGAAACACTGGAACAGTGTGCTGGACGCCTAGCACGGGCTCGGAGGGGAAAGGTGGGCCTTCTAGGGCAGTGCCCGCCAAACGGGATGATGGCCTCCGCGTGGACCCTTCCCTCTCGCTCAGGGCATGCCTCACCTCCTCTGTCCCCGGCCTGGGGGGAGGAAAGTGTGTTTTCCCCATCCTGAGTCTCCCTCATCCCAGATGGATTTCTGGGTGGAGCTGGAACTTCCTTTGAGTCCTGGGCCTCACCATCCTAAGCTTCAGTCACTTCCCCACCACCTCCACCCTCTCATGTCATCTTGGTGAAAGTCTTGTTCCTTTGCTCAATGGCCAAGACCCCATTGCTGTGCCAGAGGCAAACCGAATGCTTGGAATAGTGAGGACTCTTTAAACATAGAGGAAGTACTAAGGAATAGAGCCTGAAGTGGTAAAAGATTTGCCAACAAATAAAATGTTTCTGCAGAAGTTAGGTGGTGGTGCTGCGGTTTAACGATAAGCTCGGTCCTCAGACATGCCATGTCTTGGTGCTTTGTTTTTCCGGCACTCCTTATTCCCTGGCAGATGCCCCACCCCTCCCCTCTGGGGACTCCCAGAGACTTTCGTCTGGCTGTGTTATTCATTTATCACATTGCTTTTCAGCTTAGGCGTTTATGTCTACGACTGGGTTGTGAGTTATTGAAGTTAACAGGAACGACAGCATTAATATGGCGCTTGCTGTGTGCCAGGCGCTCTTCTAAGAGGTCTGCGGGTATCAGCTCACACGGACCTCACGACACCTTGGCATCCCAATCTCTGGCAACTTTCTGAACACCCTGTGGTGATGTTTTCCAATTAAGATTTCTTTCCCCCCACTTATCCAGAAGGGGTTTTGAAAAAATCTACCTGTTATTGCTTTACGATATATCAATCTCTGAGCAAAAATATTCATACCATTCATATAATAAGAACATATTCTACAATAATAGCAGGATCGTTTTATACCATTAATTTAAATTAGAACATTCTGTTTCCATCTACTGAAGTAGAATAGCTGTGAATTTTTCCCTTTAAAAAATAAATGAACTCTGTAAGCATGAATGCTGTGAAAAATGACCTGTGATGTTTTTAATATTTAATTGTACAAACCTTTCTGATGACCAGCTAAACGTGGACGGACACATCTGGGTTCCAGTCACGGCCGCACAACCCACCGGCTCAGCGTCCGAGGGCCAAGCTCCTTCGTCTTCCAGCGCCTCCGTCTTCTCATCAGGTGGAATTAGGATGATAATAGCCCTTCTTTTATAGAGTTATCAGAATTAAATCATGTAATGTACTTAAGGAGTTTAATACCAAGGGATCAATAAATGTTTTATTCACTTTTATCATCATGATCACAACATGCAGGGCTGGCATAAGAGACTCAGAAATGACAAAGACACAGTTGGTCCCCAAGGAGTTCAGCAGTGTGGTTGGAGAGGCAAGGCAGACACACAATTGCCACTGCACTACAGGGTGGTCAGTGAATCTGTTCCATTGTGTACGAGGGACAGCGATGGGACAGAGGGAGGGGTTACTTCTGTAGGGAGGTTTCAGGGAAGGCTTGCAAGACGACATGATAACTAAGTAGAGTTTTGAGGAATGAATTTTTTACATAGCCAAAGTAGGGAGGAACATGCATATTGGGTAGGGAAGGAGGACCTGTGTAAAAGCAGGGACATGGGAAGTGCATGGTGTTTGGGAAGGAATTACAAGTAGTCACGTTGGGTCAGATTATGAAGTTTTGGGGGGTGGGCAAGGTCAGGTGGAGAAAAAGAAAATTCTAGAGGAAGGCAAGGACCAGATTTTGAAATGTTTTGCATGCCAAGGTAAAGAGCTTACATTTAATATTGGCAATAGGGAGTCAGTAAAGAGTTTCAAGAGGAAAGGGATGTGATCGGTTTGCATTTTAGAAAAATCTCCTTGATGGGTGTGTGAAGGGCGGGTTAGAGAGTTGTGATGGTGGAAACCAATCAGGAGATAGCAGTCTAGGTGAGAGATAATGAGGCCCTGTGGGGGGCAGAGCCCCCCCTACCCTCAGTCCCCACAGATGAGAATAAGTCTATCAAGACCTGATCTGCTTAGGGACCAAAGGTGGCTGATCTCTCAAAGGAGAAGGGCCAAGAGTCTTTTCCTCAGTGGGCTTTTACTGGGTTTATTTGCACAGGAATACAGGTAAAGCTCATTAATCATTGTCGGGCAGTAAGGATCAAACAGTAGATAACAAGGAACTCTGAGGGTCTATTCTGAGTCGGTCAGATAGCTAAAGAGCTGTAAAACTCTGAGGAACAAACTCACTTCTTGTTTGGACCCTTATCATTTAATTGAGAGCCTTCTAAACAAAGCAGGTTTCATAAGATTTTACATATTCTTTCTTAGGCCTGATTGCCTAGGGAACCCGCCCTTCCCAGCACAGGGCTGCACCACCCTCTGTCATTGTTTCAGGCTTAAGTCAGGCAGGGGAAGTAAGGCAGTCAAGAGATTAGGAGATTTCTCATAGACAGAATGAGGACTCAGGCTTTGTCAAAGCTGAGGGTCGAGGGTCCATCACCCCCTTTTGCTGTAGCCCCCCAAGTCCTTTCTTGGGGCCCTCCCACATGATTATGCTTGTCTTAGGTCGTTCCCCCATTTGGGGAATCTTTTGCGTCATTGGCTAACCAACTAAGCATTGGGGGTCAGTTATGGATGAAGTAAAAGGAGCAGAAGCAGCACTCCTGCCAGGGAGATAAACTTTGTCTACTTAGTGGCTTATGGTCCGAAGGTCGCTCACTCAGCCTTAGCCTTGGTGGGGGGGTGTGGGGGTGGGGTGGGGGGGGGCGTGTGTTACAGCTTCTGAAACCAGGCAGGAGAGTTCCCAACAAGGCCCGAACAGGGCAAAAAGTAGTGGGAAAGGAGGCGGGCAAAATGTTTATTCTTGTTATCCAAAATCTTTGCTGAGACACTGCCTGCTGTTTCCTGCCGTTTGCAATAGGTGGTGCTGACTCCTGGCCAGGAGGTGACCTCCTGTGTTGGATTTGGGGGTGACGGACGGGTGGCAAAGCTGAAGTGGTGACGCCCTAGCCCAGAGCCTGGTGTTCGGTGGCTTGGCTGGATCTTGCTTGGGCACCAGGGTGAGGCCGGCGACCTCCGACTTCGATCAGGGCACACCAATACGTCCCCCAACGTGGAGTCTGGTAGTCCAGATCCCACCTGAATCAAGGTACCAGAGGGACTGGGAGCGAGTCACCCTGGCCACACCTGGGGCATGTGACCAGTGTGCGCGGAACACAACTCTCCTGGGGGCTACGGTTTGAGCGCTCCGGGCCCAGGAGGGCACGAGCGTCAGCTGGGGCGTGCAAGAACCACACCGTGTTCGTGAGTGGCTGCACCAGGCGTGAGCGGCACGGGGGTGAGGTCCTCGGTATCGTTTCCCAAACCTCGGTGGCAGACGAGAACCCAAGAGTCCCCTAACCCTCCCCCGAGGCTTGACTTCCCCACGAAACTTAGCCGTTCCATTGGACCTCTCGACTGCCTCTCCAAGGAGTGGGGACTGACTTCCTGGGAGGCTGGGCCTTCCCACGTGGGTTTAGCGGTGGAGTGGTTGGGAAGGTCTCAGCCACAAGGGCCTGGGCGAGTGTGGAAAAGCGGCCGCTGGGCGCCGCGTGGGTGGTTTCCGTTGGGAGCTGGGGCAGCAAGCCTGGGTGCTGCCTGCCCCGCCCCGCCACCAGCGGGGTAGTAATGGGATCCGGGACAGAGCGCTGTGCTAGTAGTGCGGGTGGGGGTCCTGAGGGCGCAGGCAGAGGACAGATCAGGAAAGGTGTGAGGTGACGGTGGTGGCAATCCAGCAAAAGCGAAACACCTGCTGCCGGGTTGACTCATCCGGGTTGGAGGAATAATCTGGAAAGCAGTTTAAAAACAGCGAACAAGAGTTGAGAGCCCCAGGAAGCTCGGGGAGGCGCTGTTTCCTAGAGGGCCGTGATGAGCGCCAGGGGAGATTATATGCGTGAAAGCACAAAGAGCTACAAAAATACAAGATATGACTTTATTTCGAACCCTTCCACCTGCGACTTTGTGTGCGTGTATAACACGCGCTCCAGATGTGGAGCAATGGGCCGCTACCTGGCGAGGGCTGATGGGCTGTGCCCGCAGGGCAGGGGCGCCCAGCGACGCTGTGGTCCAGAGAAACGGCCGTGGGCGAGGCTCCTCTGGGGGGGGTTAACGGGCTGTCCGCTTGTTGTTGCTCTCCTCCGCCACTCGCCTTCGCGCTCTTTGCTGCCAAAGACTTGAAACCAAAACATGAACCCCGAAGAGGAGGTAAGACACCAGTTTGGGGATATATTGGTTAAATTTGGTTGAGGGGGAGGTTGTTGTGATTGTAGTAATAATTTCTTCAATTTGTCTTGCCCTCAGCATGAAACAGCCTGCTGTACAGACAGCTCTGGGCCGAGGGACAGCCAGGGAAGACCTAAGTGTGGATTTGACCCTTCAGTAGAGGGGTCACCCTGGCCAAGTTCCAGTATTGCCCAGAGTCTTAGCTTCTATCAGATGGGAAGGGACCTTCAGGGTCATCCATGCACTCATCTAGAGCTTGCCTGCCTGTCATGGGGTTACCCAGCCCCAAGTGACAGGGAACTTGTCATGTCCCCAAATGGCTGAGCCACGCCGCCTCTCCAGACAGCCCTGACTTGGAAAATTCTTTATGTTGAACTGACATCTGTTTCTCTGCAATCTGCACTCATTGGAGCCGTACAGAATGAAATCTCTAATGCTGCTTCCACAAATATTTGAGGACTGCTAACACATTTCCTTCTTCCACTTACTCCACAAGGCTTCTTTTCTTCCAACTCGACATGTACGGTTATTTTAAACAGGGAGGCAGTGTGGGGCAGTGGAAAGAACGCCGGCTGTGAAGCCAGGCACGCCTGCGTTCCCTTCCCCATCCCTCCACGGGCCAGCAGTGAGTGCTGCGAGCTGAGCGTCTTCTCTGAAAAAGGTGGAAGTAACACTCATCTAACCACGTTATTGTGAGAATCAGGGATAAATTGGATAACTCAGGGATAAATTAAGCTGTAGTAGCTGCTTAAAATATGAGGACTTTTACACATTCATTGACATAATTGGCAACGCATTTTAATTGATCTCTGAATGAATTCCTGTTCGTTTATGTGTCTCTTAATGTCTGCTCTGTAGAGCAGAATAAAATACTTATTGTGGGGTCTAACTAGCAGAATAGACTAGGATTCGTTTATGCCGGGTACCTCTCTAATTAGAGTCTCCAGCCCATAATAGCTTTTTTGGAAACATCACATAGACCCACATCAACTGAAACCCTAAGTCCCTTTAACATGTGCTGCTGTTCAACCAAGTTTTTCCCACCTTGAATTTCTTTAGTTTATCTGAATTGGTAACTATGGCTCCTGAAAGTGGCAGTCCCATTGTCTCCATAAATATCCTTGTGCTTATCAAATTATGGGGCTCAAACAGGGGTTGGAAAAATATGATTATTGAACCCATGGTCCCAGCGCCGCTGATTTCCTGCTGCCGCGGTACACCGGCGAGCTATTGAATGCCAAGCTCTCTGCGCTGATGTTTGGTCTTATTTTGTGGGACTGTCTCGGAATTGGAAGGTAACAGGAGCATATGATAAGATGCTAGTTGAGGGAATGCTGCTGCTGCTTGTGAGGTCGGTCAAGTGTGACGTCAGTAGCCAACGTTTGAAAGGGCGCGCGGAGAACGAGTGGGGGCGGGCGTTGGACTTGCCTGCGGTTGCCTGTCTGCTCAGTCGCCGCAAGGGTTTTACACCATTTGAGGAGGCTTCTCTTTGGAAGTCAGGCAGGCACTCTTACAAGATTCATGATTCCTTCGGCTCTTGAGGCCTGATCGCTGGCATTTTCTCCTTAAGCTTTTTCAAAGCAAATTCCTGCCTTTAGTCAAGCTGATCTCTATCTGGTGTCCTTGGCCTTTTTTGGACTCCTAGTGTCTGCACCAGTGGTTCTTCTGGGCAGGACTGCTTCTCCCTCTAAGTTCTGGGGTCAAAGTCCTTGCCTACCTCCGTCTCTTCTTTTCCAGGGAAGATTTTCCTAGCCATTTTGTCCGGGATCGGGGTGGGGGGTTTCTTGAATGTTAGAATTCCCATTGCCTCCAAGAGCTTCCCTTGGCCCCCTCTGCCCAGGTCTCCCCTCCTGTCTTGTCTGCTTGTTCTGTGTGGGTGGACATGTTCCCTCTCTTTCAGAATCAGATCTTTTGTGAGCATTCACTCAGTCCATTAAATACAAAATTGCCTTCATCTTGGATGCGGTGCTTCTGGTGTGGGGCCAATGAAAGTGCAGAATTGTTTGTAGGATTCATAGTTCCCATTGACAATAAATATGGAAAAATGTAATGCAAATGTTGTTACTATTGTCATCTTAGTTAAAATTGGAAAGCCTTTACTCTGTTGAAAGGACCGATTTAAATTTTTGCAAAGTAATTCAATCCTTTAAAGGTGGTGCTTAGTTAAAATAGGTAATCCTCCATTTGTAAAGGGACTAATTTAAATTTTGTTAAGTAACCAATTAAGGCCATAAAGGGTTTAAACCCATCTGTGGCTTTTCATTTTCTTTAGGGCAAATTCCAAACTCCTTAGGATGAAATACTCTTTCTAGCCTAATTTTTTTTCGGTCAGCGCCCCAGCCCAAAGGACTGGCAGTTTTCCCCAAAGGTTGTGTGGCCCTGTGCCTCCCGTGCTTTTCGAACGTCGTCCCCTCTGGTTGGAATGCTCTTTGTCTCTCTGGTAAATGTCTATTCATCATTCAAGACAACCCTTTCCCTTCCCCCCTGCCCTTAATTACTTCCTCCTCTGTGCGCCCTCAAATTCTTGTACTTATTCATGCAGTATTTATTAGGGGCCTGCTTTGTGGCCGGCAGTGTGGCCACAAAAGTTGAATAATACTTGGGTTCAGCCTTTGAGGGCCTTACATGTTTGGGGGAGGGGGCCAATCTGTCACAAGATGTAGCCAGGAAATTAAAGGGAAAATTTAAGCCACGTCGGTCCTCGTCTGTCTTCCCCACCGGATGGTCAGCCTCTTGCTCTGGGGCAGGGGCCATTCTCGTCGGTATTTGTGTCCCTGTCTCTTAGCGGATTGTAGGTGCTAAATAAGCATTCGTTTCACGACCCGCTTAATTGTACACCAGTAGAAGTGTACCTTGGATTGAGCCACATGTTTTGATGACATGCTCATAGATGGTGGTTTCTTCCATATGTGGTTGGTGGCCCTCGCTCCCTGGTGCGCCGTGAGGGGTGAGCTCTGCTGGGCCAGCCTTTGCCATTAGCGCTTGTCTGCACTCTGGGCTGAGTGGCAGGTAGGCGCGAAAGAAGAGAGACCTGCAGCGCCCCTGCTGGAGGGAGCCGGCACTGCCCAGGCTGCCTGGCTCGCTCGCAGCCTGCATGCGTTCCTCAGAATTTCAATTTACAGCCAGCAAATGAACACAGACACTGTGATTCTCTACGCTTTTATTTTCAAAGGCGTAATAGATGCCTTTTAAACGATTATGGATGAAGAAAAAAAATCCTTCCCACTTTTCTGTACCACTGGGGCCCTTGCATTGTGAATTCAATCTTACATAAAGGGGAACTTTGGTCTCATAACTGTGATGATCATTAATTCTGGAGCGGGACGGGTTTTTTGCTGCGAGCGGGTGCCGCGGGAGGGCTGTGGCTGGGTTCTGGTACAAGGCCCACGTCGCGCTGCTGCAAAGGAAACGTGCCCAGTGGCAGAGCGAGAGACTCAGGCGTTCTGCTAGTTATGACCTTTTAGGTCCGAAGCAGCCATCCCATTAATCAGGCGACTATCCCGGTGGTACCTTCAGCAGAGCTTGTCGTTCCTTAGCCACTTGTTTGTGCCCTTACCCACAGTTAGGGATCTAGGAGGGGTGGGGCACTCATGGACCGCTGCTTTGAATTGGGCACTCGCGTAGTTCAGAACCCATGCCTTGGGCATGGCGCCGGATGCGAGCAGGTGCCACACCTGAGGTCAAATGGACCCTTCTGGGGTTGTGAGGTGGTAGTGGGGTGGGCGCGGGGGGCATTGGGTTGTCTAAGGAGAGGGTTAGGATTTCAGGGATCTGTTGTATTTTCCGGCAGCGTTAACTTGCCAGAAGAGCTTTTGCTATAGAACCTGGAGCCCAGAGTTGGGGGTCCGTGGACGGAGCAGCAGGGTGCTAGCGGGGGTCAACGCCCTAAAGGTGCCCCCTAGAGGAGCTTCTGAGAACTACTCACTGTCTCTGCAGCAGCGGCAGCGGGGGCTGCAGGGAGGGAGGGACGCTGCGGTGGGAGGGACACTGCGGCGCTGTGGGCGGGCCAGGGGCGGGGCGCGGGTGGTCTCTAAAAGACGGTGCCCACTGGCTCTGCGCTGCCGCGGCAACCAGCACATCCCGGCGCCTCCTCTGCGGCAGTCGCGCCTCGTGCACTGCCGCAGCGCACGCCCGAGTGGCCGATCGCTGCTTGCCGCGGCCGGCGCCGCCCTCGCGGGCTGTGGCTGCCCTGCGCGGCTGCGGGCGCCTCGGTGCCCCTGTGCTCCGAGTCGGTGCACCATACGGCATGGGATAAGACGCAGCCATGGTGCGCCGAGATCGCCTCCGCAGGTGGGTGCGCGCGGCCGCTGCTAGGGGGTGTGGCTGGCTCTCGGCCGCCGTCTGGCCCTGGGGTGCTGGCTAGCGGGTGGGTACTATGCGTGTCTGAGCTTGGGGTGCCGGACCGCGACTCCCGCAGTGGAGAGCAAAACCGCATGGGGGCCTGGGCGGCGGGCCCTCGGGCTTTATAGCTCCTTGGGAGGGGATGTCACTTCTGCCCGCAGTAGAAGTCGGGATCTCCCTGATTTAGGATTTCTAGAACCCCGGCGCGTCACCCTGGCCCTATTTAACATTTTTTAGACCCCGGCATTGTCCTAGCGCGACTAAGGATTTCCAGACCCTGGTTTTGCCTCCGATGCGCTCTAGGATTTTTAGACCCCAGCATCGTTCTGATGTGACTTAGGATTTCCAGACACCCACATTGAACTAGTGTGATTTAGGGTTTCTGAACCTCAGCTTCACTCTGATGCGACTTAGGATTTGTAGACTCCATCATCGCCCTGGTGCAATTTAGGATTTTTAGACCCCGGCGTCGCCGTGGCGCGGTTTAGGATTTTTAGACCCGGGCGTCGCCTTGGTGCGATTTAGGATTTTTAGACCCCGGCATCACCCAGCGCGGTTTAGGATTTTTAGACCCTGGCGTCGCCCTGGTGTGATCTCAGAATTCTAGACTCGGGTTTCATCTCCGTGCGATTTAGGATTTTAACACCGGCTATCACCCCAGCACAATTGAGGCTTTTTCAGATTCCCATGTTGCCTTGGCGTGATTAAGAATTTCAAGACTCCGGTATTGCGGTGTTGCGATAAGGATTTTAAGACCCGGGTATTGCTGTGGCGTAATTTAGGATTTCTAGACCTGGGTTTTACCTTGGCGCGATTTAGGATTTTAACGTCGGATATCACCCTGGCGCAATTTAGAATTTCAAGATTCCGGTATTGCTGTGGCGCAGTTTAGGATTTGAAGTCCCTGGTGTCGCCGTGGCGTGAGTTACTGCATAGGTGTGACTAGAACTTGCATTCGCGTGTTATCACCGAGCGTAAGTATTTTTGAGATTTCAGTAGCAAAAAGGAAAACTGAGAAGGATGATGTGACCGATCATCACGTTACATATGAATTGTTGGTATTGGTTTACAAAGTAGTTCCTAGTCTCACGAGATGCCGTAAGGTAGGCAGGTTTGGTGGTATTAAACGGATTTTTCCCATTTACAAGCTGAAGAAATCAGGCCTGGGAAAGGTTAATTTCCAGAAGGTTCGTACTGGGGTTTGCCATATTTCCCTCCTCAAATCATGGAGATTTTGGTCGAAAATGCTGAATCCATTTTGGTTACCAACGTCCCTATTAAAAAATCCTAAAACGTCCTTAGGGGCATTTTTCCTGAGATGATAAAGACAGAAAGTGGCTTCCTGGGGGGTGGCCTCTGGCTTATAGTAAAGGGGAAGGAAGGTGTGAAAGGTGGGGGTGTCCAGGAGCAGAGTATGGATACCCCCCCCACCCCAACACACACACGCCGGGGGTGGTCCAGCTTGCTCCTTCAGTAACCCCTCCCTGGCTCTCTGCTGAGTCATTGCAGATACCAGGCTGCTGGGACCTGAATGAACGAAGGAGACGCAGGGCGGGGGAAGGCGTGATGAAATGCGACCCTGAAAATTCATGAGCTGGAGTATATTGTACAGATAGCTCTGAGAAAATGACAATCTAAACCTAATGCTTTTTGTCATCTCATCTTTCAAGGAGATAGTGGGATGTTGCCTGGTACTATTGTGGGGTGAAAATTGAGATATAATCAGCACATTCCAGACATTTTTTGAATCACTTCCTAATATTACTTTGAAAGTTAGAATCAAATCACTGATGGGGTTTGCCTTGAGGACAGGTATGCCAGAGGGGAAGAAAGATTGCTGTAGTGGTACCTAAAAAAGAGGCAAATGAGCTTATATTCTTTAAGGGATGTGGTTGTTTTAACACGGTGGAAGCACAGGCTTGTTTTAGCATTAAAATAATTATTTCGTGATGGGCAGGGTTGTGGCCAGACCAGAGGGAATATGGTGGAAGGGGTGTGTTCAGACACAGAATGGTTTCCACCAGGGCTTTGACCATTCATTTCTCTTACTTACAGATTTTTTTTTAAATTTTAGTTTCAGAAGGTATTTCAACTTCGACTGTTTTGAGAGAACTTCCATTCTGCTGCTAATCCTTTCCCTGGCGGCCATCAGGAGTGATAAGATAGAAGCAGGGGGAACTGTTTCTAATCGCCATGTGGCACTCATAGTCATTAAGGACAGATTAGCCTGGACCTTGGAAGTCCTGGGCACGGGAAGGTTGGCTGTGCAAAACCATGCTCTCCTTCCAATGGCAAAATCAATTCCCAAGTGTTGTGCATGACCCCCACCTTATTTTTTGGTGGGGGGCGGGGTGAAAGGGAGTCCTAAGAAACTAAATAAATGGGGGCTTCCTCAAGAGTCTGCTAAGAAAAGCAGAACTGGAACCTGCTGCCCTGCCTGACCTCTCCAGAGATTAGACATTCAGGGTCACAAGGCCGCTTATGTTGGCAACATAGCGCACCCAACTTCCTGCTTTCACGCACTCTGCACCCTGAGCAGTTTCTCAACACAAGTCCAGGTAGTAGTACCGAAAGGGGCTTCATGGGGGCCAGCAGGGGGGTGGGTAAATGTGAAAAAAATCCAGAGCAGATCTCTGCTGAAGGTCATGTGATATTACTGTGCCCTCACAGAGACACATGTATATTTTAAAACAGTAGTTAAAAGACAATAATATTTTCCTGGTGGTGGGCAGAGCTTTCAGACTCCATGGGAAGGCAGTTTTCCCTCTCAGGAAGCCCTGGTCGAAGCCAGTGGAAAGGGGCACTGCAGCCCCTCCCAGTCCCCTCCCTTCTACTTCATGTGGAAACCTCCCCAGGTCTCAGGAACAGTGCAAGGGGAGGGGCTGAGGGTTAAAGTGGGGAGAAAGGGAGGAAGATTCCATATTAAAATAATGTATTTTTTTCCTGAAAATTAGAAGGGTGAACAAACATGGCGATTGCCGTAATAGGCAGAGGTGCTCTTATACTCTCCTTGGAAAATTTTCCGCCATGGTTGATATCCTAGGAGGTCACCACGTGGTACAGCAATTTCCCACCCTCTCTCATCAGCTCGGGGCTTGCAGGTGTGTCCAGTGTCACCTGACTGCTTACCTGGTCTCTGATTCCCCTACAGGATGAGGGAGTGGTGGGTGCAGGTGGGGCTGCTGGCGGTGCCCCTGCTTGCAGCCTATCTCCACATCCCGCCTCCCCAGCTCTCCCCTGCTCTTCACTCCTGGAAGTCATCAGGCAAATTTTTCACCTATAAGGGCCTGCGCATCTTCTACCAAGGTAAGAACGGGACTGTTGGAATGACCTGCGTGTGCAGGCCCCCAAAGGGCGCCCTGTAGTGCTTATTCTGTGTCCATTGGCCTCTGTTGGCCTCAGTGATGGAGGGGAAAACCCCCCTTCTCTGGGAAGTGTGCTTGAAAGAATGGACTAAACCCCCCTTGACAGGAGGAAAGCCCAAAGAAAATGCCGGGCCCTTGCCAGATGGCTCAGGTAGTTGGAGCGTTTCCCGTAACCAGAAGATCACGGGTTCAATCCCTGGTCAGGGCACTTGTGAGGCAAACAATTGGTGCTTCCGTCTCTCTCTCCCTGCCCTTCTTTCTAAAGTCACTAAGCACGTCCTCAGGCGACGATTTAAAAAACAACAAAAAACCACTGAGGGAGGGGCTGGTGGAATTGAGATTCCAGTCTCTGTAGGACCAGTGTATTTAGTATATATATATATATTTTCGTAGCCTGATTTGTATGGTATTTTTGTGTGGAGTGCCCTGGCACTGGGCAACATAGACACTGTTCGTAGATAAAGCTACCATTGGCTCTGTCCCCCCCCCCAAATTCCTGATTTCATTTTTTTGTTTTTTTTTTATAGATTGTTATATCCATAACTAACTGTGATTGAAGTCTTTTGTATAAATTAATTTGCTAATGATAATTATTATGACTGCTTATCAAGTAATCATATGCTAGACATTGAATTATATTTTCAGTCTTTATGATTTCACGTAATCTCTCTAACAGTACTTGGAGCCAGGTGCCGTTAACCTCATTTTTACAGGTAAAGAACCTGAGAAAGGAATAGGAAAAGATTTCTTTTGGGCGGGAGTCAAGAGCAATAACGAAAAATGTTTGTCATAAAACCGTTTTTCATTATTGCTCCTGACCTCCTCTCATTTGCTATATTCAATTAAGTAAGTATATAATTTTCTTTATGTTGGTCATTTAGGTTCCTTCCAGTTTTTCAATGTTCTAGTTAATGTGGAAGGGAAATCTCTACATATATTTATTTTATCCTTAAATTTTCAAACTATACTATTTGTAAATAGGATGATTTTATTTGAATGGATTCTAAGAATCAGACGAGTAGGCAAAAATCTATAAAACTTTAAATTGCTTCTGACTAAATTATTTTGCAAACCTTATTTTGGAATTCTCACACCATTATAGCAGTATCTGAAGGTATCAGTTTTAATCTAATATAAGCAAGACATTCTACTCATTAGCCCCGGCTGGTGTTGCTCATTTGGTTGGGCGTTGTCCCGCAAGGGGAAAAGTCACCAATGTGATTCCGGGTCCAGGCACATGCCTGGGTTGCAGGTTCAGTCCCTGGTCAGGGCATGTATGAGAGGTAACTGATCGATGTTTCTCTCCTTTTCTTTCTCCCTCCCTCCCTCTCTAAAAATAAATAAATAAATAGTTAAATGAATAAAATCTTTAAAAAAAAATCCCAGACATTCTACTATTTAACTAGTTGGATAATTTAAAAGGTGTTTACCCATTAAAAAATGTTCATGTCTGTATTGATTAATAATTTTTTATAGTTGTTAGGATTTTGCAGTAGTTTGAGCACGATGCTTTCATTACTGGATTTTGATCTTTCTCTCCTGTGGGAAGTTACAGTGTGGGATAAACAGTATTAAGGTACTCATAAGGTTGAGGAAGAGTTGCCATATTTTAGAGAATTTTTGTGAGGCCATTAATGATAAGGTGCAAAGAATTTGTAGTACAAAAGCAATAATACACAATAATGGGAGAAATGCTTAAAAAAACCCTCGGTGAAATTAAGCTGACTCCCTTTATTTTCATACAAAGTGTGCTATTTATAATTTTTTTGATATATACAGATTTAAAAAAAACAAATACCTGTTTTTATCTAAAGCAATAAGCTTGCATTTTAAAAAGAAACCTACTTTTAAGTTTCATTAACTTGGGCAGGATTTCTTGTGCTTTACACCAGATCACTTAGATTTTAGTATGGTCAAGGCTGTTTCCATAGGGCTTGGCTAACGGATCTCTCTCCTTCTTCCCAGACTCCGTGGGTGTGGTTGGAAGTCCGGAGATAGTCGTGCTGTTACATGGCTTCCCAACATCCAGCTATGACTGGTATAAGGTAATGAACTCAGACTTTCTAGGGCCTACTGTCTTTAAAAATCCAAAATCAAGAATTTCATTGTGAGCACGGAAAGGTTCTCGTACATTTGAATTGCTTCATAAAATAGGATTAAGTGTAGAACTGGTTTTCATTTATGGTAAGGGAGTGAGAAACTGGCAGTGTGGGAAGGACCCTTGCCAAGTGAAGAATGCTGGAGTCTCTCCCTCAGTCGAGATGAATTAGTAGGAATACAGCACTCTGCAAGGGGCTCATCTGCGGGCCAGCGATGGTTTCGTGTGGATTTTCCCTGCACTGAAGTCTGTTTATTAGGCTGAGGAAGGGATGAAATCTGTATGCTGCTGAGGTGGGAGGGGAAGGACCGGATGAAAAAGTCCAAATCATCTTTTTCTTTCTTGTAGATTTGGGAAGGTCTGACGCTGAGGTTCCATCGAGTGATTGCCCTTGATTTCTTAGGCTTTGGCTTCAGTGACAAACCGGTAAGCGGCATCTGGACGGGACCAGGTGGACAAAGGCGGCGGGTGGACGAGATGGAGGAGGGGTCAGGGCAGCGGGTGTACCTGCACTCCTGACTGCATCTCACGCACATGCGCTTTCCTCCCCTCAGAGACCGCACCACTACTCCATATTCGAGCAGGCCAGCATCGTGGAGGCCCTGCTGCGGCACC
The DNA here is from genome assembly GCA_004024845.1 of Tonatia bakeri. Classification (NCBI taxonomy): domain Eukaryota; kingdom Metazoa; phylum Chordata; class Mammalia; order Chiroptera; family Phyllostomidae; genus Tonatia; species Tonatia bakeri. The sequence continues at coordinate 22,099 of PVIA01001358.1, read as the reverse complement.
TGGGGCTCCAGAACCGCAGGGTCAACCTTCTGTCCCACGACTATGGAGACATCGTTGCTCAGGAGCTTCTCTACAGGTCAGTGAGGTCACAGGCCTGTGCACTGGTCACAGGGCTACTCTGTAACAAGAGTAAATTTAGTTCCTGGGTTCTTCGTAGCCCTTGCCTCTTGGAAGGTGGTCTTCAGCCGCTGCACTGGCGCCGGTGCACTCAGATGCATTTGCCTCCTGTTTCTAGGTTCAAGCAGAATCGATCCGGTCGGCTTACCATAAAGAGTCTCTGTCTGTCAAATGGAGGTAATTGCCTGGGCAGTGGGGGGAAGGTGACGTGGGCACATTTAGGTATCAGTGACATCTACATGGTAATCTGATGGCACTGCAATGGACACGGTTTAACCAGGAATCTTTATCTTTTTTGTGCCATGAATCATTTAGGTAGTCTGGTGAGACAATATTGGCTCTTTCTGAAGATAACGTTTTTAAGTCTTAAAAAAAAATAGGATTACAAAGTAAACTGACTAGAATGACATTTAGTTAATAAAAAGCTGTGTTATAAGCACAGTAATACTGTGCTTTTTAAAGGCATCATAGCAAGGTCTGGTGGTGGGTCTAGTAACAGCGAGCAGCAGCAGCGAGGAGTGTAAATGCTCCACAGCAGCCGCAGTGGGGTGTGAAAATAAGCGATGACGCTGCAGGTGCTTCTAGTACTACTGTGGTTTCGTGATCTCTTAATTGATGGCCATGCCAAGTTTCAGTTAGAAATTAGTGAACACTTGATAACACCTTTTGGAGATGTTTCTTTCTCTTAGCATGCTATTGATCTTGGCTTGTAAATCCACGAACCTCCAAAGGTCCCCTGAATACCCAAGGGCAGACGGGGAGAGAAGTCTGTGCCATTTATAAGTGTTGCTTAGGGCTTTCTCTCATTAACTCTGGAGAAAAATGGCAAAGGAAAAATCTGGGTTGGGGGGGTGGTTTTTGGACCTACATTTCCTGAAAAATCTCTGGTTTCTTCAGCTGCCCAGACCCTTAATAACACCGTGATCTGAGGAATGGGAGGAAATGGGAAATCATCAGCAGTAACCGTCACCATAGACATTATTTTTCCTGTTTCTCTACCTTTACAATCTGGAAAGGATCCCAGTAGGGTATGATTTGACCTGCTAAACACAATTCCACAGAGAAGGAATTAGATGACAGTACTTGGTTTTTATGTGCAATTCGTTTTTTTAGCAGTGAAGGACCCAAAGGCGACAGTGAGCAGGGCGACGGTGTCCAGTGACACGGGCCTGCGGTTGCCCTCGAGATGTCAGAAGATGACTGACGTTGCTCTCTTCTTTTCCTGCAGGTATATTTCCTGAGACCCATCGTCCTCTGCTTCTCCAAAAGGTTGGCTGCTCCACTGGCTAGATCATTAGTTCTTAAGATTTATACTGACATAAATAGTGCTGGGACCTTTAAAAGGGTCCTTTCTGCTGTAAAAAGCTGTAGTTAAAATACTGATCATCAATCTACATTAACAAAGTTAGTTTTTTTCCTTCTTACACAAACAAAGTAGCAGCAGTGGCCCCTACCTAAAAGCCTAATACTTTGAGAATGAGAGATCAACAAGTGTCTGGAGAAATGCAGCTACACGAAGGTTTGTGCCGTCAGCTTGATGTTGGAACAGGCAGGGACCCTAGTCTAAAGTTGAATGTATCAGTTAAAAATCTTAGGGATTTCGTGACATGTAGAAATGTAATCTTAAAAGAAATTAGAAACATGTATGCTTTCCATCAGGGAAGCATAGGCAAAATGAAAAAATAAAAGCCAGTGACCGAACCCATCAGTAGACTCGGCTAAAGTCCTTTTCTTCGTTTTTAGTATAAAGCCTTTTCTGCAGGTTGGTTGTCTTTCTCTGGATTCCTGACTTTTGCTTGTTTACCTGCAGCTTCTCAAAGACGGAGGCGTGCTGTCACCCATCCTCACACGACTGATGAACTTCTTTGTATTCTCTCGAGGGTAAGTCGTTGTCAAAGGTTGATTTCCTGCCCGGTAGCAGTGCAGTGGGAAGCTGCTGCTGTTAAAATTCTGTGCCAAATCCTAGGGTTTGATATTTTAAAGCAAAGGTGTCGGCCACTTGCCAGGGAAGGAGTAGAAGGATGTCATGAATCAGTTCAGGGCCAGACTATGTGAACTTTGAGGTTCCAGTTACCTCTGACACTCTGCATTCTTCTCACACGTCTCTCTGCCTTTTTTGGACCCTTTCAGCCTCACGCCCGTCTTTGGGCCGTACACCCGGCCGTCTGAGAGCGAGCTGTGGGACATGTGGGCAGGGATACGCAACAATGATGGGAACTTAGTTATCGACAGGTGAGATAACTTTGCTTTGGTTTCCAGACAGGCTGTTTTTTTGAACACGGGGAAAGGGATTGCTTATTCTGTTCCTGGCTGGCTCTGCTGTCTTCACGGGAAGGTTGGTTATGACTTACTGAGGTGCACCAAAAAAAGCCATGCTCTGAGAGGGGAGAAATGGACACTTAGTTCACATGCTGCTTTCACAGAGGGACCAGGAGATGGTGACATCCATAACTACTCGTGATGAGGCCCTGTCCTTGGCCAGCTGGGTCACTGGCGCTTCCATTGCTTTAGCTGATTGGCTTTGCCAGGAATTGTGAGGGAGAGAGGGCCATCCCTCCCTCCCACCTCAACCCCCACAGGATCCCACAGATTCATTTTAAAGTAAAAAATTGCAAAACAAAACCCCTTTTTAAAAATCCCCACATACTTTCCTCTCCAAAACATAAGCACCACTTCTAAGAGGTGACAGTTGAGGGCTGTAACTCCTGGAGTTTCCAGGCAGAATAATCAGAATACACGAGTTAGAGTTCTAAAATGTGGCTGTGGCATCTTATCGCTGTGGAAGGAGCCATTCTCCACTTCATCTGTGGTCAGATGAAGACTGTAGCTTTGTGCATGTGCTCCAGTACAGGTAGAATTTTAGAAGTGGATGTCAACTTAGAGACCATGTAGTTTAGTCCTCTTATTTTCAACAGGAGGAAAATGATCAAACCATGTGTTTAGACCTTTGAGTTAATTACTGGTCGAGGCACAATCTGAACCTGGGCTTTCGTTACATATAACCCAAACTCATTTGCAGCCTCCCTAGATCTCATTTCCTGTTTCACAGGCACAGAGGAACATTAATTCTTACGTGGACAGCAGGCCTGATGGCTGCCGTAGCTACCTGGGGGTTAACAGAAATGGGGGAACGCAGCAGGCTAATCCCAGGAGTGCCGAGTTGCTTGCGGGTTAAGACAGCATATGTTGGGTTCCCTTGAAGCTCGTGTCAGGCCTTTGCATCCCTCTCACAATCAAGGTTCCTTGTTCCGCTCCTGCTGACTTACCTGTGCTGTGCAGTCTCTTACAGTACATCAACCAGAGGAAGAAGTTCAGAAGACGCTGGGTGGGAGCTCTGGCCTCGGTCACTATTCCTAGTGAGTATTTCTGTATTACATTTTCATAGGAAAACTGAGGGCCTCAGGGGTTAAAATAATCGCCAGATTTAGCAAGTAGAAATATAATAAAGACAGCAAGCTAAACTTGAATTTCAAAAACATAACAGATACTTTTGGGGGGTGGGCAAAGTATGTGCTGTGCAATATTTGGAATATAGTGATAGTAGGAAAAAAAAAACCTTTTCAAATTGAACTGGTCACCCTTTTTGGAAGCTGGCGAACCTCCCCCCAGCTGGCGCGCCAGCGATGCGCTGCAGAGCGAAGTCTACAAAACCCCTCGAGACTCTGCGCAGGTAGCTGCTCTCGTTGCGTTGCTGGGAGCGGGGGCTGGGCTCATTTCTGTGCTGGGTCCTGCCAGCGGCGGCCCCGTCAAATGCTGAATTCATTTGTCTCTTCACTCTTACAGATTTAAAAAGGAAAAGTCGGTGCTGTGTCCTACACATGCTATTGTAGTTAGTGCTCAGAAAATAGTTGACTTCAGGCGTCAAGGGCCAGTTACTACTGGAGACAGAGACTTCGAGAAGGACAGCACCTGGGTTTAAGCAAAAGAAAGTTGCAGGGCCGAAGGGGGGGCTGTTTATAGGAGAAAATGGCCCAAATGGACTCAGCTGTCAGCCTGTTCTCAGAAGTTTCTTAGAACCTACTTATTGAAAGAAGCCAAATTTTCTATCATAAAACAGTTTCTTTAAAGAAAACATTTTTGGGAGGGGGAATTTCAGCATGGGGGTAGAGCAGGTAAGAGCTGTGAGTAATTTGAGCCTCTTCCCTTTCCTAGTTCACTTTATCTACGGGCCCCTGGACCCGGTGAATCCCTACCCGGAGTTTTTGGAGCTATACAGGTGAGTCTCCCTCGGCCTGGCAGTGCTCTCACCTCTATCACTGACCTCACTGGCTGTTCATCCAGGGACACACAGTCAAGGGTGAACTGGGGAGTCATACTGTCACATGAATGTAAAGATCAGGAAATTGTTACACATGCTCTCGATTCACATAGCCTGTTTTTCACTGTCATGGTTACTACGCATTCCTAGGTGCACAGGTAAGAAAACGCTGTCATGTGAATTGAGGAATGGGAGTGTGTACAGGTCACAGGACACGTTTGCTCTAGTTGGCTGGGAAGCCAGCCGGTCAGCTCGGCTGAGCAACTACAGGGAGAGGCTGAGAAGAGCTCACTGGGAGGGGCCTCCTCATCGGTGGTTACTTTCTCTAGGTACTTCCTCGGAAGGTTGGACAATGAAATCTTGACTGACTTTGTCACAGGAGACTGTTCCACACCTTCACATGGCCTAGTAGAAACAACCCAGTAGTAAATAGCTGGCATTTAATGTTCCACAAAATGCCCTCGCTCCTCACCTCCCAGGGTTAAGGAAGGTTTTCTGTTATGTTTACTGGGACAGTGGTCTGCTTGTTTGATGCCTCACGCTTCTCTAAGGAGCTTGAAGTCACCCTGCTCTGACACGTGTTGCCCAAGTGTTCTATTTTCAAGTTGTTGTCTGTTGGATTGTGGACATTTCAAACCCAGTGTGTGTATGTCATACATGGGGCCGGCAAGCTCATCCGCCCAAGATACAATTCCAAAGCAGAGGCTGAATAAGCTCTTTGCTGCTTCCCTCCCGTGTGGTATATCCACAGGGGCACTCACTGGGACTGCCCACTGGCTTACCTCCCCCTTCCCTGCAGCCTCAAGTTCACCTCCATGCTGTTCTCTTCCACTAGGAAAACGCTGCCGCGGTCCACAGTGTCGATTCTGGATGACCACATTAGCCACTACCCACAGCTAGAGGATCCCATGGGCTTCTTGAATGCATATATGGGCTTCATCAACTCCTTCTGAGCTGGAGAGAGTAGCTTCCCTGTATTACCTCCCCCGTTCCCTTACCTGTTGTGTATTCCATTTAGAAAGAAATGCCCAAAAGAGGTCCTGGCCACCCAACACTCTTCTCTCACAAAGGTCCACCTGACTCACAGTGGTGAACAGCATACAGTAAAAAGCCAGTAGAAGCTCCGACTAAGGGCGACCGAGTAGTGCACCTCCCGTTCCTCTGACATCCAGTCGAGTGTGTGGACTTGCCTTTGTGTTGTTAGGAAGTCCCACCGAGCACTCCAACTCACAGCTGCCGACAGACAGACATGCTTCTGCACACAAGTCTTGACATTTCTGTGGACTTTGCTGAAGTCCTTAGTAGCGCTCGCGTCTGGCCGAGCCCCAGTTTGAATCTCACAGTGAAGGACGAGGAGACGGTGCCTGCTCACCGCTCCTCGGATGGCCTCGAGGGCACCTGCTCTTTTACGTTTTCTAGCAGCACAGCTTCCAGGGAGAGCGAGCCTCCCTTGTCCTCACTCTAAACTAGTTTCGTCAGTTGCATCTAATTATAGACATTGTGTCAAGATAGATTTTTGTTTAAATGATGCAGTATTCTAAGACTTTTGTTTAATGATGCAGTATTCTAAGTGTACTTTAAGACTATGATTTACTTACACATATTATGTATATTTTAGGAGGGTACTAAACCAGCAGACACTTACTCTGGCAGCATAGTGAACCTTATTAAACGCAGTTAACTTCTGAGTAAGTTGAACTCAATCCAAACTATTAACAAAATTTCTTAAAACTCACAGGACATTAAAGACCAACAGCATCTATGCCAGAGGTTTACTGTTATTAGCTGGGAAGGCCAATTTTAACAGTAAATAACAGTCTGACTCTCATACCTCAGTGCTTTGAAGCATGTCCCTCCTGCACTAGCGTGGAGGGGAGGGGAGCGTCGTACAGTCCAAGTGACCGTGCTGAGTGGACACTGATTTCTGATTGCCTGTCTCCTCCCTGGTTGTCCCAGAGAGGCCTCCTCATGTAGCTCCTCAATTCCTGTACTTTATAGACAGGAAAGTTCCAGAAACTTTAAGAGCAAATTCTGAAAGGCCTATGAGCAAATGGTGCTGAATCCTTTTTTTTTTTTTTTTTTTAAGCCACAGATTTCATTGTTTAGGTCCAAACAGTATTATTAAGTGACTATTTTAAATTCTTTTTAAAATTAGCAACTTCAAGTATAACAACTGAAAGTGGAATAAGTGTTTATTTTCTATTAATAAAAATGATTTTTGACAAAAGCGGACTCTGCCTTCCCCTCCCCCACCACCCCTCTGGGATAAAAGCTTTCCAACATTGCCAGGAGCTTGCAGACACATTAAATTAAAGAATATAATGAAATTAAGCAGCTGGGACACAGGGAAGTATTTGCTTTTTCAGTTCACCCAGAGACACAGTCACACCAGAGCTGACCAGTGTAACAACAGGGGAAACAGAACAAACACATGCACGAGGACAGACACTGGCTTGGTCTGCTGGCTCAGGGCCACACATTTAACTTGCTTCTCCAAAATCATAACCTTTAAAAGTATGATTCTGGGAAATTCATGCCACTAGCCTGAAAGCCCGCTGGCAGTGAGGTGCGTCAATGCCATCTCGCCCAGTAAAAACTTAGCCGACAGAAGCCAAGATAACATCTACAGGTGTTTCCTCTGTGCTTCTGACGGTCACCTGCATGGTCACGCCATCTGCTAAGGCCAGCCTGGACCTTACCAGTAAATCATAGCCACCTCTGTACACACCTTGGAGAAAAGAGTGAGGAAAACCACAGTAAGAACAGGACAAGCTGTGCCTAGCGAATTTTATCGTGCTCTGCCTGCGCTTCCTTTCTATTGTTTCAGTCTAGCTTTTCTAGAGATTTGTGTTTGCAGTGGGAATTGAGTCCTACATACCAATTCAAAGTGGTCTTTTCTATTCCCATGATACCAGGTACATAGAAGGTATTCAAGGGTACTGACTCGAATTGGGGGAGGTGGCAGCACTGCTATCCGTGGGACAGATTTAAGTAAATGTTTTAGGCCAAATATGTAACTGAAGAGAACAGTGTAAGGATAGCATGTCAATTAAGCAAACAGCTAAAACAAATTACTGCTTTCAACAGGGCTTCAAACTGTAGCTCACACAGTGGGACAACAGCAGGGCATGAGATGCCCATGCATATCCCTTCCTATCAAATTCTGCAAGGAGATAAAGGGGAAACTCAATGGAAGTTTCTTACCTGCCAGGTAGAGGGAGTGGGAGTTCTTGTTCTCAGGTACTTTGTCTGACCTCTCACATGGCTGCATGCCCAGGAATGTGATGATGTTGTTGACAGCTTCTGTGTTGGCAAGAGGCATGCAGCAGGATCAGACTAGGCCAGCACGGGGGCCGGCCCCTGCACTGGTAGGGGCTGCGGTAGCGGGGCAGTGTGCGGGCGAAAGCCGCTGGACTAGGAACTGATGGACTCGGTTACAGTACAGGGCGACAGGGTCCTGGCCTTTTAAGTGAATTAGTTTATACAGTACTTAAAAAGAAGTGTTCTCTGGAATAATAAGTACTCCCGCTAGGTTTTTATAGTGCTGTAAGGCAATACACTGCTAGCAAAATTGTCCTCACCTTCAAGAGTTTTGGTAGAACTGAGGGCAAAGGTCTCTTCTTTCTCATAAGTATCTCCCACTTCTTCCCAGGCAGCAGCAAAGTTAGGCTTCAGAACCTTCTGGATGTGGTCAGACAGATTCACTTCCAGGTCTTCCAGCTAGCAGATAAAAGCAGAGGTCAGCAAACCGAGGTCCTTTCAGTACAGAACAGAGATGGAAGGGGCTGACTCGTGCGTGGGGCTTTACATTCTGCATTACATCCCGTGCAGCCTGGGACGAGCTCAGTCACCAAACTAGTGGGGAGCCCTGTAGTCTCGCCAGCTCTAACGATGCAGGCCTTAGCAAAGGAAAGCAAGAAATATGGCGAGAGCCACAGATCAACACCTATACCCCAGGGGGTACAAAGTACTCCTGTTGCCACACCTAACCATCAAGTCCAGGCCATACAGGGCCTTCTGAACTTAGCATTCACTAAAAGGTTGATATTTCTTAAAATTTCCTTTGCATTCTATGGAAACTTTTTAGTCTATGATGTAGCTACACTATAAGCCAGCTAAAAGCTGATCAAAACCACCACCCCGATATTTTAAATAAAACTTGACCTCAATGAAAATCATGTACTTATTTTCATCTTGTAATTACCCTTATTATAAAGACCTAAAACAGGGTGAGTTTTGTTCTGGTCAGGAAGTGGGGAGTCTCCCTTCTCGTAGGCACCGCACACTTGCACCACAGAGGAGGACCAGTCCCCACCCTCCTTGGCTATGACCTGAGAAGACAAACACTAAAACCCCTGTAGTTCATGTCAGATGTTCCCAGAAAGCTGGTCTTTTCAGGCAGAGGACAGTGGTGTGAGGGTGTCGTGGGGTCCCCGCCCAGGGGAGACTCACCACATACTCGTCTTCATACCCCTCCTCGGCTGGAGTCCCAGTGTCAGGGTCGCAGTCCCGGACAGTGAACTTCATGGTGCAGCTGAAGCTGCCTGCAGCTGGAGGAGGGAGAGCAGGCCGGCCTTGTCAGTGGGCAGCGCCAGCACAGGGTTCCCGCCAGTGACTCAGGGAGCAGTGCCCACTCTCGACACTGTTCTGTATTATCAAACTCAACATACGACACTGTCGTCTAGGGTAGTAGTAGTTCCCAGAAGCAGTCTGTAAACTGGTCAAAGGCAGTCTCATGAAAGCTTATTTTAAACCCATGCCCCACTGCGGGTCAGAATTGTACAGAAGAGAGGACCCCAGCACAGCTGTTTTGTACCAGTGCAAAGAAAGCAGCAGGGGAGAAACTCTGGGGGGCTTCCGGCCATGCCCATCAAAGGGCGCTACATGTGGAAAAAATGCTACCTTAGGTGCTAACAAAGCAAAAAACGGGGGTGGTAAAAAAGCACAGAAATCATTAAATTAACACTAAGCACAACCGAGTCTGACTTTCAAAAGACAACACTGCTGGTAGACTGGCAGTGGTCCCCAACCACAGGATGAATTTGCCTTATGCCAACTTCCAGCCGACAGTGAGTAGGGCAGCAAGGAGGCGCTAGTATGGCCAGGTCAGCATCAGCCAGGTCAGTGTTGTGCATGGAAAAGCAAGCGGACAGTTACATGTTTTGAGATGACTGGTTGGAAGTAATAGGAAACTGAGGTAGGGGCACATTTTTGGAAAGTGAACTTCATGAAGATAGGGATTTCTGAGCTTTCTTGAGGAGGGGATTCATTAACTGGGTGAAGTAAGGGTCCAACCCATGGTCTGGAAAAGGCTCACAGATACACAAATATTAGAAACTGGGGAGTTCAAAAATTATTTGGGGCATAGGCAAGGACAGGAAAGAACAGACTCAGATGTAAAGACCATACATGTATGACCATATGGGTAGTGAGACTTTTCATCTGCTCAGTTTTAATTTAAACTCCCTCCAAACATGTAGTAAATGTCAGTACGTGTTAACATTGTGTGTAAAGGTGTAAACTATGGTGCCAGACTCTTAGCTTAAAAAGATGACTGAGACATGACCTTTTTCTCCAATAGCTGATTGGCTAGGAGTTAAAGAGTATGTGTGTGTGTGTGTGTGAGTGATCCACTTATTATACCTATGACATCAGAACTCAGTGCCATAGGCTCTTTAATACAATTTTTAATAGCAGCCTGTGTGGGGGTCCAGGATTAACAGCCTGGGAGCATCATTAAACATTTGAAAGGATGTAACAGTTTAACTGGATCTCCAAAGACCTGAGAGAGCTTTGGGGCACGGAGGAAGGTGCGTGAACTAAAGGAAAGAGGCCAGAAGGGCCACCGGTAGTTGGTGATAGGAACAGATATGCAAATGGCTAGGTGCTGAGAAGAGTTTTCGTTCAGGAACAAATCTGAAATACCTTGTATTTCAGATGAAGGAGACTGCATGTTTCCCAGCAGGCTCTGGGGAGCTGAGGCGGTCCGGAGGCTGCAGTGTTACAGACAGTGAGGGTCACTGGCGGGCGTCCTGTGAAGGATGGGCCCGAGTTCAGAGAAGAAACGGATTTAATCGAGCGTGCTGAAGCGGGATGATAGTGGGCTGACCCACAGAGAGAGAGAGTGACCTTTCCAGACTACAGAGTCTGTTTTAATGCAGGAGAGACTGATGGAAGTATGTTCATGGTTAAATTCAGCTAGGGTTTTCTGCAGGAGGAAGAGGGATGAAGAAAAGAAAAAGGTGGAAGTTAACACAGACCTGGAACGGGTCGGCGGAGGTATTTAGGACAGTGAAGGGAGAGACACAGGGTTATGGCTGGGACAAAGGTCATGATCAAGTAAGGAGGGGAGGCGGGACGGACCTTAGTAATGTAAGGTTATGGGAACCCCTGATGGGGTCCGACTGAGCAGGGAGGAAACCCCAGCCAAGGAAGAGGAACAAGGAGTAGAGCAGGAACAATGGCAGATCCCAACCTCGGCACACTGGCTGAATTTCTGTGCGAGTAAAGACAAAAGATGCTTATGTCTAAGTCAGTGATACAGAGACTCTGAATGAGGAAGCAAGTAGGAATGGTATAGTAGAGACTGTTCCTGAAACTTTAGTGGCAAGTTTTGAAGGACAGGGTGTGGCCGATAGTGAAGTTTCAGGGAATGAAGGTGAACTCCAGGGGAACCACGGTAGCACTCTATGGATATTGCTAGAAAGGATGACGGACGCCGGGGGGGCAAGGGGGGGATGAGGGGAGGGGCTAGGAGGGGCCCTTCTGTGGCGAGAGAACAAGGCGGAATCCCCCGAAGTCACAGAAGGATGAGAGCCTCGTTAACACCGGCAGGCCAGTGACGGAAGGGAGTCTGAGAAGGACGCCCTGAAGATCGGCATTAAAACTGTTTTCAGAGTGAGGCTTGTCTTGTGAGGACTGACTGAGCCGGGAGAGGACCGCAGGGGAGAGTGCACACAGGAGCACAGAACTAGAGAAGAGACGGATGCTGGGTGCTCTGTAAGGGCAGCGAAGTGGGCGCCAGGCCGGCGTATGGAACACGCGGTGTGGCCACCGGCAGAGGGGGAGACTGGGCAAGGAGCTTCCAGGTCTCAAGCACTGGACAGGAGACTTCCACTAAGTAAGAAAGGGGGTTAGGAGAAGGTTCCACAAAACTTTGATGGAATAATGAGAGAACAGGATGTGGTCAATGGGGCTAAAAGGGACGGACGAGAACCAGGCTAATCGCCGCACCCACATAGGTCTGCAGGGAACTGAGAAGGGGGCGTGGGTGGTCTCGTGTGCAGGAAGCCAAGGAGGATGACAGTGAGCTGAGCAGTGAGCCTCCAGAAAGAGGGGTCTGTGCCTGCCAGGAAGGGGGGCTGGATCACGCAGATGCTACCCCCGTGACAGGGACGGTGAAGACGAGGTGTTCTGCCAGGACAGACGGGACGAGGAGATGTGCGGAAAGGCACCACGAAAATTGCCCTCAGACGAAAAGGGGTCCCTGAGGAATGACGGACATCCACTGGAAGGATAAGTGCATTCCTGGGCTCACAAGCAGTGAGCAAGGAGAAAGACTGGAGGCTAAGAAGGACGTGCTGTGAAGCAGGGCGATCTACAAGGCACAGTGGGTGTGGAATAAGGATGTAGAATGGGGGGTCTGGTCAGAGGGCAAAACTGGTCTCATTAGTCACCTTTTGGCTATAAAGATCGTACTGTAATGAGAAGTACAGAGGAAGAGGGAGGAGCAAGGACAAGTGTAGGAGGAAGTAGTAGACTAATTCTTTTTTTTTTTTTTAATTTTATTTTAATCATTGTTCAAGTACAGTTTTCTCAGTAGACTAGTTCTTGAGGCACCGATTTGCAAGAAAATTGTTAATCAAAGGACTTAGGTGACAGAAGAGTTTACAAGGAAACTGAGACGAACGCTGAGGAAGAGCTGCCGCTGGCAGCTCGGGAGGCCCTAGGCCTGGCTGACCTGGAGGGTGTGGGTGGAGAGTTCGTCCAGAGAGGGGACGACTGTATTCGGCGGGGCCTGGGTGAGGCCCGTGTGCGTCCATCCCTTCTGTGGAGAGGTGGTAAGTGAAGGGATGGCGCCGGATAATTAGAATATCCTAGTTTATTGTATAGGGTGTTGGGAAGACTGGTTGCTCTTAGAAGCTATCCTGCCATGTGAGGTTTGGCTAAAAGGGAAAGATGTTTCCTAGAGAGACTTGTATGAACAGCCCATGGAGGGGAGAGAGGGTGAAGAGGCTGGAATCTGAGACTGGAGAGAAGGCAGAGGATCTAAGCCGGTGTGCGGAATTTAAGGCAGTAGGGACGGGCACTAAAGAGGGCCAGAGTGAGGACACCGGGACGCGGCAGAGCTAGGTATTACCTAGAGGTGTGAGCGGAGCTAGGTGACGACCAAAGGAGGGCAGGTGTGAGAAGGAAGTGACTGCATGAGAACTGGTGTTGGCTGGAGTGCTGTGTGGGGAATTTCACTGAAGCGACACGGGTGACCGACAGAGGGAAAGAATGAAGAGCCTAAAGCAGTGGGTTTTAGTCACAGCCAGTGGCAGGAACCCCGAGAGGTCTGGAACGAACTGAGAGCGCACGTGCATTTAGAAGGTTGTGGAGGGAACATGAAAGAAAAGACTACTGAACCCGTGAGAAAGGATATAAAAATGGTAACTGAAAAACAAGCGACTGTGTCGGTAACGGGGGTTTCTGTGGGGTAAGTCAAGGAAAAGAGTGGAAGAGTCTGAAGGAGCAATGGTGTATTTTGCAGACTGGCAGGTTCTGACAGGAAGGACATGGCACCACATTTCCACCAGAGGTCACGCCCAGGCAAGGGAGGGGCTGGGAACTATGTGAGTGAGCACTGCACGGAAGGTGTTGAGAGTGGGCGGACTGGAATGGGCATGTAAGACTAGGGACAGAATCCCGGGAATGGGCAACCCTGTAAGGTTCTAAAATGAGTCTTAAAATGCTGGGTCTTAATGCCAGACTTGGAAAAGCAGCGCTGCATACAATGGGAGCCAACTAAGGCCTGAACAATAGCAGGCAGTTTTCATGAGGAGGATCTGGAGATGGATTATAGTGAACCCTGATGTAAAGTCAGGCACGACCTTAGAGGCCCCAGGAGAAGTCTGAGTGGTTTGCCTGCAGTGTGGAGGACCAAGGTGGGAGAGGAGAGGCTGGAGATCGGGCTGGGAACCCAACTCCAGCGTGAAGCTTCATCTCTTGTTTCCGTGTCCAGGCGATAGATGAAGTTACACTGTATGTAATTAAGATGTGTGGGGGGGCAGACCACCAAAGGGAGATACAAATGACTATCATGCAAATGCCCCATTATAGTTACTCTTAGCATTTCCTCTGTCCTGTGAAGATTTTTCCGAAGTGAGAGGCAGTCCCTGGGCAGACAGCCTGACTGGGGAGGGAATGCTGCTGGGAGAGACTGAGTCTGCTGGGAAGAAACGTGCCTGGCAGCCGCAAGGAAGGGGGCTGCAGATAAGGCAGCTGTTTCCTTAGGGCAAGATAGGTAACGAGGGGAGTGGGAATGGGGGCACGACATGGCAGTTGCCCCCAGACTGAAAGGTCATTTGAGGAATGGCGGGTATTGGCTGGAGGGAGAAGGCCCTACATTTGGGCCACGAGATGGAGAGGAGAGGTTGAAGCTTAAAGGAGCAGTAATATTAGCTTTGCAGCTAATATTAGGATTAGCTGAGAAATAGAGAAGCCACTGCGGAGACTTGTAAGGAAGGGTGTGACTAATGTAACACTGTTTGCCGACTCTACGGATAGTAGAGAAGGAGTAAGTGGAGGCTTAGGAATGGAAAGGGGCCGGATGGAGTGAGTTGGGTGGGGCGTTCGCAGGAGAGTAGCACGGCCCATGGTAAGGGGGTCAGAGAGGGCTGGAATGAGGACTACTGGGACACGGAGAGTGGGAACTTCAGTAGAATGATTCCACGTGAATTTAGCTGACAGAGGAAAGAGGGAAGGCAGGTAAGTAAGGAGAGAGGCTGTGATGGGGAACTGTTTAGGAAGCCGTGGAAGATGGGGGGTAGAGGGGAGCCACAGGGACGGACCCACAATCCAGTCCACACAGTCTGAGTGCTGCGCGCTGGACGCGAGGTGTCTGTGAATCCAGGAGAGACCCCTGAATCCACGGGAATGAGGCGGGCACACATGGTTCCTGAATGAGGGTGGGGGCGCTGACTAAGGTAGTGTTTCTACAGGGCAAAACAAAGAGGAGTAAAACAGCAAAGGTAAAACTGGGGACAGCTGACGAAGTATCATTAAATTCTGATGTAGAAAATGCCACTGATACTAACTTGGAGGTAGCGGCACCACACTCGGGCCACACAGCATGATACGAGAAAGGAAGACTTGACAGGTCAGAAGCTATCTAAGGTGAAGGCTTGTCTCGTGAGAAGTGAATGGGGGAGAAAGTGAGGGTCAGAAGAGGAGGAACCCCCCCAAAATACGCATTCTTCACTATGAAAGGTTAAGAAACATGGGAGAAACCTCCAAAGGAAAATTGTAAAGAAGAGTGTCCCATAAGAGGGACATTAAAGATATACTCAGAAATTAAGGAAACATTAGGATTTGTAGAAAATGAGAGAAGCAACACAGGGAACTTGGGTGAGTAAATAGCAGAGAAGGAGAGAGCGAAGCTTGGAGGCTGGAAACTGACTGAGGAGAGGGATGTGCGAAGTAGGCTAGTGTGCGGAGCATGCGGTGCAGAAAGCCAATGAATACGTTAGTGCATTAACGAAGGCTAAATGGGAACATTAGGAAGAAGGAGCTGGAGATCTGTCAGACTTGTGTGTTACCAAGGAGAGAGGATGAGGTGAAAAGGGAGCGAAGTAGTGATCGGAGTATGAGGTTTTGCTGTCCGGGAGGTGTTGCTGGGAACGCACTGGAAGTAACAGGTGTGGTCCCCATGGTGGGAGGTCAGAAACAGGCAGTGGGACGGACATACAGTGCAGGCCAGGGGTGGGGTCCCACGGAAGTTCAGGCTGAAGTGGGAGTTCACACAGGTGCAGGGAAGGGTGGGGAAGGGTGTCGGACGCGATGGGAGGGGCATGGCAATGGGCTGAGCAGTGAGTGGCCACTGTGAGGGGAGTCTATCTAGAATAGACCACTGGAGCCCATGACAATGATGTGTAGCTGAAGGGAGAGATGCAGAAGATAGGGCGGCACATTTCTCTAGGGGGAAAGGAAGAACAAGATGGGAAGGAACGGAAGAAGCAAAGTGGAGAGTCCTACAGATGTGAAGGGATGATTTTAAGAATGGCAGATATTGACTGGTGGATTATGGCCCACACTTAGACCAAGGGTGTGATGGAATGAGGAGGAGAGAGTCTGTCCGCTAAGGAAAGGACCACTGCGTGAATCAGGGAAGACTTAAGAGTAAGTGGATTGGCAACAATGCAGCTCAGGTGTATAACAAAGAGCCCTGGGGTGGTGACCTTGAAGGGGTCAGATGGGACAGGAAGGCCCTGGGGCCACAAGTGGTGTTTCTGACAGTTTCAAGTGCCTATAGTGAGCAGGCTGGCTATCGATGCCATGGGTGAAATCTTTAGTTAAAACTTGGTTAATAGAGAAGTTTAAGGGAGTTTTATTAAGATGAATTCTCCTAGAAAGACACGGCTAGCAACCTTAACGTACATCAGGAGCACAGCCAAATGGTTTGTCTGTGGAGAAGATCGTCTGTATTTCTAGAGGAATGGTTGGGAATCATGAGAGAAGTAAATCTTGGGAGGAAAATCCATACCCGTTGCTATGACACAGTGAGAGTAGCTGAGATGGACAGCTGAGACGTGGCAGACATAGCATTATGTGAAAGAAGAGAGGAGTTTTAACCTAAGTACTGGGAGCATTGCATGAATCAGAGTGGGGTTCTCAGTTGTCAAGAGTAAAACGGCAAAAGTAAAAAAGGCAATTAAGATGTGGGTTAAAAAGACCCCAAATGGAGAAATCTAGATCTCAAAGAGGTTAGCTGGTTGCAAAGTCTGGTGCTGAACGGAGACTGCGGTGAGTGGTGCACATGGCGAGGCCGAAGCAAGGCCTGCATACAGAAACGAGACAAGCTCTGTACGTCTTGACGAGGAAAAAAATTTTAGGGAATTTATGTACATATTATTTATGGATAACAAATATGTGTTAAAATTATAAAACATGTATGAGGATAAGTATTAAATTATATAGTGAGTTTCTTTTGCAAGGGAGAGAGGTACGTGATTCTGAAGTGGTATAGAGAAAGTCTCAATCACATGTGCAATATTTTATGTCTTTGAAAACCCTCAAATAAAATTAAGATATAAAGAAGTAGGGTAGTGACTATGAATTTTGTGGGATGGAAAAATTTAATTAAAGGGCTTGGCTGATGGGAACAGTGGGGGGGGCACCAATTCAAATCTTGATGAAAAGCCATTGATAGCAACGTCAAAGGTGTCAGTCTGCGGAACTAGAGAGAGTGGGTGGGTAGTTTATTTGGTAACAGGATGATCTGTATTTGGTAAGAAGTGGGCGAGTCTAATTAAGGAGTGTACCTCTGGAGTACATGCACCTCAGGAGAAAAATAATATAACTCTCACTATGATTAGACAGGGAAGCTGGAAATACTATAGATGTCACTATTTATGACAGAGCAAATCACCACGTGAAATCAGGAAGAACTTGTAGGAAAGTGATGTTAAGTTTGCTCAGACACTGAAATAAGTGAGAGAAACTATTGAGACATGCATTAAAAAAAAAAAAGTAGAGAAACTTTAAGGCAGAAATCTAATCAAGGAGAGAGAGCATGGTGCACAGTGTAGAGTTCTGCAAAAGGTTAAACAAGAAAGGGCAGCACAAAGGGCTGGGTGAGGAGCCCTGAGATGCCGGGGTTGGAAATGCAGTGAAGACTTGGATGCTGTGCCAGGTGTCACACAGCTGAGGAAAGGGGGGCAAACACGGCTGGGAAAAAACTGGAGGATGGCGTGTTGCTGCCCAGAGAGCTTTGTTGGAAAAGACCTGAAACAGTCCGTGTCATTAGTGAGAGGGAGACGTTAGAGAGATTCAATGCGATGGACCTTAAATGGGTCAGAGCAGGAACCCTAGGAGAGTCCAGCCTGGATGGAGGGGGGCGGGGCAGATTCCGAGTGCAGGGAATAAGGAAGATGGAAGAAGGCCGGCCTGGGTGCTAAACAGCAGAGGTGTGCATAACCGGGAGAAGTGGTCGGATTGCCTTTGCCTGCAGAGAGGCAGCTGAGAGGAGGAGAATGTTGGAGGAAATGTGTGGAGTTTGCAGCGAAAGGAGAAGGGAATGGGAGAGCTGTGCTCAGGTTGCTTGCAGACATTCGAATGGCCACACTGAGAGGGGGAATGGCCATTGCTTCATACTAAGGCCAAAGATCAGGATAGAATAAAAAGAAAGTAGAGAGGGTGGTAAGTAGAGGGGCACTGTATGAATCAGAGAGCAGTTCTGAGTAGATGGCGTGGTGACAACTCAGACAGGTGGGAAGGAAAGAAACGGCTGTCAGAGCTCAGGGCGAGTGGAGGAGGGGAGAGGAGGCAGGGCTGACAAAGAACTGGGAGGCTGGTTTAGGCGAGTGGTTGCTTGCTGGGAAAGGTTAGAAGCAGATGGATTAAGATTAACTCTGATAAGGAGGTTGGTGGAAACTAAACACATCACCACTGACCTTTTAGAAGGTCTGGTTTGGATACTTTTTCTGTAGAACAAATGAATGCTAGTGGTTGAGGAATGGATGAGAATCACTTAGAGGTAAACCTCATGGGAATAATCCTGGATTCATTGAGATATAGAGCCAGTGAGTAAAAGATACGTGGAATGTTTACGATCTGGCAGAGCAAATATTCAGAAAGAGTCATGGAAGACCTACCTGTAAGTTTAATTGCTGAGAATTTAAGGAATCATGTCAGAACTGGGTGAAAGTGAGAGACACACTGAAAAGATCTGTATGAAAAAGCATGGGAAAGGGAGAGAAGATGCTGGTTGGAGAGGGGACGTATGAATTAGGCCAGGTTTGCAATCTGCAAGGTGCCAAATAGCAAATACTGCTGAGACCAGAATGAGGAACGCAGGCAACCCCAGATAGCTAGCTACTCACATTATCGCAATGCTCCTTAACATGAAAAGTTCATATCCACCATCACCACGTGCTTGTCTGTATCCACCATCACCACGTGCTTGTCTGTATCCACACATCACCATGTGCTTGGGACATTCTGTGCTCGCAAAAATCTTAAGTCTGTACACGAGACTCTTTGGGATGGTGTACGTCTGCCGCAGTCATAGCTCTTCTACGGCGAGGCTTACGCCCTGGGCCCCAGGGCTTTACACGTGTTGTGCACTCTATCTGTCCTCTTCCCCACAACGTGTGCGGAACAACGCGAGCAATTCGCCAATCGGTAAGTAAAGGTTTTCACAAAGTTTCTTCATGAAAATTGTTTTAAAATTTTCTGCATTTCATTTAAAAAATGTATATGGTTTATCTAGAAGAACCTACCACATTTCTTGCAATATGAAAGGAGAATGCAATTGCAGCCTTACAGTATGGGATCATTTTGTAATGCATACAAACATGCACACTAATGGACGTATTATATGCTAAATAATCACATAGTTACCCTTTAAAATGGTTTATATGATACGAAATACGTAAGTTTTTTTAACAGTATTTTTGTGATGGCTGGAAAAATATGTTGGACTTTTTAAAGGGAGATGGGTGAGGGCATCTTCACATTCAAGATACTGCAATATAAGCATTTACTAGCAAAAATTATTATCAGACATACTGTAAACAAAGGGTAACATTAACTGCTTGTACATATGAAGCAGTCGAGTCAATAAGAGAACTGTGTGGTAAGGCAGTTCTTGAAGGAACAAAAGGGCCAGATAAAACGTTAGGTAAAGGTAAGACTTAAGAGGCACAGTGTCCAGAAAAGTCCGTCTGCGTGGAGAAGAGCAGTCAACGAGGAAAGTTTAGAGACAGGTCCAGTGACGTGGACAAAACAAAAAGAAGGTAAGTTGCAAGGGATAAACAGAAAACTAAAGCAACTCAGCAAAATATGTAGGATAGAAGAAATACAGAACTGGATTGAGTGATGGGTGCAGAACAGAAAAGAGGGTCCAGGAGGAAGGTATTAGCTAGTTTATGAGAATCACACATACCCATTGTTTGGTTGGTTAATAGAAGAGAGAAGAGGGAAAACAACAAAAAACGGGGGAAGAGCAAAATTTACCTTTAGATGGGAAAGGCCATGTGAAGAATGAGTGAGAACAAGGTTTGGTGCTGCCATTACATCTCATGGAGCAAGGAAGGGCACAGGTGACAGGAACTAAGTGAAAAGAGCACTGTATGGACCAGACAGTTATTTCAAAGAAAGTAGAGTAAGTACAGGGTCAAGTGGCTTCCGAGAAGGGCGACCTAGAAATACAAGGACAACAGAAGTAGCGCATAAAGCAAGGACATGGATGCGGGCTGAGGACGGGACGCGGGTACTGCAGGAAGGAGAGGCAGACGGAAATGAGTCAGAAGGCAACGACAGGCCCTGGAGTAGAGACAAAGGCAAGATGGAAAAGACAGGCTGACTTGTACATTTAATCCAATTCCAAAAACGGGGCTGAGAACGTTAAGATGGAGATCAAGAGGACTTGAGTTGACACGAGGGAAAGAGTACATCGAGAAAGGACTTTGTAACTTTCTTAGAAAGGTGGTACAGAACTGATCATGGAATGGGCGGGGCGAGGCAGGGGTGTAAACATGGCAGAGAAGAGAGGGGGTACAGGCTGGATGTGTGGAACTAGAGCTGCACAGAAGACGAGAGGAACCCCTGAGAAAGAGTGACAGTGGGACGAAACGTCCTTGCTCACAGTGGGAACGAGGGCGGGAAGGAGGTGCTCTGCACAGAGAGGCAGTCAGCGGCTCAGTGGACAGTGCAGCCCCGGCACGACGGGGTGCGGGCAGGGTGGGTGAGCTGTGGCCGCTGGGCCAAGGACCTTGCCAGACTTGTCACAGTGTGTACACATAAAACATACGAAGTATTAATGAAAGAAGAGAAAACATTCTATGGGAAAAAGAAGGAACGCAGACTAAGAATAAGGGGTTAAGAGTATATGCACCTTTTTATAGCTTAGTGTTCAGGGTCGTTCAAAATTTCAACAAGGTCCAGAAGAGAGAGAACTGTCAAGACTCGCAGTGAGAACGGAGTGGAGGAACAAGGGATGAGAGGAGGAGGTGAGAGCGTGTCTGGGAAACAGTGACTATCAAAGGGTCAGTGCGTCAGTGAGGAGGCTCCCAAAGTTCTATCAGAGAAAGTCAACACTTTGAAAACCAGAAAAACTAAACACTGGAATAAATGAGGCATGCAAGAAAGAGTTAAGTAAATAGTAAGGTCACACTAAAAAATAATGACTCTTGACAGAGAAGGGCAGACCTGAGAAAACAAAAGTAGAACTGAAGAGTAGACAGGCGTTTCAGGGAGGACAGAGTAAACATGGAGGGATGTGGGGGCTGCCAGAGGACAGTGCAGGCCAGTGACAGAGTGGGGCCAACGCTGGGGCCTTTCATGAGCAAAGGGTTGGAAGGGTTAGGGCACAAAGGAAAAAGTCCACTTGGGGTCAGCCTGAGCTTCCATTCAGTGATTCTTCCCGTGGGGGGAGGGGTGAGTTTCACCCGAGGGTGGGTGGGCATACTCCCAGGGAGGCCTATCACAGCATCTGAAGGGGGAGCAGGGCTCTGCTCAGAACAACAAAACCAAAAAATTCAAAAAACAAACACAAAAACACACCCAAAAGATGTTGCTGATAGGCCGCCTTGGGGGTCATGCACCTTCGGGTGAGAATCACTGGGTGGAAGGGCAGAGGGGACAGGCAGCTGGGCAGAGAGGTGAGGCAGAAGCAGGTGGGCCCCAGAGTCAGGGTGGGTGGAGGCATCAGGGTCAAGACTGTGAGACATGGGGGCAGAGGGCCCTGGACCCAGCAGACAGCGCACAAATGGATGTAGCCGAGAAGGCACCTGGATAGATGGGGAGCAAGGCATAGGGATTCACCTTCAGTGAGCAGGGAGTGGAGTACAAAGGTTCTGCAGCTGAGGACCTTGAGGGGCAGGGCTGAGGGAGCTGTAAATGAGGAAGGGGATGTCAGGTTGTGTGGATGTGAGCAGAGAGCCCTGGATGGGACACCAACCCAGAGAGCAGGGCCGCTGGGATGGGAGACCACACAGAAAAGGAGCATCTGGGGGAGAGATGACTGGCAGGTGAGGACGGACAGGAGGAGGGGTGGACGGCAGGACCCAGGGCTCTGTGTGCAGGTAGACATGAAGCACCGGGTGTTGGGCGTGGCTAGCAGGTGGTCAGAGCGAGGGCTGAAGGCAAAAGTCTCACAGTGATAAGGGAAGGCAGTGCAATCAGAGGAAGAGAGTCCCCAAGAGCTGTGTCAGAAGGGAGAGCAGTAAGGGGTCTGAATGCTATCATAAGTGGTTACAAGGAGTGACACTGTGGATCCTGGCGGCAACCGCTGGATCCACTAGCTGTGAGCAGGGGGCGGTGGTGAGGGTGCAGATTGAGTCCAGTGTGTCGAGGCACAGGTGACTGAAGTGTGGTGTGAATGAGGTGGGGGACCAAGAAAGGAGCAGACAGAGGACCGCTGATTGCAGCCCTTAGATTCACAGACTGTAGGTGCAGATGTGTCCCACGGCCCAGGCAGGACAGTTCCTTGCTCTGTGTGCAGTAGAGAAGCTAAGTGGGAAG
>PVIA01001357.1:185806-288656 GCA_004024845.1 Tonatia bakeri | reverse complement strand
GCTCTGTCCTTTGTGAAGCCAAGTCCCTCCAGATTCACCTGCTTGTCCACGCCACCCACTGCAGGCCACTGAGGGGGTCGGTGCTCCCACCTCCGGGGTGCTGCTCTCCGTGACGTGGCTGTGACAGCCACCCCTCCCCCGCCCCTCCCCCACCCGTGTCCAGGGCACAGTTGGCGGAGTTTGTCCTCTGCGTCTACACGCTCCCTGGCCATCTCTCCAGTCTCAAGGCTTTAAACACCAGTAATACTCATGCAACCCCAGTGTCCAGCCCTGACGCCCCACCCCTAGCTTCCCCCACACAGAGGGGGACAGTACACCCTTCCAATTGCTCAGACCAAGCTCTTGGGAGTGACTCTCCCTTGGTTCCCCCTTCCAAACACGTCTGGATCCGGCCACTTCTCACCACCACCAGCCTGAGCCGCTGTGAACGGCCACTGTTCTGTGGGATGGCTGTGGTGGCCACCTCACGTCCTTCTGCTGCCCGGCTGCCCCAGAGACACTCGTGTGCTCAGCGTGCAGCCGACATGGCCGAGCCACTGGGCTCCCCGGGGCTTCCTAGCCCGGCAGCCCGCCCTGGCTCCCCTTCGCACCGCTCCCCTCAGACCGAGGGCCCGCTCTGTTCCTGCCCCAGGGCCTTTGCACCTGACCGTTCCCTTTGCCTAACACTTGGCCCTCAGCTCTGTGCCTGGCTCACTGCCTCCTCTCCTCCCAGTCTTTGCTAAAATGTCACCTCAGTGAGGTGGCAACCTCTCCTCTGCAGCAGCCTGTCTCTCCTTCGCCGCTCAGACCTGCAGCCCCCTGGTGGCCCAGCACCTGTGTCAGGCACTGGTTCATGCAGGCAGGGACCGCCACCTCTCTGCTCACCGCTGTGTCCCTTGTGCCCAGGGCAGCACTGGCCCCTGGCCCCTGGCGCGTGCCCCATAAACGTCCACCAGGTGAATGGCACAACGCTGGCCCTTTGCCTCTTGCTCAGAACCAGAAGCCCCAACGGGAAGGTGCCAGGGGCAAGTCCTTTCCTGCCCCAGGGCAGCCCTGGCCCTGCCCTTCCATCTTTGAGGAGCTTGCAGTCGGGTCCGGTGAGCTAGGTTCACACGCGCCATTTCATCCCAGCCCAGAGCGGGTGGTCCTGACCCCAGTGGCCTGGACGCGCAGAGGGTCAGCATCAAAGCCAGATTAGCTCCCCGGCTTAACCCCGGTGGCCACGTCCTCGTGACCATTGTAAGCTGGGGAGGCTCAGCAGCTCCAGTCTCAGACAGAGGCTCAGGCCTCTGGGAGTCCCCTCTCCCACACACGCACACACGCGTGCATGCACACGCACACACACGTGCACCAGCATCTCACAGCACGGGCGTCCCCGCTCAGAGACGGGGTGCGCTGTGCTTGGGCCTCCGCGGCGACTCCGAGCACATGCTGCTCCGTCCTGCCACGGGCGTGGTGGGGAGTGCTGGGGGAGGGCCCGCCTTGCGCACCAGCGAGTGCCTCGGCCTGTGGCCTCTGCCCCCACCTGCGTGGTGCGGTTCTCGCCCCTCTTCCCGTCCGCAGCCCACCAGACGGGGACTAGAGTCCCGGAAGGCGAGGAGGCAGGGAACAGAAAGACCACTCGTTCCTTCAAGTAAGAACCAGTGAGCAAAAATACTCCAAAATGGTAGGCGCTATCAACCCACAGACCCGAGAGCCCAACGAACTCCAAGAAGCATGAGGAAACCACCAATGCGCATCAAATTGCTCAAAACCAGCGATGAAAAGAAAAATCGCGAGAGAGCTGGAGAAGAAGAAATATTCCGTGGGGAGGAAGGAAATAGGAATGACAGCAGGTTTCTCCTCAGCAGCAACACAAGCAGGAATCTTCGGGGTCAACCCACACCTGTATTTAGAACAAACATATCTGCCCTGACCCGCACGGCTGGGTTGGTGGAGCATCATCCTGCAAAGCAGAAGGCCGCTGGTTCAGTTCCCGGTCAGGGCACACGTCTGGGCTGTGGGCCAGGTCCCGGGTCTGGGCGTATGCAAGATGCAGGTAACAGGTGCTCCTCTCCCTCTCTTTCTCCCCCCTCCCCCTCCCTTCCCCTCTCTCTAAAAATAAATAAAATATTTTTTAAAAATAAAACAAACATACCTTTCAAAAGATACTTTCAGCAAAAATATATCCAGTGAAATATTTGAAACAAAAACAAAAGCAGAATAATGACGTTTTCAGACACACAAACGCAGGGGAAGCGCTGGCAGCAGCACACCGGCACGCAGCGCGCGCTGCGGCGAGCCCTCCGTGCAGAGGACGGGCAGGTCCGCACGGAGCACCGGCCGCCCGGCAGTGGCACCTGTGCGGTGAGGGGCAGCCTGTTGTAATGTGTAAAGCACAAAGGTAACTCCGAGGAAAACCTGCAGGAATGGAGTAGCAGCCCGTGCGTGCAGGCTGGAAGGCCTGGCGTCGCTAGGTGGAACCGCTATTCAAAGGAGCCCGCAGAGTCCATGCGTCCCTATCAACGCCAACAGTCTTTTTGGCAGAAGTGGAAAAGCCTCCCCTCCATTTCCTGTGGAATTGCGGGAGCCCCAGATAGCCCAGCCAGTCTAGAAAACACCCGACAAAGTAGGAAGAGTCAGATTCCCAACTCCATAACACTCCACAGAGAGTCAACAGACTGGAAGGGAGAGACAGACCCCAGCGTGGAGACAGACGGCAGGCCCGGCTTGATGACCAAGAGGACGGGAGGACAGAAGCCAGCGAGGGCGGAGAAGCGTCGAGCAGCGTCCTCAGCCAGCTCGACCTGACGGCAGCCGAGTAAACGGTCCTTTCAGGTGCAGGTGAAATGTATACCAGGACAGACCCTATCCTGGGTCATAAAATATGAAAGATGCAAATCATAAAAAACACGTCTCAGCCCTGGCCGGTGTGGCTCCATTGGTTGGGGCGTCATCCCGTGACCGAAAGGTTACAGGGTCAATTCCTGGTCAGGACCCACAGCTGGGCTGCGGGTCCGGTCCCTGGTCGGGGCGTGCGTGGGAGGCAGCCCATCGACGTTTCTCTCGCCCGTGGATGTTTCTCTCTCTTTCTCTCTCTCTCTCTCTCCCCACTCGCCCCCTTTCTCTCCCTCTCACAGCAATGAAAAGAAAATGTCCTTGGATGAGGATTTTTAAAAAATTAAAAATATATATGGTATCAGGACATGGAAACCAGTGATGTAAAGATATCTGAACAGTCCTCAAGTATTTGGAACCCAAACAGTTTATGCCCCATGAGTCAAGGAAGAAATCACTGTGCCACGAGAAAGTGTTTGAAATTGAGTGAAAATGGAAACGTAGCGTGTAGTTCATGAGGCGACAGCGCTGAGGCGGGGCCTAGCTGCTCTGGGTGCTGCCGAGCGTCTGTGTTAAAAAAGGAAGAAAGACCTCGACTCACGGACCTCAGTTCCACCTTAAGGAACTAGAAAAAGAGCAAATTAAACCCAAGGTAAGCAAAAGAAAGAAAATTTAAAAGGACAAAGTGAAAATCAATGAAATAGAGAGGAGAAAAACAATAGAGGGGGAAATGGAAACGAAAGCAGTCACTGTGGGAAGGAAGGTCAGGACAAGAGAGAGAGAGGATCCCCACCCCTCAAATCGGCCCTGAGCGGAGTGGTGGCACTCCACCGCCTGCGGGCACGAGGAGGATGATGAGGGAGTGTCAGGAGCAGTTTCGTGCCTGGAGATTTCACGACGTGGGGTAAGTGATCTAATGCTCTGAAAGACAGGAACCTCACTCGAGAAGAAACAGATAACCGGACCCCAGCCCTAACCCTCATCTCTGCTCAAGAAACTGGAATGAAAGAAACCTAGTGAATCTGGGGAACACTTAAGGAATCCTACACAAACTCTCAAAATGTGAAAGAAAAGGGTGCATTTACCAGCTTATTCCATGAGACAAAACCCAGACAAAGACATGACAAGAAAACTCCAGAACAGCATCTCCCATAAACATACATCCAAAAATTCTAAATTCTTTAGCAAGTTGGACCTAACAGTATATAAAAAGGATAATTCCCCACGACTAAGTGGCATTATCTAAGGAATGCAAGGTTGGTTTAATACTAGAAAATCAATTGATGTAATCCACCATATTAGCAAACTTGGAAAAAATTTATACAGCCAGCTCAAAAGATGCAGAAGAAGCTTTGACAAGATCTGCATTCATTCCTGATGAAACTCTCAGCAAACTAGAAACAGGAGGGAAACTCTTCAACTTGGGCAAAGGCATCCGCAAAAACCCGCAGCTCACGCCGCACTTACAATGGAAGAGAATGCTGTCCCCCGAGGTCGGGACAGGCCAAGGGTGTCCACCCGACACTTTTACTCGGCGTTGAACTGGAGGTTCTAGCCAACCAGAGACTCACACAGGAAAAATAAAGAAGTCACCCAGGTGGGAAAGGGGGAAGGAACACGGTCTTTACTCACGGGGGGACATCGCAGAGTGTGAATGCATCATGTCGGCACGTCGGCACCGTACACATACACAGTGCTACATGCGGACCCTGTTTCAGCGGGACCCTCTGTGCGGACGACCCAGTGAGTCCGCAGTAAAGCCCCTAGAACTAATAACTCGATTTAACACCTTTGCAGGAACCAGGTCAGTACACAGAAGTCAATTGTGTTTCCACATATTAGCAACAAGTAATCAAAAGTTAACACTTCAAAATTCTATTTACAATAGTATCAAAAAACATGAAACACGTAAGGTTAAATGTAACAGAACACACGAAAAACCTGGACTGTGGAAACGACAAAACGTCGCCGGGAGACACTGCAGACCGACAAGAACAGAAAGGGCCGGAAGACGCGGTGTCGTTAAATGTCCCCCCACCCCCCACAAAAACTGACCCATAGATTCAGTGCGGTCACTACCAGAATGCCAGCAGCGTGTTTATTGGGGGGGCGGGGGGGGCTTGAAACCGACAGACACAGAGCGAGCCTCAGCCCATACCTGGCCCCACCCACGGAATTTAATTCAAAACGGACCGTAGACCAAAGCAGAAAGCCTGGAGCAGGGCTGTCAGACTCATTTTCCCGGGGGCCGCATCAGCCTCGCGGTGGCCTTCACAGGGCCGAGTGTCATTTTAAGACTGTGTAAATGTAACTGCTCCTCAACCAGGGGCAAGGAGCTCAGCATCCAGCCCTTTGAAGGCAACCGGGAGGCTGCTGTGGCCTCTGGTGAAAACGAGTTGGACACCCCTGATAAAACTTTAGGAAAGCAGGATTTATAAAGGGATAAACTGAGCCCTGGCCGGTGCGGCGCAGTTGGTTAGGTGCTGTGCCGCAAAGCAGGAGGTCGCGGGTTCCACTCCCGCTCGGGACTTGTGCCGGGGCCGTGGGTTCAGCCCTCGGTCGGGGCACCTACAAGAGGCAACCAGCTGATGATTCTTGCTCATCGATGTCTCCCCCTCTCCCTCCCTCCCCCTCCCTTTAAAAATAAAAACATAGAACCTTTCAAAACATAAAGGGACACATGGACAAACTGGACTTCATAAAAAGCGTACGCTTTTTTGCCATTTGAAAGACGTTGTTAAGAAAATAAAAAGACAAGCCACAGACGGGGAGAGAGGAATTTCAAAGCCAGTGTCTGATGAAGGACTTACATCTGGATCACACAAAGAGTTCTCACGCACAATAAACACCCCAACAGCCCAGTTTTTTAGATGGACAGAGATTTGAACATGTCATCAAAGAAGACACATGAAGAGCACATCAGCGCAGGGAAAGATGCTTGATCTCATTATTCATGAGGAATATTCATTAGGAACATGCAAATCACAATCCCGAGACGCACCCACTCAGATGGACGGGGGAGGAGGACCTGGTGGCAGTCACGTCCGACGGAAAGAGTTTGACAGTTTCCCAAAACGTGCACGCCCAGCCTGCGGTCCGCCGCACACTTCCTCGCACCCCTGCAGAGACTTGCACGTGGGTGCTGCGCACGCCAGCTGTGTTTGTAACCAGCACTGGCAGAAGCTCGAAGTCTGTGAACAGGTGTGTGGGAGACAAGCGGGGGGTGCACATCAACACACCCTACAACGTGGATGAATCTCGAAATAACGAATGTAAGAACTCGGACAAAACAGAGAACACCCTGTACAATCCCACTGTATAAAATTCTCGCAAATGGGAACTCATGCGAATAGCAGACGTGACGGAAAGCAGATCGGTATTTGCCTGGGGCCAGTGTGGGGCGAGGAGGTGGGGGAGGGGCTGGTTACAAAGGGGCACCTGAGGGACAAGGGATTTCTTCATTATCTTGATTTGGTGGCTATAGTTTCAAGGATGCAGACGTGCAAAGCGTATCAGACTGTACCCTTTAAACCTGTGTAGTGCATTGTCTGACAAATACACCCCAATAAAGCTGCTTTTAAAAGAAGCGCAGGAGGAATGTTCTAGAAGCCAGCCCTCCCTCCTGCCCTCTGCCGAAACACAGAGGTTCTCAAAAACAGATTGCTGACTCAGAACCTGAATTTCTGTCCCCGGGGCCCATTAGAAACTCAGAGGTTCTGGACCTTCGCTCTCTTCCTTCTGCAAATTGACTGGTTGGGGATTGGTCAGGTGGAGTCCCCCTGACCCAGGAGGGTCAGTCTGCAGCTGGCGTGACCAGCACCAGAGGACCCCCCACCCCACGGGCGCACGCGGAGCACCTGGGTCCAGGGAGGAGCTAGCAGGTGCTCCGAGGCAGGGTCTCGGGAGCCCACAGGCCCCGTTCCTGCGCGTGCCCTGTGCGCAGGAAACACCTGCTCCCCTCCGGAGAAAACCCGTGATCCTGGGGCCCCCGGCCGCGGCCCGGGCGCTCACCACCTGCCAGCGAGAAAAGCAGGATGCGCGTGCAGATGGGTGTTTTCTGTAAAAGTATCGGGAGGGAAGTGCCTGGCTCCCCATCCCCCGCAGACAGACAGGGGGAGGGAGGTCCCTGCCCTGCTGAGCTCCGTCTCCCACCTAGAAAGGGAGGCAGACGTTGGACTCCGAGGACAGACTCGAGAAATCCAGCCCGGAGCCAGAGGCCGAGGGCGGAGCCGGCGCTGAGAGAATCTCTGTGAGGCTTTGGCGTTCCGCTGGCTCACCTGGGGATCAGGAGGCAGCTCTGGGCACGTGTGTGAGCCCCCCTCCTTGGTTTGTCACCAGCCCTGCCTCTTCCTCGCCCACCCAGACTCTGGGCGCATTTCTTTGATCGCGTGGAGCCTCAGTTTCCCTACTGTCAAAAGCTGATGGTAGCCTGACCCCTTGACCCTTGGGAAGTGTGTGTGCGGGGGTCATGCCTGTCCATTGCCGGCCACGGTGGCTGGCGCCACTGTTAAACCAAAGCCCTCGCCTGATGCTTGCCCTCTGCCAGGGACCAGGCCCGGGAGGGCCCAGGAAGGGGTCTGTGGCCCCTGCTCTGGCGAGGGCACCGGCTGACGGAGGATGGGCAGGGCGGGGGAGGGAAGATTCAGGGTGCTGTCTTCCCCTTCTGCTCACAGGACGTTCCCATGGCAACCCTGCTGGGGCCTCCTCCTGGCGCTGGAAGCCCCCTGGGAGGGAGCCTTGGCTCAGAAGGATGGGGGCAACCCTTGGTGGCCTCGCTGTGGGTCCTCCCCACCCATGTCCCGGAGGCGTGTGTATCTGTCCTTCCCGGGGAATCAGTGAGCGCGGGAGCGGAAGCCCGGCTGGCAGCGCGGTCCCAGCCAGCCCGAGGGTGCCTGCGCCCCGCCCGCCACCACCCGTGGGGCCTCGTGCGCAAAAGGCTCCACTCCCTCTGGAACCCGATGTGCTGCGGGATCGCGCCTGCCCCAGCAGGACAGATTGCCTTGGCGAGGTGATCAGATTCTAATTAGCACTAATTACTGCCTTGGCAATCTGCGAGACGAGGCCCGGTGGCCAAGCCGTCCCCTGGAGAGCCGAAGAGGCTCCCGGTGGTTGAGAACATCAAAGGCGGTGGAACCGAAGCCCACGCTGCACTGAAATCCTCCATGTTCCCGTCCACCCCTTCCTGCCGGGAGGCCTCGGCCCGTTCTCACCCACGGAACGGGTGTCGGGAGGGTTGGAGGAGGTGGGGCGGGGCCACGCAGGGCCAGGTGCGCTCGGCGGGGGTCCTGGCCCCCAGCCAGCTGTCCTGCCTGCTGCTCTTCCCGAGGGGACTCCTCCAAACACGGCACATCACATGCCTCAGGGGGCCGGTGGCCCCTGGCTGAGGATGCTCACCCTGTGTGGAGAAGGCAGGCTCCCGAGAGCCAGAGCCGAGATTCTTCCAGTCCCTTACATGTGCCTGCTCTGTGCTGGGCTCTGGGCCCACAGGTGGTCCAAGAGACGGGGTGCCACCCTCGAGGAGCCCACAGACTGGGGGAGGTCGGGGTGCTGGGGATCTGGGGCTCCAGCACTTTTGGAGGACAAGACAGCAGAGGGGCTGGGGCACCTCCCACACAGCACGGCCCAGAGCAGGTGGCATTCCGACTGTCCCTCTGCCACCCACGGTCAGACCAGGGCCGTCTCCACAGCGACACACCCACTCGCCCCCCACAAGGGCCCTGGGTCCAGGGCCCAACCTCTCACTTCCTGGGTGGGGAAACTCAGCAGCAAGGATGTGCCCAGTCACACGGAGCCTGGCGGAAGGCCGGGAGCACCCGGCTGCATGGCCCTCCCGTGACAGCAGCCTGCCCGTGGCCTCCACCTCGGCCCAGGGTCAGAGGGCACCTTGTGTTTTGAAAGCCTGATACATTTCTCTTCTGGTTTCAAATTGATGTCCTGAAAGCAGGTGGCTCCGCAGGCAGAGTCCATAGCTGCAGACGCGTGTGCAGGTGACGCTCCCCACTCTCTCAGGGAAGGCGGCACCATGGCCCTGAGGGGCTCGGCCTCCAGGCTGGCGTGGGGACTGCGGGCTGCCCTCGTGAAGCAGGGGACAGGTGTGGCCACCTCCTGACCCTGCAGTGCCTGCCTAGGAGTGATGGCTTCTTGGGGCCCTGGGAACAGCCTGAGGGGACCTGGCGACAGGGGCCTGAGGACCTAGCTGCCTGTGTGACTTCCTGTGGCCACCCGGGGTCGGCTCCAGGTGGCGGCCACGTCACGGAAGACTCCCGTGACCCCAGCAGGGCCTGGCACAGCCAGGCAGCGGGGTTGGCCTACTTTGCTGGCCGCCGCTCCTCGCCGGGACAGTTGTTGCTTTCACACCACGGTCTGTGGGGCGGGAACGGGGTCAGGGACTGACGTGAACTCCATCCGTATTCCCCCGACTCCCCGAGCGCCGGCCCCTTGGGTGCGAGAGAGGAGCCTCTGGCCGGACGCGGCGCGTTCGGGTGGAAGCGGCCAGGAGCCGCTGATCTCTGACAGGCCGGGATGTGCGAGACGGCGTTCGGCTGCGAGGTTTTTAAGTGCTCGTTGGCTGGGCTTGGGTTTCTTCTTCCCTAATTAAATTCCGTTTGTGCGGGAGAGAACAGAAAAAGACTGTTTGGCACTGCCCAGCCCCTCCCCCTGTGCAGCTCGGACCCGGAGGAGGGCGGACAGTCCCCAGGAGGGGCCTCCTTTCAGGCCGGTGTGAGTGAGCTGGAGCAGCGTGACCCCCTGTGCGCGGCCGGCGCCCCCCACCTGCCAGCGTGGACCGGTGGCCCCGTGACAATACCCACATGCCCCTGCGCGGACTGGGGCAGCGGCAGTCACTAGGGGTGGGGAGGGCTGGGGACCACCCTGGGGAGAGAATGCTGGAGGCTGCCCAGGGCCTGGGGGTGGGGACCCAAGGAAGTCACAGGGGCCCTGGGGACCCCTGCTGAATGCAGATGCTACTGGGAACCTATTCAGAGCTTGGCCCTCATTCTCACCGTGTCCCCTGCCAGGGTGGCCACACATGTCCCAGTGCAGTGGACGGTCCCCCCAACACACAAAGGCTCCTGTGGGGGCCGACGCTGTGCTTTGTCTGGCTTCGGGTTTCTCGAGCCAGAGCCAGTGAGGCGAGGAGGGTTCTGCTAAACTTGACCCCCTGGCCGCTCCCTGCAAGCCCTGGGCAGCCAGACCTAAGATGGCTTGCCACAAGTGGGGTGACTTCCGGGCCACCGGGATGTCACTGCCTAGCGTCCCTGCAGAAGAGGGCGATGGGCGTGGCAGAAACACTAGGCTCACCTCATCATGGTGGCTCTGCAGGACCGCTGGCCCAGTCCGTCACAGAGGAGGACCCGAGGCCCAGCGAGGCCGAACCTCTGCCCTGCAGGGTGGCGCAGCCGCACAGGGTCCGGGCTGGGGTTCACACTCTGGCCACCCCCCTGCGCTGGCTCTCTGCTCCCCCACACTGGGCTCAGTGCCAAAGGTGGGAGGCCGGGACCACCAGCTTCAGAGGCTCCGGCCCCTCCTCCCGGGAGACTCAGCCACATCTCCCCAGCGTCTCTCGGGCCTCATGAGAATGTGTCCGTTGAAGATGGTCTATGACCACAGGGGACAGTGACCTCCACGCCAACTCATGGCCACACCAAGCCTAAGGTAAGATGTGCAAATGCTGTGCATCCGGGGTCCGACACCCCGTGCCCCGCCCCCCATAGCTCTTGGTCAGCTGTCCCTGGACAGTCAGTTGGCACGAGGAACCTCCGAACTGCAGCTGCACACGGCCCTCGTTCCAGGCCACGTCCTCACCCGGGGAGGGGCCCGTGCTGCTCTGGCTGCTGAAGAGGTGGGGCACCCGAGCACTGGTCCCTGCAGCTGCCCCGAGTCCCCGTCCCTGGACTGGGGCAGCGCTCAACCCACAGGCCGACCAGTGTGGACTTTGCATTAAGTGAGGTGGGCAAGACCGCCCAGGGAGCCCGGAGGCCCCGACTCCAGCCCGAGGCTCAGTCTCAGCCCCGGTGCCCACTGTCCCAGGGTTCGTCAGCCTGAGGCGGAGAATCCGCAGCATCAATGGCTGCCCCTGCCCTGGGAGGGGCAGCACTGCTGGTGCTGACGGAGCAGAAGCCAGAGACAGGGAGAGGAGGACTTCCCCAGAGTCACACAGTCGACAAGGAGAGGGCAGCCTCGACTCTGCCCCTGCCCGGTGCGACCCAGGAGAGGGCGCCTGGGGCCGAGGCAGGCAGGAGGCCAGTCTGGCCTCCAGCGGGGAGCCTGCTGCTCCAGCCTCACGATTTAGATGGGGAGGGGCGGGGAGGTGCCCCTCAGAGCCCCCGGGGGACCAGGCTGCTCGGCCTGGACTGGACCATGGTCCCTCTCCAGGTCCCTTCACCCCTACCCTGAACCCAGAGGTGCACAGCAGACAGTGAATCCCAACGATGGGACGCAGGGCTGGGGAGAGTGGGCATGGGGGGCAGGGATGGGGCTGGTGGGTGTGTGCCCATCAGTGGGGCTGGGAAGCCTAGGCCAGGAGCGGGGAGGTGGGGGTGCTGGGAGGCCCCGCATAGCCACGCCCACATTTGCCCTCCAAGGTCTGGACCGGACACCCCCACATCCTCCACATGTCCCAGGCACGGCCGTCACACTGGACTCCTCCCCAGAGCCTGCTCCTCACTCCCACTGGGACTTCAGACCAGCAGGGAGCTCCTGAGACGCCTGCCACTGGTCTCCATGTGGCTGAGAATAATGACACAGTTCTCAGTATCTTGGCCACCACTACTGGGCACGAGGGACATGCCGGGCCTGTGCCGGGGTGAGCGCGCCCGGGTGGCCGCCGTCGGCCCTGGGGTCAGCCCCCTGCACTCTTCTCTGCTGGCCACAGCCCTGCCCTATCCTGTCTCACAGAGGACAGACTGAGTCACAGGGAGGACAGAAACTCGCCTGGAGCCCCCGGCTCCGAACGGGAAGAGAGAGGTTAGAGCATCTTCCCCATGCCCGGTGCAGGTGGGGGATGAGCCCGGGGCCCGTGCTCCGCACAGCTGCCGGGCCACTGCAGCCTGTGGGCACGGCCAGCAGGAGCCTCCCTCCTGTCCTTGGGTGCCCTGAAGGCCCTCCTCCGGCCCCGTGAGCACCTGCAGCCCCCGCCGCGACGGCCCAGGTGTGCAGCTGTGCTCGCACTTCCTCCCAGAGCCGTGGGCGCGCGCCAGGCCCCGGGACCAGCCGCTCTGTAATTGCAGATGGAGCTCGGCCTGTGTTGTCGGGTGGTGCGTAAACCCTAAGCTTTTCAAAAGCAAGCCCGAGTAAGTACATAGTTGGGAACCATAATTCCAAGCTTGGAGGCATCACTCGAGGCAGATGGGGAGCGTGGCGTGATGACTGCTGACCAGGTCCCTCTGGGTCCTGGGGTTTGACAGCAGCTCCGTCCGTCAGAGGGAGGGCCTGGCGCCAGCACCCGTCCAGCTGCAGAGCCGGCCCTTTGCAGCAAAGTCCACGGGGACTCCCGAAGCCCAGGAGCCTGGTCCCTGGCCAAGACCAGGCCCCGGGGGCCAGTCGCTGGACACAGGTGGAGTGTAGCCTCCACCCCCGCTCAGTCCAGAGGAGCAGGACGCCACACTACCTGCGCCATTGGAGACCGGAACTCCTGCACGAGGGAGCCGGGAGCAGGGAGGCCTGGGGCCGAGCTGATCCGGAGCAAGAGTTCTGGGTCCTGACGGGGACACGGGGAAAGCCCCACTCACAGGAGCAGTGGGGAAAGGCGCAGCCGTGCCGTCCATGTTCAGGGACTGCGTGGGCCATGGAGAGCTCTGGGAGGTATTTGAGGGAAAGAATGTTTTTGTAGGAGAAGTAAAAACAGCCTGTGGTCACTAGGACCCGAGCGCTCCTACTCTTACCTCCCGGAGGTCAAGGGCACAGATCCTGACCCAATGGCTCCTCACCCAGAGGACCCTGGGCCAGCCCTGGGACCTCACCGTGGGAGGGGTGGCGGTGAGTCCTCGTCTGTGGAAGGGCACTGGGCTGAGTGGGGGAGGGTGGAGCCAGGAGGACGGAGCGCCAGGCCCCCAGCACAGGCTATGCCTGAGGGGCCTCCAGGAGGTGGTGCTCACTGCCCTATCATTAACACCCGGGGAGAATGTTCTGGCTGTGAGCAGGCCACAAGTGGTTAGCAACTCTGGAAAAGTGACTCAGTACCAAGACCCCCTGTTGGAAATCAGGACCCATCCTTGGGCCTGGACCTACTTGGAACCCCAGTTTTCCCTCCCCTCTCCCTGGAGCACCCTGCCTCAGTTTCCCTGTCCTACCCTTCATTCAAGGTTGGGTCTGGACACCGCTCCCCCAGCCCTCTGGAAGCCAGCCAGGGTCTCTGCCCCTATCAGGACCCTGCACCCACCCCGTCTGCACCGTGGGCCCTGCAGCAGCCCATGCGCTGGATGGGGAAGCCCCTGGGGAGGCAGCAGCATATGACTCCTCCCAAAAGTAGGGGGACAGCCTCCTTTGGGTGGGCTTCTCTGAGCAGCACTCCATGGAGCCCCCTTCTGTGGGGGGCTGAGCAGGTCCCCCAGTCCCCCAGCCCCCCAGTGGGGGGACTCCTGGACTCAGGGGCAGCACCAGCCAGCAGGACAGGCCCCACAGTCAACAGCCTTGGTCCCCAAGTTCCTCGGCCTCCTGGGTGCACCACCCTCTATACCCCCTTGCTCACGCTCATTTTTCAGGGGGTCCCCTCTGTCCCCGACTGTCCCCACTACCACCACTGCCTATCTCACAGTCATGGCCATTACAGCACTCACCGCTCCCGCTGCTGTGGGGGTCTCCCTGCCTGCCTGTCTGCTCCAGACATGAACTTGGAGGGCCAGGATGGACACCCTCTCCCTGAGTTCTGGCAGGGGCAGCCAGGTGGTGACCCTGAGCCTGAACAAGACCTTCCCAGTTCTGAGTGTGATGAGGCCCCACCCCCCAGACTGCAGCGCCCAGAGGCCAGGGAACAAAGGCCAGGCCTGGCAGTGGCCAGCGGTGACCGAGCATTCGGGCCGCTCACTGACTCTCTGCAAACACATTAGAGGGCTCTGGGGGATTTACGCCCCTCCACCCTCATGACCCACGACACAAACGACGTTCCCAGGAGGCTTCAGTGAGGTGGGCAGGTCCAGCTCCCGTCTCGAAGGGTGCTGAGCGGGCCCAGTGTACGGCCACCTCCTCATGCAGGGCGGCTTCACTCCCCACCTGCCCCCCCGCCTCTGCCCATACCACCCACAGTGGGGCTCGGCCGGCCCTGTGTCAGGTCCAGGGTTTGCCACCAGACCCTCCGCCTTGGGCTGCGGGGGGTGAAAGGCAGGAGGAGGGCGCAGGGGCTCCTGGAGTCCACCTCCTCCTAGGGCCTGGGGCAGTCTGTGCCCCTGCTCAGGAGTGCCCCTGGCCCTGCCCACCACTGCTCCACCCTGTCCGCCTCTCCATCCCAACCCTGGGCACAGCAGGCAGTCCCTCCTCCAGGCCTTTGTCCATGCTGGTCCCACTCCCTGCACGCCCTTCCCTCGCTCCGTCAGCCAGGCCGGCGTGAGTTCCTTTCACACATTTAGTTCAAATGCTCTCTCCTCCATGAAGGCTTCCCTGACTGCACCCCTGTGCCCCGAAGGCAGGTGCTGGGGGTCCCACAGCCACCACACAGGGACAGATTCCACCTTCCTCACAGGGACCACGTGCATGTCACCTCAGGATCCTTAGCCCCGGACCCGGGGAGGGCCTGGCCCGTTGCAGGAACTCGGGAGATGTTTGCCGCCTCCCACATGACACCAGCAGCCTAAGAGCCTCCTCCCACCCCCTGCTAGAAGGCCCTGGCCAGGTCCCGGAGGCTCTGGGCTGGTCAGACTGCGACTATCAGCCCCTGAGCACCTGCTGCGGGCCCAGGGCCTCGTTCCCCTAATCACACGGGGCCGTGGAGTGAGCGTCGGTGTCTCCACTTTCCAGTCGGGGAGATGGATGCTCCTCACCAAATGGCACGGACACCGCAGGGCTGGGACCTGGACCCGGGCTGTCCGGCGTCTCAGGCCAGGGTCCGGGGGGTGGGGCGCGAAACCCAGACAGGCCGGCCCCTTCTCCAGGCTCCAGAGTCGGAGTGGCGGCCCCAGGCATGCGCACACGGGAAAACACGCAGACAAGCACGTGCACACGTGTGCACGCTGGCACACTCACTCCTGACCCTCCGAGTGCCTCACCGCTGCCCTCCAGGCGACCCGCAGGCCTCGCCCAGGGCTTTAGTCACATCCTGGCGGAAGAGCTCGGCCGGAGCCTGGTGGCCCGGCACCACGGCACCACCTGACGGGGGATGGAGCCCGAGTTGCTTCCTCATCAGAAATGCGCCCTCCCCGCTGGGGCCGAGCCAGGCCTGTCGGCAGCGGGCCTGGCCCTGCGGCTGTTTTTCATACTCCCACAGAGCCACACGCTCCTGGCCCGGGGAGAAGCTGACTGACTGACTGGACCCACATGGGGGCGGGGCGGGGCGGGGTCAGGCCTTGCAGGGCCCCTGTGGCGGGGAGGCCCCCCTCCTGGTCTAGGGGCCCTGCCCTGTCCGAGGGAGGAAGACCCCAACCCTGGCCTGGCCCAGACGCAGGTGCCTTCCCAGTGGCCAGGTGTGCTCCCTGGCCCCCCAGGTGGGCCCTGTGTGGGGGTGAGCCGCCTTGCCCTGCGGGATGGCACACAGGTCTCAGGGTCAGCAGTGGGCACCACCTGGCATGGCGCACGTGCCAGCCTCAGCCTGGGCCTGGCTCTGGCCCTCCCAGCCCCCTGCAGCATCAGGTTCCCTGGGCGCAGGAGAGTGGACCCCCACTGGCAGGTGGAGGGCGCAGGACGTGACTCCATGTGTGTAGAGACCGCCAGCTCAGGCCTGGTCTCCCTGGCTTGGTCTTCCAGCGTGTGGACACCCGGCACTCATACCTTCTGGCCCCAGACCTGGCTGTCCTTGCAGCTTACTGAGGGGAACCCTGCTGCCCACCACCACCCCATCTGTCACAGCCACCAAACGACCCACCGCAGCCCTGCCCAGTCCGAAGCAGCCCCACTGGGCCTCTGAGTCGGGCAGGGTCTCCCCATCGCTGCCCCCTCTCAAGGCGCCTCAGGAAACTCTCTAAAACGCAAGAATGAGCCCGTCCCTCGCAGGTTCCTTTCTGGCCACCACACCACCCGCCGCTTCTGTGGCCACAGGGCTTGTGGTGCCCCCCGCCCCATGCTGATGGCCACGCAGGTCTGCCTCCTGGGACCCCTCCTTCCTTCTGTCCCCTCCCCTCCTTCTCCCCAGGAAGCCTCGAGGTGCCCACCACACTCCAGCTCTGGGTGGCCGGGCCCTGCCCTGCTCCCCATGGGGGTCTCCTCCTCTTCTGGGCGCTCCCCCACCCCACCCTTCCCTAAGCCTGAGGCCCAGCATGGAGCCCCGCCCTGCAGCCCTGGCTTTGGCCCATGGTCACTCCTCGGTCACCGGTCACCGCGCCTCGGGCGCAGTGGTGAGGATGGGGGCCTCCCAGCCCCAACCTGGGGGCTGTCTCCCTGCCCTCAGTGGCTGTAGCCCCTGAAAACAGCCAACCCCCTCTCTGCCCACACCCCCAACTTCTTTCTCTAGCCCATTGTTGCTGGCTGGGCTTCTTGGAGGACCCTGAGCTGGTGGACGGGGGAGGCCTTGCCTGCCCGGGTGTGGCGAGACTAGCTGTGAGCTGTCCCCACGCTCGGCCTGGCCCTAGGGCCAGGCTGCATGGGACGGGTGCTGGTGGCTTTAGGAGCCTGGGTGGTCTCTCTGTGCCCCTGGCAGGTCTCTTGTTTGGGGGGGAGCATGCGGGAGGACGGGTGGACCTCGCAGCCCCAAGGGCCTTCTGGGGACATTGGCCAGTGGTCCCTGCCATCCTGTTCCCATGCCGACTGCTCTGGGGCAGGCTTGGGGGGCCCCGGTGGGGACGCCCCTCCCGCCAGCCTGCCGTGACTGGAGCTGAGCCCCCGCCCACCCCGTTGACTCCGGCTTTGTCCGCCAGGCCTCTCTCTCTGCCGGACCGTGGAAAAGGCCGCGTCAGCGCCGCCTTTGGCCTTTGTCTGGGCCCGCGCCGCTGGCCGCCAGTTCTCAGGGCCGGACAAAGGCGGCCCGGTCACAGCCGCCCGGGCGGATGGAGCGATTCAGTGTTTGGATAATTCACCCACAAAAAGCCTGTGGCCCTTTCGCCTCCATCCGCCGGACTCAGCTCCCCCACCCCCACCCCCGCCCCCCCATGGCCTTTCAGGGCTCTCCGGGGAGAAAATTCCCACAGGCCCCAGGGGCGGGAGCGGGAGCTGGCCCTGGAGAAACACCGGCTTTGGCCTCTGACTCCCCATCCACAACCCGAGCTGAGGCCCCGGGCCGGTGGGGCCGCTCCCAGCCCCCAGGCCCCACCTAGAGGAAGGGATGAGGACCCCCCGGGGGGGCAGGGCAGGCGTTCTCCCCTATAAACCAGAATGGGGCTCCGGGAAAGTCACCCACTCCTCCTGGTCTCAGCTGAGTTTCGAATCTGCAAAAATGGGCTCGAAGTCACGTGGGCATCCAGCGGCTCCCCGGGGCAAGGCCAGACCACCGAACTCAGCGCCCTAGCACAGTGGGAGCGTGGAGCTGCCCGCCCTTCGTCCCTGCCCACAGGGCTCCCTGCAGACACACCAGGGGCAGGGCGTGTGGGAGCGGGAGCCAGAGTGGCGGCCGTGTGCTGGGGCGTGTGCCGCAGTTAGCTGCCCTGCGGGGACAGGAGGACACTGCGAGGCCCAGAGGGTGAGAACCCACACGCTCTGCCCCACAACCCCTCCTGACCATGGAGCTGCCGTCGGCCCAAGACCACGCCTGTTTTTCCAGTGAGGACATCGCTCCTGAATTCACCACAGCCCCTGCCCTGACCCGCAGCCCCTGCCCTGACCCGCAGCCCCTGCCCTGACCTGCAGCCCCTGCCCTGACCCACAGCCCTGCTGGTCCCTGGAAACAGCCCTCCGTCCTTCCAAGGCTCAGGCCAAAACCCTGGGCAGCTTTCCCCACCTCTTTCTCCCAACGCACCGTCCACCCATCGGCAGATGCTGCTGGCTCTGCCTTCCAGGGGTGTCCAAACTCCCATCCACCCCCATCACCTGGTCTCAGCCATTGGCCCCGCAGGGGCAGTCCTGGGGCAGGGGCTGCAGTGGCCTGACCATGACGCCGGGGGTCTGACCGTCCCCATAGGGGATCAAGGCCAGTGAATCTCTGAGTCAGACAGCAGACACTTCCACCCTGTTTATTCAATCAGGCGAAAGCTTCCCGGAAATAATTCTGCCAAGGTGACTCAGGCGAAATGGTCGTCAACTCATTTGGAAATTCAGCTACGAGCTTAGGGCTCGGATGAAGTCTTTGCAGCGAGGGCGGCGATGCAGACTCTGGGGGAAAACCCACGTTCCGACTGTGTTCTCGGACTCTCGGGGTCAGGTGCACGCAGAACCCGGGACGGCAGGCCGCACGCCTGGAGGCCTTACCGCTGACCTTGGGCGTGCCCGGTCAGGGGCCGATGACCACGTTTCTGCAATGACAGTCATTGTCTGCCACGAGGTGCCCCGGCCACGGAGTGCACGCTGCCCGCCGTCCCGCCGTCCCGCCTCCCCGTCGCTCCGGAGCCTCTGCTTCGTGATCCACCCGAGGGACTGGCGATGTTCACGAGCACTGGGGAAGTGAGTTCTCCACATTTCGCTTGCAGTTCATTTGGAAATCAGTTAGAAATCCCGTTTCCACAAAGACAGTATCGAAACCCTTCCGAGTTAGGAGCCCTCGCAGGACGACAGGGGTTGAACCACAGTTCACAAAGCAGAGCGCCAGCGGGGGAGCAGCCGCCCGCGCAGACCGGACGCTGGGGGAGCCCCGGCGGAGGCCGCGAGCGTGCAGCCGCCGGCCAGACCTGAAGGGGCAGCGCGGACGGGCGGGCTGCTCCCTGCGACTGGCCTGGCCAGTTGGCAATGCTCCCTTCGGAACCTGGGGCGGCTCATTCCACGTGAGGAGTGAATCGCCAGGCCTACTGTGCGAGGGGGTCGTCCGGGCCAGTCTGGGCTTCACCTCCAGGTCTGTCAGATGAGGAGCAGTCCACGGTCACTGACAGCCCCGCCGTCCAGGGACGCAGCCTGGCGCCAGGTCCAGGAGAGGAAGCCCGCGTGGTCCTCACCCTCCACGCGTCCAGCACCCTGGGGGTCTCGTGACCTTTGGCCTGGTTAAGCCTCACTCGGCCTGGGAGGGGCTGGCTCACTTTCTCTCGGTCAAGGGAGTGGGTGTCCTGAGAGGATGTCCCCACAGAGAACCCGGCCACCCCCAAGGTGATCTTCCTCCAGCCCCACCCCTCCCTGTTCAGGAACCTTCCATGGTGCCCCCCTCCCAGCCCAGAGGACCGAGCGCACCCCCAGGCCTGGAGTTCCGGGGCTGCCAGGATGCGCCCGCACCCCCTTCTCCAGTCTCACCCCTTACAGTTTCCCCAGGGGGCCACCAGGCTGCCTGGGCCCCACTCTGGGGGCAGGGAGCGCTCACTCAGGCCGGGGTGAAGCTGAGTGGCCCGGTGCATCTGCCGAGAGTAAACGACCGCCTGGAGCTGGGCAGGCGGGTGGGCAGTCAGAGGCCCGGGGGGAGGGGGCGGCGGGCAGCAGGGGAGCCCTCAGCCCCAGCAGGGTGGGGGTCCTCAGACAGAGCCCCGCCCTGGGGCCCGCCACCCTCCTCCAGCCAAGGGGCCCTGGCCAGGCCGCTCCTGGGCTCTGAGCCTCAGTGCCTCACCCAGATCTCGGCCCTCCCACCCCCCACAGGGCGAGTGGAATGTTCTTAAAGGACATGAAGAGACGGACAAAAACATCGACAGGAGGCAGGCAAGTGGTTGTCCAGTCCACCTGGGCACTGGGCTGCCCAGGGGCTATCTGGGCCACGCGCTGCACTGGCAAGGCACAAGGTCACAGGGTCAGGGATCAAAGGAGCCAAAGGGGGAGGGGGAAGGCAAGGAGCTGGGCCCTGGTCAGGCAGCCTGGGTGAGGCCACATCTCCTCTCACTCCCCGTCTGCCTCAGTTTCCTCCTCTGCAGCAGGGTGACAGGGGAGCCACCATGGAGAGGACAGTGAGGTCGGCCTTTGTCCCCAGCTACTGGATGTTCCTGGTGGAGGCAGCCAGGGCTGGGACAGGGACCAGGGGTGGGCAGAGGGGGTCTAACGGTCGGCACCATCTGGTCAGTGACGGCCTTCCCCGGGTGGGTGGCCTGGAGCCAGCTGGTGCCCTGTGCTGGGAAGACACACCCCTCAGGAGCCCCGGTCCCTGCACCTGTAATCCAGGGACGAAGGTGCCTGGGAAGCTCCCCCAGGGAGCCAGCCGGCCCGGCCCAGGCTCAGGACCCTGCTGACCCGGACACACACAGGTCGGCCCAGCGAGTCCCAGTTTGCAGAGGGCCTTCTGCCTCATGCCCTCCCCGGGCAGGGCAGGGACGCAGCGAGGAAACAGTGCCTCAGAGAAGAGAGGCGGGCCGACGGGGACGCTCCTCCCCTCCCCACCCCTTCCAGCCTGCGACGGCATCCAGGGCAACTTCTCTCTGAGATGGCTCTGGGAAGCCAGCAGCAGGAAACGCCCCCTTGGGGACACGGGGCTCCCACTCTCACCGCCACCAGCCTGGTCTGTGGATGAAACGGTTCATGCTCCAACCACAGCCAGGAAGTCCCACCCCCACCCCCGCCACAGCCTGAACAGCAAAGTCAAGCTCACAGACCCAGAAACGAAGTGGGTCCCTTCCCTACAGACCCTGCCTCCCAGAGGCCTGCTGGGCAGGACCTGGGAGACGTTGCCAGGGACCATGGGCCAGCCAGGGAGGTGCCCCGAGCAGCGGGCCAGCGGCAGGCAGGGCCCTTCCTACTGCAGCATCGCTTACGACTCACCTGGAAATTGGTTTCTTCATTAAAACTCGAGTCTGACACCGAAGCAAAGGTAATTCACAGTCGCGCAAGACGGTAGAGCCACAGCCACCGAGGCAGGGCGGTGCTGTCCAGAGAGCAGGCGAACGGGCCGCGGGAGCAGAACAGAGAGCCGACACACACCCTGCACATCCCGTCAGCGGGTCCTCGTCGAGGGAGTGAGGGCGGCGCCAGGAGCGGAGACAGCCAGGCC
This sequence comes from Tonatia bakeri, assembly GCA_004024845.1. Lineage (NCBI taxonomy): Eukaryota > Metazoa > Chordata > Mammalia > Chiroptera > Phyllostomidae > Tonatia > Tonatia bakeri. Next base: position 267,742 of record PVIA01001357.1, on the reverse strand, counting down.
AGCAGACCGCCGGGACAGCGGGCAGCCATGTGCAGCCGAGTGACCTGCCCGCGGACCTGACGCCCTGCTCCAAAATGGACTTGGAGTGGACTGCAGACCTAAACAGAAGCCACAGACCCGATCAACTCCCCCTTAGAAGACAACACAGCAGGTCATCTGGACGGCCTCGGGCGCGGTGCTGCCTCCAGTTCAGACACAGCACTGCGGACGTGACCCCGGAGAGGTGGGCTTCGTTAAAATAGAACTCCGGCCCCGTGAGAGGCGCTGCGAGGAGGGTGGGAAGACGGGCCTCGGGCTGGGGGACGGTCTTCGGAAACCGTGTCCGATGCAGGGCTGATAGCATCCAAAACACACAAGGAGCCCTGAGCCCTCAAGAATAAGAAAACAAACAACCCAGTTTTGGAACGGGCTGGCGGAGACTGGAAGGGGACCTCGCCGGAGAGGATCAGGAAGCTCACGCACTGGCGTATTCCCCGACCCACGCAGGGTGGCTGGACACGCAGAACCAGCCCCACGCCCTGCGTCGTCGGGGACGTGCAGGCCAGAACAGCAGTGAGGCGGCGCTGTGTCCCCAGGAGGACGGCGGAACCCGGAGCGCCTGTGGCAGGCGCTGACGAGGGGCAGTGGGGACTGGCTCGCTGCTGCCAGTGGGGACGCGGGTGGCACAGCCGCAGCGGAGGGCAGCCGGCGTCTCTCGCAGATCTAAACGCAGTCTGCCCACATGGCCCCGCGCTCTCGCTCCTGGTGTCACCGCCGGGGCTGCACACACAGAGCTGCACCAGGATGCGCCTGACAAACTCGGAAGCAGCCAAGATGTCCTCAGCAGGTGACGGACAGACTGCGGCGCATCCAGACGGTGGGACAGCACGAAGACCTAAGAGAAGGAAGCGAGCTGTCCAGCCGGGGAAACGTGTGCGGGAACCTCGAACGCCTCTGACTAAGTGACAGAAGCCAGTCTGAACAGGCTGCACCCTGTGTGACTCCAGCGGGGTGACACTCGGGACAAGGCCACACCGTGGAGACAATAAAAAGATCGGTGGCTGCCAGGGGCTGGGGGAGGGGGCGGGAAGAGTGGGAGCTGAGGGGGTTTCGGGCAGCGAAAGGCCTCTGTGAGGTCCTGTGATGGCGGACACGTCGTCACACGTCTGTCCAAGCCCAGAGAACGCACCACACGGAGAACGACCCTTGAACCGGGGGCTTGACGAATAATAACCTATCGATATTGGCGGGGAGAAGTTAATAATAGGGGGAATTACAGGGGACGGTCAGGGGTGTGTGGGAACGCTGTGCTTTCCCACATAGTTTCTGCAAACCCAAACTGCTCTTAAAAAGCTTTTTTTTAAAAGAGTATTACATGAATTACAACCACACACAGCCATGCGGGTGAGTCCCACGAACACAAATCTTGTGTGTCTGTCTGTGCACTTTCCCCGGCGTTGTGGAGACGCGGTGGACACGCACTGAGTGTGTGTTTGTGTGTGTGTGTGTAAGAGGCACACCGGACCTTTGGTGACACCCGTGCAATCCAGCTAATTAACACGCCCCTCGCCTCACTCGGGCGTTTCACTCTGTAGACAGTGTTGAGCAAAGGAGCCGGCCCGTCCACTCGTGGTCGGAAACAGGCCCACGACTCGGCCGTGGGGGGTCGGGAGGGTGGCCCCTGGTGGGTGGGGTGGCGGCCAGGGCTCCAGGGGCCCCTGGGAGCCGCCGTCCTCCTTCTGATCCGGTGCCGGTTACGCACAGGGTTTGGTTTGTGAAAATCTGTCGAGCTGTACACTTCTGTGTCCACTTCCCTGTGGGTTATACTTCATTAAAAAGTTCCAGAAAAAATAGTGTTTGCGGCATGAAAACTGGAAATCCCAGAAAAGGGGAAGGAAGATGGTTTCTCTTGTCCGTGTGCTTCCCACTGGGAGGGGGACCCCCACCCGGCGTCCCAGTCCCCGGGTCCGTGACACGAGGGTCGGCAGTCTTGGGGGTGGGGGCCCCCCAGGACGGGAAGTCGCTGTGTGTTGACGGGTGTTTGTTGTGACTCAGGAAACACCCCCTCGATGCCAGCCACTGATGCCAGGCTCATCCTGCCTCCAAGGGGCTCCCCAGGGGGCAGCCCCCATGGTGGGAAACTGGGAGTGGAGGGGCTCGGTTGCCCATTGCCACTCTAAGACAGGCACCTGAGTCCCTGGGCACCCCCTCCCATGTCTCTGAGCAGCCCCCCAGGGCAGGGGGAGCCCTTTGCCTGCAAGGCAGTGGCAAGGCCAGGCCTGGGCTGGTGACATCATGAGCTAAGTGCTGCCAGCTCCTTCCCGACCTCGGAAACCCCAACATCCCGCTCCAGGAATCGGCCTGTGGGGTTGGCTTTGGCCGGTGGCCCCAGGAGTGCGGTGGGGAGGCCCCAGCCTGCCCCCCCACAGTGGCCTGTCCCCGGGGCCCCCCTTCCCTTCGGGGCTCCCACAGAGCCTGCGCCAGTGTGAGAACCAGCAGGGTCAGCTGCCTCTCTCCCCGGCCCCCCGCCCTCCCCACCACCCTTAACTGCAAGAAAAACAAACAGCTGTCCTCCACTCCCTGCGCCTGGAAACACCACCACCGGCCTCAGGCCACGCTGTGGGCTGACTCACCCACCTCAGGCAGGGGCCGCCAGAGGGGCCTGGGGCTGCCCCCAGGAGCCCTGCGGTGACCCCAGGCCAAGCCCATCCCTGCTGGGGCCAGGAGGACAGGGACTCACCCAACCCACTGCGTCCCCGCTGTCCCACAGCTCAGCGTGTGGCCTTTGGCCCTGACCTTCCGGCCTTGGTGGCCTCATCACTGAGCAGAGGCAGGCCCGGGGCCTCTCACTCTGACCGCGGTGGAGGCTGGCGGCAGAGGTCGCCACTCCGGGCCCACCCAGCGGAAGGTCTGACACAGCAGGTGGAAGTGAGACAGGCCTCCCCGAGAGGGCTTTGCCCAGTCCCTTTCCCTGTCGGGGGGGGCCCTGCAGCTGCCCCAGGCCTCCAGGCCCCGCCTTCCTTTTCCACCAACAGTAGGTTGGAGCTCCCAGGTTCCCAGGCTGTGTGCAGGAAGGCAGCTTGTCTCCCGGGGTGGGGGCGGGTCGGGGCTGCTAGGAGAGCCCCCCACTCTGCAGCCCCTTGGTTACAACCTGCATTTGAACTTTGCCGGGTGCCTGCCTTGTGCCAGGCCTGGGCTGGGCCCCGAGTCCCCAGAGAGGACCCCGACTCTGCCCGGGGGGCAGACGAGGACCGGACAGGTGGGAGAGCTAGCACTCGTGGCCAGTTCTGCTGCCTGCAGGGAGCGTCCTGGCAGGCACTTCATGGGGGTCCTGTCTCAGGACAGGTTTGTCTCAGGGGGGTCTCGGCTAGTCCTGTGCCCGGAGGGGCTCCCCCAGAGTCGGGGGTGGTTTCACAGGTGAGGGGCGTACCAGGCAGAGAGCAGCTAGGGTGCCAGTCAAAGGTGTGCAAGGCTGGACCATGGCCACAGGGAAGCGCGCCCTTGGGGCGGGCTAGGGCGATTGCCCAGGGTGGCAGGCATGCCAGGCAGGCTGATGGGGCAGCACTTCACCCAGGCGACAAGGGCTGGGAGGCCGGGAGGCTGAGCAGAGGGCCTGGCAGGGCAGGGGCAGAACAGAGGGCAATGGAGCCCCCGCTGGGTTCCCACGCCAGCCAGCAGGGGCAGGTGTGGCCTCGAGGTCACCAAGCGGTGGGAGGCTGGGGAAAGGCGGGGTGTCTGGCCCAGATGGGGAGGCAGGAGCACCAGCCAATTAACCTGTCATCGCCCAGGGAGATGCTAAGAGGATTTGCCTTTTGTCTGGCCAATTCTTCTGCATCTCCACTTTTCCTCTCCTGGGGAGCACAGGCCCTTTGCGGATCTTTAATTAAAAGGAAGCCGCTTTCTCAATTACCCCAAGGGTGGAGCTACCGGTGAAGACCCCGGGGGTCACCCTCCGGGCCCAAGCAGAGGGACCGGGGCATCTTCCCAGGGCCTGGCTCCCACAGAGCAGGTGGGGGTGCTGGCCAGCTCTGCCTGCAGCCCAGGATCCAGAGGCAGCTTCTGCCCAGAGGCTCACCAGCTCTCCAGCCGGCTGACTGAGTCCAGTCCACCCAGCTCGAGGCCCAAGGGGAAGGGAGAGAGGTCCCAACAGCTCACAGGAGCTGTGGCTATGACAGCTGTGAGAACTGTGAGGTCTCACAGAGAGGACCCAGGGACTCTCCCAGAACCGTGGTAACCCAAGGGGAGGGGCAGGACTCGGGCCCAGCCTGTGAGCCCCACACATGCCCCACCCCCAGCCCTCCTGGGCACGCACAGGGTCCAAGAACTTTAACGGCTTCGAGGCGAATGACGTGAGGCCGCAGAGATCAAATCACTTCTGTTAACACCTTCCAACAGCTGCCACCGTGGGGCTCTCTGAATGTCATGTGACCCTGATGTGGCCCTGCAGGGCGAGCACAGCCCCATCCCAGATGAAGAAACAGGACCCTGGGGGGTGAAGTGCTTATTTTTCTGTGTCACCAGGGGTGTCCCCTTGGGTGTGCACAGGGCCCAGGCTGCTTGGGACCCTGCTCCACCCCTAGGGGCTGGGGCCCCGCAGACAGGGAGCCCGGGGTGCTGAGGGATTCGGGGTGGGGCACCGACCCCGGCTCGTCCACACTCTCAAGTTCAGTGTCTTGGGGGCTAACTGCCCTGGTCATGGCCACCATCCTCGAGCAGCACACAGCCAAGTGCTGCTGTGGTCTCAGGCGCTCACACTCTGGGCCCAGCCCCCTCCCTCTCCCCACGGGACCGGGTCCCTCCCATCTGCCATGGCCATGGCGCCAGAAGTCCCTCCTCCCTCCCTGCCCGTCACTTCAGAGGTTGAAGTCTGCCTTGGAAAGCAGGGTGTCCACCCACTCGGAGCCCAGGGGCCCGCCCCCACCCCCAGAAGATGCTCTGTTCTCCTCACTGGGAAGCTCCTTCCTCAGGGCTGCACCCTCCTCACCTCATGGGGTGCGATCGGGAAGCCTGGGGTGCCCGGGTGGTGGGCTGCCCTGAGCGCCCCCACCCACAGGGCACAGGCGGTGTAGCCCACCTGCCTTGTTCTCTGACCTCTGCTCTGCACGGGGGACTCCCAGCTGTGCACCGCAGCCGCCGGGCCTCCTGGGACCAGGCAGGTGGGCTGTGCACTGTAGCCCCAGGTGAGCCAACCTGGTGGCAAGAGCTCCTTGTGCCACCTCCCCTGATTCACAACCTCAGGGGCCAATTAGCATGCCTAAGGCTCTCAGAGCGTTTCTGCAACTCACGTTTCATGGGGCAGTTTCACTTGGGAACATTGGAGAATCTCCCCGCTCTGGCTTTCCGCCTGGGCTTTCCTTCAGGACCCGGCTGAGTGCCAGCAGGGGACCTGATGCGAGGAGGGAACGGGCCGGCCCACTCCGTCCCCAGGCCACCCCCGTGGGCCCGCAGGAGCCGAGAGCTGGCCTCAGGAACCCTGTGTTTGGAGCGGAGCCCTGGCCACAGGCAGGCGACCCGCACAGCCTGTGTGGCCCGCAGCACGCCGGACCCTCTCTGAGCCTCATGAAGTTGTGGGCTTGCACTCTCTTTGTGGTTTTTACACATTTTTAGCAGCAGAGCTTGTTTGTCAAACCAGCCCCTTTGTGGAACCCCACTGTGGAACCCCGGTCCCCACAGAGCTGCCATGCGGAGGAGGCGCGCCTGCCTGGGGCCCACCGCACAGGGACACCCACAGGGTCTGCCCCCCGAGCCGCCCGAGCCAGTGATTTGGGGTCCAAACCCCTTTCTCTCCAGACAGCGGACCGAGAACACCGCCCAGAGTTCCGCCTGGCTGCGGGCAACCTCCCGTCCCGCTCCTCGTGCACACGGGCTCACGAGCACTGTCTGCAGACACCATGCCAGCAGCAGGCCCAGCCTCCTGTTCTCAAAGGCCTTGTGAGCCCAGACGCTTCTTGGCCAGCGCACGACGCCGACCCACCCAGCCCAGTGGGCTGGGGTGTGGCCAGGAGCCCTGCGTTTCCTCCCCAACCCGAATTCCAGATGCCCCCGTGCTGGGCGCCCTCAACCGCTGGGGACGCCACCCCTCTGCCCTCTTCTCAGAAGGAGCGATCCCGGGGGCTGCCCACAGCCTGCCACCCAAGCTGCGGTGGGCCGAGTAACAGCCTCGGAGGTGCCCAGCCTCTTACCCTGCGGCCCATCCACGGGGTTAAGTCAAGACCTTGAGGTGGGGGACTGTCCTAGGAGGTCCAGGGACCCCCAGGGCAACCACAGGCTTCCTGCTGAGGAGGGTGGCAGGGTCTTCAATGCACAGAAGACTGGGCCACTTGCAGACAGGACAAGAAGATCGAAGGCACTGCCTTACAGGCCGGAGTGACGAGACCACAAGCCTCGGATGCCAGCAGCCACCAGGAGTGGGCAGGACTCTCCCCTTCAAGGACTTGACCCCGCTGACCCCGGGCCTGGGATTTCCGACCTCAGAGCTGTGAGAGAGTAAGTATCTGCCCTCGAAGCTCCCCAGGGAGTGGTCACAGTCATTGCTCCAGTGGCCACAGGAGAGCACGCCCAGATGCCCCCTCCCCCAGCACCCCAGGAAGCTGGGAGCACTTTCGGGGTGACTTTCTTGTATCTGCTTCTGCCGGGAGAAGCTCAGGCATCCGTGCAGAGCAGTCAGTACGGCACCCACAAGAAGGGACACCTGCTCCCGAGGTCACCGGTGGTGGCCGGCCCAAGGGCACAGGGGACACTGGAGGGAAGACTTCCACAGAGAAGGGGTTCTTGGGAGGTTGACTGACATCGCTGCCCGGACAGGAGGGAGCAGGCTGTGGGCAGGGGTCAGTGGTCCGAGTGAGGTGGCGGGGGGGAGTGGCCTGGCTCCCCCCCTGAAGGGTGGTGGGCGAGGGCCCCGGGAGGCGTGGGCGTGGCAGGGTGGCGGCCCCCGGGAGGGTGCGCTGGGTGGGGCGTGCAGGGACAGGCCAGGCTCCCTCCAGCCAGCGTGGCTCAGCCTAGCGTGTGCTTCCAGCCCCAGACCCGCCACCCGAGCCCTTTCAAGAAGAAAAACAAATATTTGTGTTGCATGTCGTATGTGTTGGGGTTTAGCTTTCTTCTCAAGGCTAAAAATAGGTGCATCTCCTCGTCCTGCGGGGCTCCCCCCATCCCCCGCCCCCCCGCCCAGCCCCGTGTTGTGCAAGGGCCTGGTCTGGAGCTCGGGGCTCCTGCCAAGTTTTGACTGAACTGCCAGTGACTGGAGCGTGAAGGTATCAGAAAATGATTACGGGATTAAGGTGCCCATTACCGCCGCGCGGGAGGCACCTCGGTGAGGCCAGCCACGCCCAGGCAAGCTGGCCTCAGGCCCATGGGTGCCCGGAGGGGCTTGGACACCAGCCCCACGGTAACAGTGGACCCCCCTTTGAGAGCAAACAAGTCACTTACACAGGCCACTTACACAGGCCCGGGGTGGCGCTGACCGGGTGCCCTGGAAGAAGCCACATCCCAGCTGAGGGGTGACCAGGAACAAGTGGGCGGTGGGCAGTGGCGGGGTGTGAGATGGGGTGTCAGCCAGAGGGAGCAAGGCTGCTAGTGAGGGAGGGGAGGGGGGTAGGGGCAGCCCCTGCTGGGAGGGGGGAGGGGAGGGATGTGATGGGTCTGAGAGGTCGGGGACACGTCAGGTGGCCTGGTTGCACTGAAGCCCAGGTGCCCCGGCGTCCCAGGTGGAGGTGGCCCATGAACCTGGGCATCTTCAGAGAGGGGTGTCTCTTAGGCTGTGTGGAGGAGTCCAGGGTGAGTGATTCCCAGGGAGTCCCTGCGGGGACAGGGCAGTTAGGGGACAAGCTGGTGGCACCTGCGGGAGCTGGAGCATCAAAGGGGTCTCAGGCGACGCAGCCAGGTGGACAGAGAGTTGGAACCAGACAGCTTTGTGAGGGGACAGGAGAGGACTCAGGGGGCCCTGTCACGCAGCCTCGGTCAGGGACCAGCCAAGGAATCTGAGAGAAGAGGGACGCCCGCTGAGGGGGCCCCCAGGACGAAGGCGAGGCCAGGAGGTGGGGCTCCCGGCCCTGCGGCTGCGCCAGACAGTGGTCGCGGGAACACTGCAAACTAGAAAGCACTCTGAGCACGTAAGGGCCAGGCTCGAGGTGCCTTCCCGGAGCCCCAGCTTTCCCAGCAGTCCCACACCCGTGGTGCACCCTATGGGCAAGGGACCTGCCCATAGGCAGAGCGCCCCAGGGAGACAAGCTTCCAGGGTCTTTGCTGGGCTGAGCTTGGAGGGGGCAGAAGAGGAGGGTGGGGAAGGCTGGTAAGTCCACTGGACCCTCCTCACAGCCCTTAGCGGGCTCTCTTACCCCATCTCCCACCTTACAGAGGGAAACTGAGGCAGGGCAGGCCACAGTCAGGTGGGCAGGAATGGGTAGACACAGAGCCCCTGGGCCCGGCCTGCTCCTGGGCCCAGCCTGCTCCACCCCAGGCCACACAGGGCCCAGGAGGGGCGGTGGCTGCTTCTGCTCGGGGAAGGGCCTTCGTCCGGGACCCTCCCCACAGCCCACTGCACCCGAGGGACAGTGGGGGTGCTCAGTCTGGGCTGGGCTCACCACAGCCTTCGCCTCCTTAAGGATTCCCATCCAGGGCCTTAGGTCCCTCAGAGGACACCCCCGCGATGACTGCCAAAGCAGACACGTGTGGAGCCCGCCGCTTCCCCAAGGCCACATCTCGCCCAGCCCCTCACAGCAGCCCCTCACCCACCCAGTGCTGCAGCTCACTCCTGAGTGAGAGGAAGGCAGCCCCCAGTGCTGCCTCGAAAATTCCCGTGGGGCCCCCTCCGCCCTCCTGGCGAGCTGAAGTCTGCCGCCTGTCCAGCCCCCTCCCGCTCTCCCTTCCCTCCCTCTGTTCCAGCCACACCCGCCCCTTGAAACTCCCCCAACCCCTCAGCCATCTCTCCCCTCCGGGGCACTGGCCGGGCTGGTCCCCTTGCCTGGAGCCCCCTCCACGCCTTCTTCCCATGTCACCTTCAAGCCTCAGTTTATCCATCTTGCTCTGCCCACCCCCCCGACCCCGCCCAGCCTCCCTAACCTGCCTGGGTTTCCTTAGCCCTGGTCCCCTTCTTCTGTACCCAGCTGTCTGTGACGCATGACACCCGTTCCGTTCCTCACGGATACTGGCTCTCTCGAGCCCCCTCTGACTGTCAGCTCCCTGCGGACGGGACTTCCCCTGCATCCCGGCCCCTGACACAGGAGGTGCACACATTTGTGGACTGACGCATCGGCGTGAGGCAACGCTTCTCACGTCCAGAGGCAGCTGGCCGTCGGGCACAGGGGGAGGCGGCGAAGGTAGGACCGCCCGCAGGACCCAGCACGGCCCGACCCTGCCCTGGCCCAGAGCCGGGACTCGCCGGGACGGCGGAGCCCCGCAGGTGGAACACACAGCCTCTCAGCCCCCGAGAATCGTGGGGTCCAAACCCCGAGGGGCTACACGCCTCTCTCTCCATTGCGTGGAGGCCAAGCCACACTTGAATTTCTCTAGTGGCCAGAAATAACCTCCTTCCAGGAGCTTTGTCCTGTGGCCGAGGCCTTGCGATGTCCCCTGCTGGGCCTCCTAGGGCTGCCCCCAAGTCTCCCGAAGCTGCTGCGTGTGGCCTGCTGGCCCTGTCCCTGAGGGCCGGTCCTTGAGATAGGGCGCCACCCCCTGCCATGGGCACTCCCCAGGCCGCCCCAGACAGTCCTGCTGACTCAGATCTGCTGCCTCTGGCTGCCCTCCCTCCCCAGACTGTTTGTCATTGATTGGTAATCAATCTTTCTTTGCTGGGAACCCAGGGTGGGGAGGCAGGAGACAGCCACCCCACCGGTATTCCGACCCATCCACAAGGCCATCCCGCTCTCAGCAGGCAGGGCCACACCCCAGGGACTGGGTGACAAGTTGCAGCTCAAAGTCCGGGGCTTGTCCTGGTGAGCTCGAGGGGGTGGGCTTGGGGGGCCTGGGCAGCCTGCTCAGTGAGCCCCTAGGCTGGGACCATCCTGGGTCTGACAAGGACCCTGGGAGTGGCCAGTCCAAACAGGGCCACGGAGGCCCAGAGGAGGACCAGGGAGGCCCCTCCTCAGAGGTCCGTGCTGGGGCGGTGGGACCACAGTCTGGCAAACCCTTGTCTAAGGCCCAGCGGAGGGAGGGGGATGGGCAGCCTCAAACGGGGCGCTGGTGCCCAGCTTGGGACTCTTATTGCCTGACTCTTCCACTGGAAAGCAAGGCCCCGGACGGCAGCCCGAGGTCAGCAAGGCCGGGAGGGGAAGGCCAGCTGGTGCTCAGCCCTCTGCCCGGAAAGAGCGGGACTGTGTGGTCACGAGGTGTGGGGCAGGGGCTGGGAGAGGTCCTGCCAAATGCTGGAAACCCTGACTCAAGTGCAACTTTCCCCTCTGTCCTTCTGGAACCTTCTGGAACCTTGTCCGCTGTGGGGCAGCTCTCCAAACTGCACTTCCCCCTTCAGTCCCCCAAACTCCATGCTCTCCAACCCTTCTATTAACCCTAGGTCCCACCCCAGACCCTCGCTCACCTCCATTCTTGGGCCAGAAGCAACTCCCCCTCCTGCCTCTTCCCAATGCCCCTCTTTCTTATCCTTGCCTTCTAGACCCCAGCCTAGGTGCCCACTCCTCCAGGAAGCCTTCCCTGACCACCCCCGTCCAAGCCAGATTCCACACCCCTCTGCTGTCCCAGCCCCATTGCCCTCCACTGCAGCCTCAGGTACTCAGGGCAAGGGGAGCAGAGGGCCAGTCTGTCCTTCATTCCGTCCCCACCCCAGCCTGAGGCTCATCAGGCGAAGACCTCGTCTCAGGTTCTACTCTGCCCTGCAGAGCTCTGGGCACCGAGGAGTTCCGCAACCATGGGCAGCGAGCAAAGGGACACGTGAAGGGGCAGACACAAGATCCGTCCTGCTCACGGGAAAGCAGGGGCTCCAGAGCAGGGCTGAGCCCCCAGGCAGGGGAAGGACCTTAGGCGAAGCCCCCTAGCCCACTCGGAGTGGTGTGGTGGGATACACAGGAAGAACCAGCCAACGGCCCAGCCGAGGCCCAGCCCCAGCGGCTCAGGCAGGGGGCTTCCAGACAGAAAGTCTCCCCAGGGGTCCTGCCCAGAGTGGGTAGCTGAAACCCCCCACTGGGCTAGTCCTGTAAGGACTGAAGGCCTGCCAGCCACTCTCAGGCCCCAGGGTGGGTGGCCTGGCCACCCCAGGCAGACCAGCCCAGACCCGAGAAGGACACCTGGGGCTGGCACCTGGAGGTGTCCCAGCCCTGTCTCGGGCCGCCGCCTGCAGGTGGAGTAAGAGGACGCCTCTGGCCAGGCCTGCGAGGCCTGCGTCTGCTTCCTGGCCAGGCCGGGAGGGTGCAGGCGGCCGAGGGACTCCAGCTGTGCTCCAGGAGGCATGGAGTCCAGACCGACCTGGGAAGCTGGCCAGGCAGGTCCAGCCCGGGCACTGTGCCACCCAGGGCAGGCTGCAGGTGGGCTCTGGGCTCCCCTCAGCTGTCCACTGCCCAGGCCTCTGCTGGGCACTGCCAGGGGCGCCAATTCTGCCACTCCCGGGCCACCAACACACACCTTCTGATTCCCAAGGGTCTTGGGAGGCCCAGACCAGGTGACTCTGCGTCTTCAGGTCCTGCAAGACCTGGACCTGCTGAGCAGGTGGGTGGCATTGCAGAGGGGAAGGTGTGGGCCCACTCAGACCCTGAGGAAGGAGACCAGACAGGACCATGGCAGGCCAGCCCAGGGTGACTTCCTGCTCCCGGACCCCAGCCGAACGGGCCCCCAGCCCTCTGGCTCCCCTCACCTGCCCTGCGTTCCCGGCCCCTGAGCCCCAGCCCAGGCCGGCCTCAGCCCCAGCCCCCTCCCTCTCCTCCTTCACCCTGCCCAGCCCTCCTGACCCCTTCCCCAGCTCTGGTGCACCCAGAAGTTCACCCCGATGTCTAACCCAGATCCTTGTTCTTTAACCCGGTCTTTCCTGTTCTGTCCTGGGTGAGGGCAGACGGCTGCCGTCGTCTCCGCCCTGAGACGCGCCCTCGCCATCCCCTTCCACGTGTCTCTGTGCAGCCTTGGGCCAGCGGGGCCCTGCTCCCCTCCTGGGAGGAGGTGTGTGAGCTGGGATCAAATCCCAGTTCTGTCTCTTGCCCCTGTGACCTTGGACAGACCCTGTATGCCCTGTGCCTCGGTCTCCCACCGGTAACGCGGAGCCGGCACTGGCCTATTTGGGGAAGGGTGTTATGCAGGTTGTGGCTGACTGCAGACCAGACCCAGTGTCTGTGTGGGGCAGGGTGTTCCACGCACCTGCGCACTGGCAAGGCCCCCTCCTCCTGGCGCCCCCACCCCCACCCCCTGCCTGCTTGGGGCGGGTGGGGCAGTCACTGAGGGAAGGCCCCTGCTCCTCAGGATGGGGGTGGGGTGCGAGCCGGAACAGAGGGTGAGGGAGCAGGAGCCCAGGCAAGCTTGTTGGGGAAGGTGGGTGTTGTAGGGGGTGGGGTGGCGGTGGGCAGGGATGGTAGAAGGAAGGACCCCCAGGCAGAGGGCACCGCTGGAGCAGATTGGGGGTGCAGGGAGGTCGATGAGCAGGCTGGGGCGGGAGTGGCTCACTGGCGGGCAGCGGGGGTGGGGTGGGCTTTGTGTGGGGCAGGGTGGGGTGGGCTGTGGGAGGGCAGCCGAGGGTGGAGAAGCACTCCACAGGCCACACCGAGGAGCAGGCCTCTGCCCACCAGGGCTGCGGGGACCTGTGAGCTCGGCCAGCAGCCCGGAGCTGAGGGGCCAGCCCTGTGGGGGAGCGGTGCAGGGAGGCCGGGGCAGGCCAGCATTTCTCCAGACAGAGGCGGGCCGTGCAACGGGCAGAGCCCAACCCCTGCGCCCATTCCTCAGATGGGGACGCTGAGGCTCAAGGGGTGGAGGGGCCAGCCGAGCCCTTTCCTGTCTCTCAGGCTGCCTCAGAGGTCACGCCCCCAGAACGGGCTGCCTCCTGGGGCGGGAGAGTGGGGCAAAGAGCCGAAGTCCCTGAGACCAGGGCCAGGCTCTCGGTGCCTTGTCCCCAGGGAGCTGCCCAGGGCCTAGCCTCCGGCAGGGCTGCGCGACCCAGTGAGCAGGCGGAGGGAGGGCGAGCAGGTAGCAGCGAGGGCCCCGGAAGTCCAGCTCTCTGGCTAGCGTCCCCACATCCTGCCCAACAGAGGCCCCGGGACTCACTCTTGCCTTGGGGTCCTGTGCTCAGCAGGGCAGGGCCAGGGTAGCCTGGGGAAGGGACATCTGGCAAGTGTCCTGGCGAGGGACATCTAGGCCCTGCATGCCCAACGGCCGGCTGAGAGCCGAGGGCCAGAGCCCAGGGGCTCCCTCGGGGATAATGATCCACTGTGTGTGGGCCGCTGGGCTGCCTGGGGAAATGCTTCTGCAATATTAGCCTCAGAGTCAGAGCATGGGGCTGGGGGCGAGGTGGCCCCCAGGCCGGGCCAGCGGTGTGGGCTCCTCGCCTTGGGCGGGGCCCCGGAGGGTTCGCTGGAGGCCCTGGGAGGCTGGGGCCGGGGTTGAACTGCGGCCAAGAAATGAGTGCCGCCCGGGCACCGGGGCCGTGGCATTCTCCAGCTCCTTCCTCATTCCTGGCCCCGGGGGAGTAGTCGGACCCCAGCGTTCCCGAGGCCGCCACCACGGATCTGCTTACTGTCTCCCGGGGAAGCGGGACTCCTGCCAAACTGCCCAGACCTTGCCCAGGCCCGTGGGCCTCTCTGACCACCGCCACCCAGCCTGGCCACCTCCTGCTCTCGGTGGGGAAACTGAGGCCGTACAGCAGGGAGGGCCACCCACAGGCTGCCTGAGCCTGGGGTCAGGAGGGGCGCTATCCCAGCCGTCACCCCTCTGCACACTCAGGAGGCCTGGTCACCATCGGCAAGCCCCCCTGGTGGCCCCTCCGTGGAGATCTGCCCAGGGCTGGGGCCAGGCTCGTGGGGCCCCAGGCGGGCACAGTGCAGACGGGGGCTGTTTGATCAGCGGTTCCGCCCGATGCCAGGCCGCTGGGATGGCGGGCAGTGGCCAAACCGGCCCCACCGCATGCCTTCCGGCCCTCGGCAGGAATGCCATTCACTGTCCTGGTGCATGGTTACCGCAGGCGGAGGCCCGGCCTCTGGGGAGAGCAGGCCTGGTGGCTGCCCAGGGGCCTCGGCTGCCTTCCCACGCCAGAGAGGGCAGGGAGCGCCCCAGGTGGTAGGGGTGGGGGGTGGCCCTTGAGACAAAACCCATCAGACATAGCTAGACCCTCACAGGGACCCTGATGCCAGCTGGGGTCAGAGGGGGAGGTGCAGGAGGAGGCAGATGGGGCCGGGGTCTCCTGGCTCGGTGTTCCTCACCCCTGTCTCCCTATTCTCCTGAGAACAGCCCCCACCAGCCCCGGGTCAGCTCCAGCACCAGGCCACAGCCCCCGTCCCTGAGCCCGAGTCCAGGCTGTCCAGGGAGGCCTCCGGGTCTGGGTCCAGGCTCCCACAGTGGCCCCTGCTGGGTGGGTCAGGCCCAAAGGTACCTGGAGGAAGGTGTGACTCAAGGGCTCGCCCAGGACCTGGGCCAGATGTGAGGACAGGCACGGGGCAGGGGTCCATCCTCAGGCGACAGCCTGTCCCCCCCAGGACGCGGCACAGACCCCACACACACTCGTGTCTTCGATTCCAGCTTTATTGGGGCCGCTGCTCCCTCCAGGGACCGGACGCCGCCCGTCAGAACCCCGCCGGCTCTCCTCAAGCGGGCACCGCGGGACTCGCATCACTGAGGCCACCCCAACGCCCGCACCCAGGGGCCGGGCCGCTGCTGATGGACGTGAGGGAGGGCGGGGTCTCAGCAGGGGCCCTGGACGCTGAAGGACAGTGCCCAGGATTCGGTGGGGTCAGGGCCCCGAGAGTCTGTTTCCAGCAGGAGGAGCCTGTCTCAGGGGATGGCACGCGGACGCGGCCACCCCCCCTCAGTACCCAGTGTAGGTCACAATAATTTAAAGGACATTATAGACATTTCGACACTATATAACAATATAAGTTAACCAGGTTCCTTGGCAGAGGGCATTGGGCCTGTGGACTCGGGGTGTCCTGGGACCCAGGGGGAAGGGTGGGGGCATTCACGTTGGCCTGAAAGGTCCCAGGACAGCAGCTAAGGAGTGTCCTGGCGTCGCTGGGGCACTTGGGGGGAGCCAGGCCCAGACAGTGTGACTCACCCCAGGCAAGTGTCCAGCCCACTCGGCTGGTCAGCACCTGAGGGCACGTTTCCTTGGGTCTCTGGGAGAAGACACCCTAAATTCGGGGTGGGAGTGTATGGGCAGTAGAGGGTGCACCAGAAGTCATCGCACACTGCGCTTCCTGGCAAATCGCGCCTCTGGGCCTCTGTCCCCCAGGGGAAGGTGGGAGCGTGCGCAGAACTGGCGCCCAGCCCCAGGCCCACGGCTTCTCCCCTCTCCATCCCACATGGGGCCTAGAGCTGTCTGGACCCCTTCCCACTCCTGTCTCCCAGGTTTGGGGTGAGCTGGACTTCAAGGGTGGGTCTGCGTGGTGTAGGTACGCTGCGGGCAGTGTCCAGGGGTCCTGGCTCAGGGAGGCCCTGGATCCAACTGTCTTCCACACCGGGGTCAGGGTGAAGGGTGAAAGGTGAAAGGGCCAGGACAGGCAAGGAGTCCACCAACAACCCTCACAGGCACCTCTTGGAGATGGGGCTTTGGAGACCCCAGGGAGGCTGGCATGGGCAAGGGGCACAGTTGGGTTCTCAAGGAGTGGGGGCCCCTGTGGGGGACTCTGGCTAGCACTCCGTTCTGGGCCTCAGTGTCCCCATCTGTCAAATGGGGCAAACACTCTGACTACTCCCAGCCCAGCTCTGTCCTGGGGTCTGGCTGGCTGCGGGAGAGGGTGGCTCTGTAAACGGCGAGGTGCCAGGCTGGCAAGGAGCTGGGAGGGCCACAGCATTTGGGAGGGGATGTGGCCCTCCCAGAGCCTAACGCAGACGACATTTTGATCTGCTTGACACAGTTTTTCTAAAAGAAGAGAAGGGGACCAGAGGTCCCTGTCCAGCGCTGTCCTCGGGGCCCTCTCAGGGCCATGTTGGTCACCAAGCCCCCGCTCAGCTCACGCAGAGACCTGGGGGCGGGGCCAGGAGGGTGCCTGCACAGCGGACGCCCCCTCCGGCGGGAGAGGAGGCAGCGGGCAGAGGGGGGCAGAGTGAACACAGAGTGCAGAGTGAGGACCAGCTATGCCTTAATGCTGAGGGCCCTCTTCTGATACTACGGAAACATAAATAACCTTTCTCAGCATCTGCCCAGACCGCCCCAGGGCCCAGCGGCTGATGTGGCCTGGGAAACAGTCTCGAGGCTGGGGGTAGGGGAGGGAGCCAGCAGGGGGAGGGACACACTCAGAGTCTCGTCGAGGCTTTGCTTTCTGGGGATACATGTGTCCCTGTCCCGAAGAAAAGAAAGGCGATCCGCTCGGCCCCGTCGAGGATGTGGCGGCTGGGTCCCGGGCACTGTTCCGCCACAGGAAGTGACGGGGATGGCAGGAAGGAGCTGCTGACAACAAGGAGAGGGTGAAGGCCCAGCGGGAGCCCCACCTTCCGCAGCCCCCTCTGCCCCAGCCGGCCGTGCGGAGCGGGGAAGGCGGGGAATCCGTGTGCAAAAGCGGTGGTGGGTGGGCAGCCGCCTGCCTGCGCGGCCGCGGCTCCGGCCGCTCACCTCACTTGCAGGTGAAGACCTCGGTGCGCTCGCTGCAGGTGTTGCACTTGACGAAACAGCACCAGTGGAACTTGCAGTTGCACTGCCAGACCTTGGTGTACTGGTGCGTGTTGTAGCCGCGGCCGCAGCACATGGTGTCGCAGCCGTCCGCGCCGGGCGAGGTGCGGTTGCACAGGCGGCCCTGCGTGCCCACGCTGCCCGTGGCCGCGTCCTCCTCGCAGTAGTTGGGCGACTTCTCGATGTACACCAGGTCCGTCTCCATGGGCTTCTGGTAGCTGCGCAGCTGCTTGATGCGCAGGAAGGTGGGCTGCCGCAGGCGGCTGGCCCGCACCACCTCCACCTGCACGGCCGCGCTGTACTTCTCCTTGAGCAGGTGGCCCACCTCACGGAACTTGGGCAGCGTGGTCCAGCAGGTCTTGGTGGTGCAGGAGCCCGACACCCCGTGACACTTGCACTCCAGCTTCATGCGCTCCTCCAGGACCTGCGGGCGGGCCACAGGGCAGGGCTGAGGGTGCGCGTGGCCCAGGCGGGGAGAACCCCCCAACCTGCGCCCCCCACGCCTCCGACTGATGGGAGCCGGCTCCCCACGCTCCCCACTGTGTCACCATGGGGACGTGTCTCCTCTCTGAGCCTCAGTCTCCTTGTGGGATGAAGAGGGCTGAGGGCCACAGGCCCCTACTGGGCAGGGCCTGGCAAGGGGCCCGGGAGAATATTCAGAACTCAGCAGAGCTGGGCACCAGGTTACCCACAGTGCTCAGGAAGTTCTCATCACTACCCTTTAGGGAGCTGGGGGTCAGTGCGCCACGAGAAAACCGAGGCTCGGTATGCCCTTAAACTTCCTGTGGGTTGAGGGGCATCAGGGGCGCAGCCAGGCTGCGGGCAGGCACCTCGCCGTGGTGCCAGGCCCGGCAACAGTGGGTGTTTAATAGGCGCAGATCCCGCACCCCGTCTCCCCCGACCCCCGCCCTCGGGCCTGGTGGAGGGCCTGGCACGCCGGCCCCACACAATAAACAGCTGCTCAGTGAAAGCCCCGTGAGTGCCCGGAGTCCCGTGCACCACGTGTGCGGGGGCAGGGGGAGGGCACCAGGCCGCGAGGCCCAGGCGCATGGCCTGCTGGGAAGGCGTCCCCGACCCGTGTTGTTCTTTCTCCCCGGCTCCGAGCTGTGTTTTCCTTGGGCCTCCCTCGCCGGCCCCGGAAGGCCGATTCCCAGAGCCAGCCCTGACCCCCGGGCACTCATTTACCCGGATCGAAAGGGCCCTGCCAGCCGGCTGATTAAAGATGGGAATCATTAGCTGCGGCCCCCGGCTGCCGAGGGGCCATTTGTCAGCTGTCCCCGCTTCCCCAGCCGCACTTCCGAGGCCCAGCCCTGGAGGAAACGGGCTACCCCCCGTCCCTGGGGCCAGAGGAGGAGACCCACAGCCACCCCAGGGATGAGAAGGGGCTAGAGGAACATCCCGCAGAGCCGACCTCTCTTCTCGGCCCGGGGCCCAGGGCCTGGGGCCCGGGTGAGGCCATGCAGGGCTCGCAGTCCGGTGTGGAGGCAGAAGGAGACCGACTTGTAGCACAGCCAAGTGCAGGGGCTGTGCGGGCTCCCGGGGTGAGAGTGCCTGGGGCGGGGGGCTTCCTGGAGGAGGAGGTGTGTGCACCCCGTTTATGCAGCAGGAGCTCGTTAGCTAAGAGGAGGGGTGTTCCAGGAGAGGTGCGGCAGGAGCAGGGCCGGGGGACTGTCACCGTCCCCGCCAAGGGCAGATGTGGCCCGAATGAGCATCGCCTGTGTGCCAGCCGGGTGGGCCTCCAGGCTGGTGACCTGGAGTCAGGGGGTGGGCTATCCTGGGGAAGACTCAGAACTGGGACCGCAGGGCTATGGGTGTCTGAAACCAGGGCACAGGCCACAAGCCTGGTCTGGGGGTCTGGGTGAAGTGTGGGACCCCGCTGGACCCCGCCCAGGGAAAAGCGCCTCTGGGCCCCCTGTCTGCCTCCCCCACCACGTCCATCAAGGGCAGACAGCTCCTCCCCCTCCTCTACTACCCCTCCCCACTCTCATCTTCGCTCGAACCCTCCCCTCTCCTAAAAGCCCCTCCCTCTGCTAAAGCTTCCACACCCGGGGCACACTGCTGCTGTGCATGTCCCTCGGGCCAGGAGCTGACCAGACAGATGCCCATCTCGGAACCACTAGCCTGAAGAACAGTCCACCCCAGGCTGCTGGCCCAGGAGACTCCTCCTCGGTGGGCCGTGATGGCCAGTGGCCTGGCGGAGGTGTCCAGGCTGAAGGCCGTGCTGACCGGGTGGCCCAGGCCTCATCGCCGTCTGCGCATCCACTTCGGCCTGCTGAGCAGCTGGCCCCACCCCTTCCCTCTGTCCCATCTCCCAGTCCTCACCAAGGCCCAACAGCCCAGCCCCTGCCCCCCGTCTGGGGACCCTGTGCGGCCAGGCCAGTGACCATTTGCAGAGGGAGGCCGACCCCCTGAGCCTCTCCTGGGAAGCGATCGCAGGACTGAAGACTGTGCCTCCTCTGTCTCCGGCGCTCTCCAGATAAGAGCGACAGTGAAGGCGGCGCCAGCCCCGGGCCCCCGGGGGACCACCTGGGAGGGCGCAGAGTGACCCACCCTACCCAGGAGGGCAGGGCGCTGAGCGGGGCCCCTCCCCCGGCCTCGGGCCCCCCACCCAATGGTGTGGGGGCAGATGGGGCTCCAGGAAAGAACTGACTTGCGCTCTTTCCAGAACAAAGGGTGCCCCGCTCCAGGAGCAGTGCTCAGTTTCGGCCAGCTCCGGGGAGTCACAGGTCTGGGGCACTGAAGTCCCGGGGAGCCCGGAGTCCGGCGGAAGAGTGCAGAGCAGGTCCCCACACTCAGCCTGTCCCACACCAGTCCATCGGGGTCGCGGTCAGCCATGTGCCGTGGCTGGGGTGGACTGCAGAGTGTTTCCCCCCACGCACGTCCACTCGGAACCCAGAACGTGACCTCATTTGGAAGTAGGGACTTTGCCGATGTATCAGGGTCAGACTTGAGATGAGATCGTCCTGGGCCAGGGTGGGCCCTGATCTGAGGACACCCGTCATGTCCTTCTAAGAGGCCGAAGAGGAGGAAACACACAGGGGAGAGGCCACGTGGACATAGAGGCAGAGACTGCATGGTGGGGCCACCAGCCACGGAGCCCTGGAGCCCCCAGGGTGGGAAGAGGCAGAAAGGACCTGCCCCAGAGCTGTCAGGGGGAGCCTAGCCCCTCCTGTTCCTGGATTCTGGACTTCTGGCTCCAGACTGAGTGCGAATGGGCGTCTGTTGCTTTAAGCGACCCGTTTGCGAGACTGGCTATAGCAACAGGTCCGCTTGCTTTCTGCTGGACATGCTGAAGTCCGCAGCCCTGAGGACGGGGGAGGAAGCAGGGGCAGGCCTGACGGCTCTACGATGGGGCCAGGGCACCGAGGCAGCACGGGCCAACCCATGACGGCCTGGACTCGGTTCTGACGGGAACCGGAAAGCCCGCCCCGCCCCCACCGTCTTGACAAGCACGGTGCATCTGGGGGTGGCCCTGCCACGCTGCCCGGTCACCCGGGTCACTCGCTGGGCATCACTTGCCCGAGGGCTCAGATCAGTGGGACAGGGTGCATTATGCCCTTAGTACGGACAAGGAAACTGAGGCTCAGAAGAGGGACCGGGTCAGCCAGTGCCTTGAGAGAGTCAGGGGCGGCGCCGGCGCTGGAATCCTGGCTGCTGACCCCTCTATGGCCCTCAGCTTCCGCCGCCGTCCCCGACGGACCCTCGAACTGCCGACACTGCCCCTCCAAACCCAATCACCTGCTCTTCAGCTTCTCGGACAGGGCTTCACCCGAGCAAACCCTCCTCATCCTCATCTCCCCAGCCAGGCCTGGGCCCCTCCCCAGCCCCCCAGCCCTCCTGCCCCCTATCTCCCCAGGGCCCAAGCCTGCCTGCCTCCTGCCCGGTGCCCTTTACCGTCTGAAAGTCTCCAAGCATCTCTGAGTCCTACTCCAGGCCAGCCCTGGAGTTCACACAGCACCTCAGGGCCGAATCAGACACAACCCCGGCCCTCGAGTGGCTTAGCATCCCTCTCGCTCGGGGCCTGCAGTGCCCCCCGCACCCAGGAAGCCAAAATCCAACCTGGCTGTCGCAGCCCTTCACCACCAGGCGCGTGTAGCCTGCCAGTCCCCTCACCCGCCTGGACTCCCCAAGCTGGGCTGGCAGCCTTGCTGCTCTGCGTTGTGCCTTTGCCTGTGCTGGTCCCTCTGCTGTGAGTCCCCTCCCCACAACTCTGCTGCCCGTTCACCCTTCCCCGCGGAGCAGGGACCAGAGCTCAGCCTCAGCCACCAGCAGCTCTGCAGCTCACTCTGGGCCCCGCTGTCCTCCTGCGTAATGTGGGCACGGTGAGACCTTCCTCCCAGGGCTGTGGGAAAGCCCCTGCTCGGGACCCAAGCCCCTGAACAAGCTCAGAGGGCAGTGGTTCCACCGAGAGCACACTTATGCCTCCTCCTGCAGGAAGCCCTCCAGATGCCTCCAGCTAAGTGAACCTTGCCTTCCTCTTCACCCCTAGGCACAGACCTCGATTTGCCTGTGCCTAGGGAATAGGGTCCGCATGCTGTCTGTGGGCTCCTTCGAGGCAAAGATGGTCACTCATTCCTCCCTTCATTTGTTCATTTGACCAAAATGTAATCACCACCCCACTGCACGGCAACCTCTACATCTGCAAGATCAAACACTCGGCCTGGCGTCCAAGGCCTGTTCTGGCCGGCCCCCGCCCATTTCTCCAGCCCCGTCTTGCCCACCCTTCCTGCTCCTGCCAGCCTGAACCATGAGCAGCCCCGCCCCCCACCCAAGTGCCAGCTCCTTCTGCCTCTGCTTGTCTCAGCTCCGGCATGTCCTTCAAGGCTCCCCTTGGACCTCCCCACCCCCAGGGAGCTTCTGCCCCGCTTCCCGCCAGCCCCCGGGGCTCTCACCGTCCCCGGGTGTGGCCCCTGCTCCCCTCACATAGACCCTGGGGAGCTCCCATGGCCAGGCTCCTGCTTAACTCTTCTCTGTGCCCCGTGCCCACCTGGCCTGGGCACAGAGGAGGGGCAAGGAGCGTTTGTTGAATGAATGAGTGTTCGTGGAGCAATTTCCACTTCTCTTGGCCTGGAAAGGCACGTCTGTCCCAGGCCTGCAGAGCCCCTCAGGCCCTGGCGCCCTGGTTGCGGCCCCAGGCTGGGGGACCAGACGGGAGAGGCGTTCTGCTCCGCTGCCAGTCCTATCTCTGGCCATCTTGCCGCCATGGTGGCCGCTCCTCCCCGCCCGGTATCTGAGGCCCTCATCTCCCCGAGGCAAGGCCAGGCCCGCCCTGACTTCTTCCCCAGCGTGCCCCGCTGGAAGGTCCTCCACGATCACCTGCCACACGGCACCCACCCCTGCGCGAGGCGGCCGCTTCTCTGGAGCCTGCGGCTCGGGTTCCCCCCACTCCCCAGGATGCCCCTCCCTCCTTGGACCGTCCTTCCCTCAGGCCTCTCATGGCAAACTGAACCGAAGGCCACCTCCTCTGAGAAGCCTTTCCTGGTCCATTGGCACGACCCCTCTAGGACCAGACACCTCCCCCCATACCCTTGAGTCCTCAGCCAGGTCTGGCTCCCACCCTGGTGCCCACTGGGTCCCTGTCTCAGCCTGCCTGCCAGGCTCCCTGCAGGGAGGACGCCGCGGCCACAGCACTTCACCCCTCCCAGAGTGGGATGGAAACAGGAGGGCCCACCTCTTACAACTGCTGGGTCCATCATGGTGACTGTCTCGCCCAGCACCACCCACGTCGCACCTTTGGGGCCTGGGGTTCCCGGCTCCCTCTGGTAAGAGAGGCGCTGGGGAGGTCGAGACCCCAGTGACCCAGCGGCCACACCGGGCACCAGCCCCGCCAGGCGCCCACCACGCTAGCCCCGCCCTGCACTCGCCTGGCCCCGCCCCGCCCCGCCCCTTGGCCGCCAGCCCCGCCCAGCGCTCGCCACGCCACGCCCCTGGCTCCTCACCTTCCTGCCTGCCTCGTTGTTGTGCAGGTTCATGAGGCGCCGCGCGTTCTTCTTGATCTCGCGCGCGTCCACGAAGCGCCGGGAGAAGTCGATGCCGTAGCGCACGTCGGCCGAGCAGCCGCCCCACTTCCAGCCCTCGGCCTGGTTGTAGTAGCCCTGCTTCTCGCGGTCGCAGCCGCAGTTGCTCAGGTTGCCCTGGCTGCAGGCGGCGGTGACCGCGTGGGCCACGCCCGCTGCGGTGATGGCGTACGTGAAGGCGGCCTCACGGCTCCCTGCGGGGAGGGGACAGTGCAGCCCGTGAGGCCTCGCCGGTTGCTGCGCCCTGGGCTCCGGAGACCCAGAGCCCGCGGGGCCCGGGCCAGCTACCGGCCTGCCGTGTGGCCCTGGGCTCAGCCCTGGTCCTCTCTGAGCTTCTGACTCAGCCAAGTGGGGCCGAGGGAACCTGCCTCGCAGAGCTACGGCCAGGTCGGTGCCTGGTGTCATGAGAGCACTCTGTGCATGTCTTACCGCTGCCACCAGCACGTGGCACCCTTCTCTCCCTGTCCCAAGATCTTGGACCGGAGGGGCCCAGTTTCCCCACCCGTATAGACAGCACCGGGCGGCCCCTGTGACGGGTGTGTGGGGCCTGCGCCTCGGCCCTCTCCCCTCCCCCAGACTCCCAGCGCTTCTCCTCATGGACCAGCCACCTCTGCAGTCCTCCGTGGGGGGCGCCCACCAGCCGGGCACCGGGCAGAATCCATACAGCTCGGAGGCCTCCCCATCTCTTTGTTGCCGCCTCCCTCCCTCTGACCACCCCTGTCACCCTGTCACCAGGCCCCAGCCTCTTGAGCCTTCCTTCTCCAACACCCCAGCTTGTCTCAGAGCCCCTGAACTGCCCAGACTCGGGTGCCGGTCCTCCCTGCATCCCTCGCCCCCTAGCCACTGCCACAGGGGGCCCAGAGTGCAGCTCCGGGCATGTCCCCCCCAGCACCGTCCATGGCTGTCCTCTGCCCAAGCTGGGAAGGGAAGGCCCACGGTCCACACCTGAAGTCTTTGCCAGTAGCCCAAACCCAGCTGCCCCCCGGCCCTCTGTCCATCCTCCACCCAAAACAGCACCTCTCCTTCCAGTGCTGCTCACATGGTCCTGGAGATTGCCAGCTCTCTATGGTGGAACTCCCTTCCTCTTCCTGCCCAGATCCTAACCACCTTCCAAAGTCAGTTTCCAGGCCTTCTCCTCCAGGCAGCCTTCCCAGACCACCCTCCAGAGCAAACCCTTGCTCCCCGTCTCACAGGGATGGGTTGCAGATGGGAATCGACGTCCCTGGCTCTGAATTAGGTCACTACGATCTGAAGGGAAGTCTGGTGGGTGTGAAGTGGATTGCTGAACCCCTTGCTTGTTCCGTCCAAGTCCCGCAGAGCCTGCCCACAATCTCACACGCAGGCGCCCCCAGGCAGGGGTCATAAACTAGGGGGGGGTTCCAGGAAAGGAGGTGACCGCCGAACTCTGCAAGAAGGGGCCACAGGGAGTCATGGAACCTCAAAGGATTCCCTCTCTGTGGAGGATGGAGTCTGGGAAGGCTTCCTGGAGGTGACATCTTAAAGGAAGCCTTAATAAGAAGTATGTGTTAACTCCCTGTGAGTGGTGTGTGTACAGTGTGTGTGTGCAGGGTGTGTCTGTTGTGTGCCCCACAAGTATGAGGTCCAGAGTAAAAACGAAAGAGGTGGCTGATGCCCAGGGAAGCCTGGCTGTGGCAGGGCAGCGACGTCCTGTGAAACAGGTGGCACTTTCTGTGCAGGTGCTGGGGTCAGACGCCATGGTCTGAGGACCTGAGAGCTCACTGGCCACGTGAGGAAGGGGGAGTCTGGAGCTGTTTAGAAAGTTAGCAGGTCAGCAGTGCGGTGCCGACACGGTCACTGTTGCCGTCACTCACCAGCTGTCACACGCGCAGCACGCCCGAACCCTTCCCCTGTGAGGTAGGTTTCGTTATATTGCTCCCACCTCACGGGGGAGGACACTGAGGGAGAGGCCATGACACTTGTGAGTGGCCAAAGCAGGATTTAAACCCAAGCAGGCACTAGAATCAAAGTCCTGATGGGAGGGACTTGGGGTCTGGGCGGGGGTCACTGGAGGCAATCCTGCCCTACCCCCGGCTTGGTCCTCTTGTAGCTACGGGACCCGGGCAGGAGGAGACAGGAGAACAGCTGGCACAGCCCTGGGGGAAGGGATGCTACGTTTGGACAGTCTGTGAACCTTGGGGCGCAGGTGGGGGCTGGCGGCTAGCCAGCAGGTGAATGCTGGGTGGGAGCTCTGGGGAGACTGAGCCAGCCTCAGAGGGGGCACGTCGCCAGCCAGGCACCCAGCGAACGGGGTGAGCAGAGAAGCCTCCGACGATTGCGCAATCCCGCCCAGAGGCCGGGCCAGGGGAGTGACGAGCCCACACAGCCAAGCCCTGCCCCAGCGGGAGTGGGGACGGCGTGGGTGTTCCCTCGGAGGCCTGGAACCTGCCCGTGACCCTTCTCTTTGCTAAAAGCCCACCCTCCCCATAGAAGCCAGGGGGAGACTCCATCCCCGAGCCCCTAGGCGGGCCTCAGGCACTCAGCTGCACGGGGTGGGGGGCGCGCATATTCCACGGGACTCTCCCTCCGTCCTTCCTGCGAGTTCCGGCTCCCACCTGGCCGCGGCCGTGCCCAGCTCAGACGCCGTTACTCACCAGTTACTCACCAGCCGCCACTCCCGCTAATTCCTTTTTTATTTGGTTTTAATGAGCCAAACCCTCTTGTCTCACCAGGGAGACAGGGGGCGGCTATTGGGGAGAACCAGGAGGCTGGCGTTAGGCCTCGGACGAGGGGCTCCCGTGCATCCTCGCTCTGCTCACACATCTTGTTCATTCTCACGGCAGCCCCGGGGTTGGGGAGGGGCCATTCCCCACGCGTAGGCCTGGACGCTGGCTCCAAAGGCTTCGGAACCTGCCCAGGTCACAGTGTGCTCAGGGGTGGAGCTGGATAGGGTCCCCTCCCACCATCGCTCCAGGGCTGGCTGGCCGGTCCCTAAAGAGCTGCCTGCACCTTCCTCCAGGGTGAGTGTTTAGGTCTAGGAGGAAGCCCCTCAGACCTGTGGGCTGTGCTCAGCAACTGTCTGGCTCCCAGCCTCTGCGATGACCTTGAACTCCGGAGGCCCCACCCCACCAGTCCTCACACACCACTACCTGCAGCCTAGCTCGGCCAGGGCGAACAGCCGGCCCACCCGTGGGAGCCCACCGCTGAGCACACTGCTGTCAAATAGACCGCGCACCTGGGTCCCTGCCGCCTGCCCTGGCGGACAATGCCGGACTCGCTCTGCCTAGGACGCCGGCTTGCCCTCCTGTGTGCCCGCCGCTGACCAAGTTCTGGACGTAGCTGGGACACCTCCTGCTCCCAGCAGCCCTGTGGGGTGCGGTGACCCCCTCTGGGCTCTTGCCAGGTGCCCCAGCAGCTGCAGGGATGGTGGGCAAGGTCCACCCGATGCTGTTCCCCGGGCCCTGCACACGGGCAGGGTGGGGGGCTTTATGACCATCACCTTCTTTCACCCCCACGAGACAGATCGTCTTGATGAGACCTGTGTTGCAGACGGGCACACTGAGACTGAGGCCAGGGAGGGATTTGCTCCTGGTGGCAGCAGGTGCCGTGGAAGGGTCTGGTGGCAGGGTCGGGAGCTGGCTGAGCGCCGGCAGGCCGAGGTGAGAAGCGTTAGCTCTGAGGGCCCGGGCCCAGGGACGGGAGACTGGAGAGCAGGGTGCCGGAGCTCTAGGCAGAAAAGGAAGGGACCTGGCGTCTGACACCTGCATGGGGCCCTGTGCGAGGCGCACACCCTCTCTGAGCCTGCGTCCCCCACTGCCAAGCAGGGCTGCGAGCCCACCCCTCAGCCCCAGGAGCAGCTGTGAGAGCAAACCAGACAGGCATCGGCCTCACCCCAACCCCCCGACCCAAGCGGTAAGCAGGGCAGTGCAACCCGGCCGGGGATGACAGGGCACGGCGCTGGGCCTCCAGCGCAGGCCTCGTGCCCCTCTGTGCCCATCCTGAGCCTCCAGTCCAAGGCCGACCCTGTCAGCTGTCCCGACCGCCCCCTCCACTGCATTCCAGGTAAATCCAGAACGTCGGAATGGCAGTGCCTTGTGGGTAAACTGAGGCTGCCAGGCCACCCAGGCACCATTTGGCTCTGCCCCCTCTTTCCCATGGGCTATTCAACATCGAGCCCCCACCGACGCTCCAGGCCCAGAGGAAGCAGACGCAGCCCCGCCCTGCTCTGTGCCCTCAGAGAGGCCAGCCAGACACAGTACCTGGGGAGAAGGGCCCTGTCTTCCCGTCATCCCCTCACCTGACCCCAAGGGAGGCTGGGGACCAGGCAGACCTCTGTGAGCAGGTCCTGGAGGGGACAGATGGGCCTCCTGAGCAGGGCTGGGGGCCTGGGCAGAACAGAGCCCCCTGCCCTCCCGGGCATAGCTGTGCCCACCCCCGGCCAGGGGCTCCCCGCACTGCCCACTCAAAGCTACTTGCCACTACCTAGTGTCCACAGGGCAGGCCCGCTGTTTTTAGAAAGCCGTCACTGAGTCTGTACTGACCCCATAAAGTGCAGGCTAGGGAGTGAGGTGGAAGGCCCCTGGTCCCCTCTGAGAAGGGGGACAAGGGACCTCAGTGCTAGAGAGGACCTGGGGGACACCAGCCAGTACTGCCCCACCATGGGCCCAGGCCACACAGTGGCTCAGAAAGTGGGGTCCATTCTGAAATGACTGAGGTGTACACGGGACACACATGTTCCCAGGGAGGGGACTGGAAGCCTGACACCTCGAGTTCAAGTCCAGACCCTAATACTCGCCAGCTGGGTGACCTCAGACCAGTGAAGGGGCCTTCCGGTGTCTCAGTTTCCCCACCTGAAAAGCAAGGACAATGGCCCTAATCTGGCCAGGCCCCCGGGCCAAACGGGCCCCTGTGTGGTCCTGGGGGGCAGGCCTGGTCCCTGCACAGGGGGCTGGGCTGAGAGCTTCATGCCCACGTGCGGGACGCACACCACACACGGGCACTCTGTGAGCTCGCACACCCTCGGGCATCCCTGTGTGCAGACCCCCATGCGTGTTCCCACACCCGTGGCCCCCGGCACCGGAACAATGATCATGGGACGAGATGGTCCACACCGTCAGCCATCAGGGAGACCCGAGTCAAAACCTCCGCGAGGCAGCGCTTCGCCCCTCCGAGGGTGGGTGGAGTGAAAGGCCGACAGCAGGAAGTGCCGGCGAGGATGTGGCCCAATCGGAGCCCTCACACACTGCACGGGCGGGGTAGGGGGTCCACACGGAGTCACAGAGACAGGTCAGCGGGTCCTCAAAATGCTCAGCAGAGTCACCCTGCGGCCCAGCAGCCCTCTGCTAGGCACACACTCGAGAGAAACGAACATGCATGTCCACACAAGACCTTATACACGAACACTCCCGGCACAGGGGAGTGTTCACTCCCCTCGGCTCACAGGAGCCACGGAGGGGACACCCCAGGTGTCCGTGAACGGGAGAGCGAATGAAGGAAGTGCGATCCATTCACAGGACGGAACGATACTCACCATCCAAGGGAAGCAGACTCTGGAAGCGGCTGTGGCAGGGATGGGCTTTGAACACACCGCGCTCAGAGAAGACGGCAGGCACTAAAGGCCACGAGTTCTCTGACGCCCTGATGTGACACGTCGGAAGCAGGTGCGGCTGTCAGGGGACCGAGGGCCTTCGCTAAGGGGGTGATGATTGTACACTTGAAATAGTTGTATGGTGTGAGAATTCTATCTCGACAAAGCTGTTATAAAACCAGCAGTTGATGGTTTGGGGGCAATTGCTCATGACCTGTCAGACTTGAATCAAGCCCTGGCAGGGGCCCCACCTCACAGGTAGGGTGCTCGGCTCAGAGGAGGCAGGTGACTGGCCAAGGTCACATGATGGGCCAGCCACAGAGCTGGGATCGGACCCAAGACCCAAGGTCCCCCCAAGACTGCTCCCCACCCTCCAGGACGTGGGAACCATGCGGTCCTGCCCCCACTTACGACCAGGCCTGGGCCCCAGGCCTGCCGGTGTCAGCCCTGGCACTCTGCTGTCACCTCTTCCTGTCCTCGCTCTGCTGCTGTCTGAACGTCTCCCAGCACCAAGCACCCCCCCATCCTGGCCAAACCCCAGAGTCTGGGACAAGGCCCTCAGCCCCACCCCTACAGCAGGGCAAGGCTGACCCACAGCAGCCCCAGGGGCTGATGGGCTGGGAGGGGCTCACAGAGCATGGGGCCAGGGCCACGGTCAGAGCCATGGAGGGGCTAGGGCAGAGGCTGACTGGGAGGGCCCCTCTCAGGAAGGGATGCTGAAGGCGGGTCCTGAGTGACAGGAGAAGTGGGTGGTGCACAGGCACAGGGAACAGTGTTCTGCAGAGGGAGCAGCAGTGCGAAGGCCCTGAGGAGGGGAGAAGCTGGGTCCATGTACACGGATGCTCAAATAGGTGAACAGCCACAGAGAGCCCACACATGGTATGTGTGGATCACCCCTGCGGGTATAAGGCTCAGTCCAGCCACCGAGAGTGGTGGGAGGCAAAGTGGTCCCCACGGTGTGGACTCCGGGAGCCCATGGGAGGTTTCGAGACCTCGTTCTGCTGCTGTTACTGACATGGGGAAGGGCCCTCGGGCTGATGGCTGGGGGGGCATGGTGGAGGCAGGGGCCCCCTGGGAGGCTGTGACAAGGGTCAAGGTAAGAAATGCTGGTGGCCTGCCAGGAGGAGGAGGCGAGGAGGGGTCGGGCCCCAGCACAGTCTGAGGGTGGAGCCAATGAAAACAGCCAGAGGGTTGGGGGAGGGGTTTAGGGAGCAAGGAGCCCAGATGCGGCCCTGGGGTGGAGCAGGGTCAGCTTTGGGGACACCGAGGAGCTGCCCTGGCACAGGCGGTTTGGGGTGACCGGGGACAGGGCAAGGGAGGAGGGGCCAGCTGGGCACCAAACTCCGCCCGGGAGACCCGCAGCCCAGCCCGATCACCGTTACCAGGGGCCAGCTCCAGACGGACCTGGGGCTGCTGGGGGACCCTAGCCAGGCCCTCACTCTCCAGGCCTCAGCTTCCCCAGGCCATGCCGGGCTGAGGCTCAGCGCACAGGATTCCCAACCTCTGCAGCAGGAGCTTCAGTCAGGTGGGCCCTCCTGGGGAACGGGTCAGACCAGGGTGGTGGGGCAGGGGCACAGGATAGTATGGCGCCCTCAAGTCCTCCAGGCCTGAGGTCCAGCCAGTGGGACACTGCTGGCTGGTGAGCTCCCACAAGCCCAGAAGTGGGGGGCAGTACCCTCCCCCCCCACATAGCTTATAGGTGGGGAGGGAGAGACCAGGAGGGCCAGGAGACATCTGGAGGCCACACTGGCAGCCCTTGGTGTTACGTGACCATGCTAGTGCCATGCCCAAGTCCGGAGTTGGGGGGCATAAGAGCAGGGGAGACAAGTCCAGGGACCCCCACCCCAACCTGGGCCCTTAGCCTTGTCCTGGGCTCAGCCACAGGCCTCAGGGGGCAACTCCCTGCCTAAGCCACCTCCCAGCACATATGAGGCTCGGACTGGGCGCTCTGGGGGAGATAGCGAGGTGAAGGCAGGGGTGGCGGGGCTCAGGCGAGCCCAGGGAGGCCTCCGGGCCGCTGGGGGCCCGACTCCCTATCTGTGCACTTGGAGCATCGCAAGCCCAACAGGCTGGACCACCGGGTCCAGCGGGCTCTGCCCGGTGACGGGGGGCAGGCTGTTGTTGCATCTGCTAAAAGTGGGTTACAGCGGCATCCAGCTGGCAGGGGCCTGCTGCCCGGGACTCGGGATGCCAGGACGCAGGAAGAGCAGGGCACCCTTGCTGCTTTCATTGCCCATTCTGAGCAGACCTGGGCCCTGGGCCTGGGGCGGGCGCAGGGGGGGTGGGAGCCGCACCGGTGCTGTGCGTGCGCGTGTGTGTGCGTGTGAGGCTGTGTGGGTGCTGCCGGTCTCTGTCTGTCCCTCCCGCTCGGTTCCTGACTCTCTCTCTACATCCCTGTCCCTCTCTGTCCCTGTCTCGCCCCAGCCCCGCCCCGGCCCCCACCCGGCTCAGCGCCGGCTGAGTCAGTGTCTCCACGCTAAGCTCTTCCCTGCCGTTGCCATAAACAGAACCTTGGAAAAACTCGCGCCAGGTCCGAGCACGCCGCCGGCACGCCCGCACCCCGGGCCTTTGTTCTGACCCAGCGAGGCCCTCACACGCCGCTCTCGGCCCCGCAGGTGGGTCGGGCTCCAGCTGGGCCCGGGGAGTGCCACCCCAGAGTGGGCAGAGGCTGGCCTGGGGCCACACGGCGAGGGGGCAGCAGGGGCTGGAGCCCTGCATCTGTGTCCTGAGGGGGCCGGCCTCTCAGAAGCCCCTGCTCCCTTGGGCAGCCCACCCTCGTGAACACTCCCTCAACTGGTCTTTCAGCCAAATCCCACTGCCTGCGTGTGTGGACAGAATGGCGCAGAGCCCCTCCCTCGAATGAGCCCCCCTCAGGTCCGGGGCCTGAGTGCCCAGCTGCACAGCTCTTCAGGGCACCCTGGGTGCGAGGCTCCAAGAGTAGGGCTGGGTGGCCCTCACAGCCCCTCCCAGCGCTCTGCCCAGGCCTGGCACACAGCAGGCGTTCAGTGCATGCAGACTGAGCAACAACAGGGGCTGCCCGAGGGAGCCACCTCACAGCCCCGCGCTGCCCAGGAGGCGGCTTCAGTGCCCCCCGACCCTCAGCTGATCTGGAGGACAAAGTCCTGGAAGGAAACGGTCATATTTGGGTTCAAATGTCTGTTCTGACCCTGTCCAGGCTGCCTCTGGGCCGCTCTGGCCCCACGGACAGCGACCCAACGGAAGTCCCAAGAACCGGGTGAATTCCGTTCAGTAACGCCCATCTACCCAAGTATCACTGTTCCCACGTGTCAGCGTCGCAAAGATCGTTGGAGATATTGTACTTGCTCTGCTCTTTCAGTCTTTGAGATTCACTGTGTCTCCTACACTCCCGGCACATGTCCTGTGCGTCAGGTGTTCCCCTGCCGGTGGTGGCCTATGGCCCCCGAGGGGGCGGTGCAGGCCCCGAGCCCTTGTTCTTCCTGGGGACTAACATTGTGCCTCCCTGGGCTTGTTCTGCAAGGCCCCGGGCAGGAGCCCCGCACGCAGTAGGCATGCAAGGCCTGGAGCCGCCCTCTCTTTTCTCAGCCCCCGGCCCCTGCCTCTCAGACCCGGGAGGGCACTCTGCCACCTCGGATTGTCCAGGCACTGGTGGCCTTTGCTGAGACCCTACTGCGTGAGGCTGGTGGCTCAGGGCTGACTCCCAGTGCAAATCTCACCCACAGAGCAAATGGGATGGAAAGAAACAGTGGCCCCGGGAGCCGAGATTGGGGCGGCCCCTATGCCCAGCCAGGTCTCAACGTTCCACATGGGGAACCCCTCGCCGGGGCTCCCAAGGGCAGGGGCGGGGGCTGCAGAGTGAAGTCTCTGTTCCTCCCACGTCCCCCCGGGCTGGCACAGCCTCCCACCGTGGGTCACAACGTTCCAACCCTGCCCCTCCTCCAACCTCAGGTCTCCCTCCTCGACACGTTCACCCCAAATGCTCCTGCAGTTCCGGGAAAATACCATCTGCTTTCTGGCCTCTGTTCCCCCCACCCGGAGCCCCCGCCCCTGCACTCACCACCAGGCCCATCTGAGTCACTCTGACCCTCCCTCGGGTCTCAGCTCACCCATCCCCCCACCCAGGAAGCCCTGACTGAGGGTCCTGAATCGAATACGAAGCCTATGAGAAGCACCCTGCTCTGCTTGGGGCCTCTGGGGCCCGAGTTTCTGACAGGCCTCCTGGGGATACAAGCTTCACCCCCAACTTGTCTCCATGCCTGGCCCTCGCCTTCCCCACGTCACTACAGAAGACCGTTGAGTTGTGACACATTCACCCCCCCCCCAAGACACACACACACACAGTTCATTTCCAGGTAGCAGAAGAGACAGGTCAGGAGGGGCCTGCACTACGAGCCTCGTTCAACACATGAGGACACAGGCCCGGGGCAGGCTCGGGTGGCCAGAGGGGCAGACCCACCAGGCATGAGGGGAGACCAGGCAGGTAGAGGGAGGCCAGTGTGAGCCTCAACTCCCTGAGGGTCAGAGCAGCTGGCACCCAGAGGGCCCCAGGGCAAAGCCCGCACAGGGCCCACAAAAGAATGCTCTAGCTCATGTGGGGTAGTGAGCTCCCCGCCCCCGGGAGCATGCGAGCAACAGCACCACGTGCTAGAAAAGGGGTCGTGACAGTGCGCAGGGGTTGATGTGACCCTTTAAGGGGCTCCCCTTCTGCTCTCAGGACTTAGGCGTGGCCCAAGGTCATAGGCAAGGCCTGAAGGGACCCTCCCACCCACCCAGGCCATTCCCCTCCTTGGGGCCAATCATTAATTGAGTGGCTGCTCCCACAAGTGGCCCTGGCTGCCTGCCAGCTCGTGGCCCAGCTCCCATCCAGTGCCTGGGGCGCCCGCATGCCTCTGACAAGGACGGGCCACACTGCTGGGCCCCACGTCCTGCTCGTGACTCCCACCGGCCAGCACTGAGCACGCCGAAGCACCCCGCAGGATGCCTGCTGCCCATGAGGACGCAGCCCATTTGCAGCCCCGACCAGAGCCCTCCTGGGTGAGGAAGGCAGGAGTGACATCAGGCAGGCAGGGGTTAACCACAAGCTGAGGAGTTGACTTCATCCTGAGCAATAGGGAGCTACTGCAGGTTTTGGAGGAAGGGGGGAGCATGGCATGGCTGGGACTGGGAGAGAGACAGGAGGAGGCAGGAACAGCTGCCAGGGGAGAGCTGGAGAGGCAGGCCCTGCAGCGGCCACAGGACAGAGTGCCGAGATGGATGGGGGAGCGACACCAGGTGACCCTGAGCTGACTGAACAGTCAGGCCAGGCAGGGGGCGGGGTGGGGGGCTGGGCACCGGCCATTTGAGCCTGTTAAGCCAGGGGTTCCCATGGGTTGGCTTGCCGAACTGTCCGCAGGGAGTGGCCAGACTGGTCTGGGCCCTGGGGGGGAAAGCTGATTGGAGTGGGCTGGGAAAGAGCACCCAGAGACAGCCCCGGTGAGTGGGGGCCCAGCCACAGAAGAGGGGGTCCCTTAGCCCCACGAAGGTCACTAATGGCCTGGCCACTAATGGGGAGCAAGAGAAGCTGAGGAACGGGGACCACGGGTGTGAACGGCTCTGGCCGAGAGCTCACCTCCAAAATGTGCGTCCGAGTGGGGGCGAGCTAAGCACCTGGTGCAGCCCCCTCGAGGTGGGGGGAACTTGTTGCCCCCTCTGCCTCCTCTGCCCCACTTCAGTCCTTCCTTGGCTGTGGCTGCCCTTGCTGCAGGCAGGGCTGCAAGCCCTCCCAGAATGCTGTTGGGCTGAGGACCGGTTTCCAGGAAGGGTCAGGGTGAGCTGATGGCCATGACCCACACAGCCCCCGGGGGCAGCATGACTCTCGGCAAAGGTGACCTGGACGGGCACCCACAGTGCCCGAGAGAGGGAAGGTCACTGGCAGGGCCCAGAGGACTCCGGCATTTCCCGGGACACTGACCATGAATCCCCTACCTGGGGCCCGATTCTGAGAAGGGGCCTGTCACCCTTAGTGCCTGCCTTGTCACCACAAATAAAGTCCCGGACCCCAGCCCTCTGTTAGGCCATGGGGCCATGTCCGCTGCCCGTCTCTCTCTGCACGGGGAGACGTCGAAGATTTGTGGAAAGGAGATCTGGATCTGAACGCAGCTCCGCCGCGAGCAAGCCCAGTGGCCCGGGCACCCACACACCTGCCCCGGGTCTAGGCGTCCTCAGCTGTTCAGCGCGGTGCTCACAGCTGTCTCAGAGCGCGGGGTCCCAGGGGCAAGGGGCCAGCGGCCAGGCAGGCAGGTGGGCCTCTGGACCTCGCTGGATGGCCAGGCAGCCCTGCCTCCCCAGGTGGCACCTGGAAGGAGGAGCTGCACTTGGGTGGTGGGGCCCCAGGGAGGGGAGGGGCCATCTTCCTGGCTGCGCCAGGTGCCACCCACAGGCTGCTCACCGCAAAGGGGCCCCTGGGGGCTTTCCCCTGTGCCACCCCAGCCCCATGCCAGGCATTCCAGCCCTGCAGAGCTCTGGCTCTGGCCTGGGTCCCGGCAGCTGTGGCTCTCTGGGACTGGAAAGACACGGTGTGCCCACACAGGGGCCCACCCGGAGATAACAAGGCACCCTTCGCATGCCCGATGCTGC
Organism: Tonatia bakeri; assembly: GCA_004024845.1. NCBI lineage: Eukaryota > Metazoa > Chordata > Mammalia > Chiroptera > Phyllostomidae > Tonatia > Tonatia bakeri. The sequence continues at coordinate 232,869 of PVIA01001357.1, read as the reverse complement.
ACCCGAGTTGTCACTCCCCCGTCTGGCACTCAGATGGCCTGGAGGGGCAGGTTGTGTGACTGATCCCACCCTCACTCATTCGACAGCAGGTTATCGGGCACCTACTGTGTGCAGACACTAGGAAAGGCACTGGGGGCCCAGCTGAGGGCCCCATCGCTGGGAGCACGTTTTACAAGTGAAACTGAAGCCCTGAGCAGCCCGCGTGACCTGGAGCCACACAGCTGGACTCAAGTCCGGGTCAGACTCCGGAAGTCCCACTCTTCCCTCTAAGCCCCTCCCTGGGCCTCAGTCTCCCTGCCCGAGCAATGGGCACGGCAGAGACCCCCAGGGCTGGGAGGGTGTGGAGACGCGGCGTGTGGCCCTGGCGGCCGTGCACAGCACAGTGGGGCACAGCCAGCAGAGACCTCGCCACCCCTGCCCGACGTGCTGCGGCCGCTGCCACTGTCCGTGGCATTGGAGGTGCACCCCTCCCCCACCCCATCCCGACTCCACGTGCACACCCCCGCACCCCGCCCTCCAGCCGGGCGGACTCCCCCATGTTCCCACGCCAGTCACACCGCAGCATCCTGTGCCTGTGTGCCCATGCTGCTCCCTCTGCCCGGGACTCCCTCCACTCTTGGGGTCACAGCAGCATTGACACAACACTTGCTGGGGGCAGGGCACTTTTCTCATTGTGGCCCCCAACCGCCTCACGAGACTCGACTCCTGTCTTTGCACATCCAGGTACAGCCGCACAGGCGCAGGTGTAACGGGGTCCTGAGTGCACACACCAGGGCACGCCTCCAACCGCTGCACCGTACAGCCTGCCACCAGCCTGCCCGGCTCACATCCACACCTGCTCCATGTCCCCCGGCCCCACAGCCCAGAGCGAGGACCCACTCACACAGGCTGGCTCCCACTGACGTCTCCTGTGGCCCCAACATGGCAGCGCCCCAGAGGGCCAGGCCAGCTCTGGGTCTCCCTGGCGCCCCAGCCCCCACCCAGGCCAGGTGGGGAGAGGGGCGTAGGGAGGTGCCGTGGCACAGAATTGGTCACTGGGGGGTCCAGCCGGGCCTAACCTTCAGTGGGCGGGCAGGTGGGCAGACGAGCCGGCCTGGCCCCACCGGGCCCCCGAGGCCCGGAGGGCGGGGTCCCCGCGAGCCCGGAGGCGCCCTTACCTACTCGGAGCTCCTGCCCGAAGACCGTCTTCTCGCCGAGCGCAGAGCAGTTCCAGCGCCCGAAGCGGAACTGGTACTGGCACTCGTTGATGCCCATCTGCGCGCCCTCGCCGATCACGATGATGGCGTCCGGCCGGCTCTGGCAGATGGCGCGCTGCCGCGGGGCCAGACCGGGGATCTTGTTGCAGATGATGTTGGCTCCCAGGGCCACGACCGAGGACAGCGCTCTGCGGACGGGAGGGGACAGAGCAGGTGAGCGACCGGCAGGGCCCATCCCCAAGGGCTGCTTCCCACGACACACACCCGCTCAGCCTCCAAATCACACACGGATCTCAGGTCACGGAATCACATGTCGAGAGTCCCGCCTCTGGTTTGGCCACACAGACCCTCTGGGGATTTGACAGCCATCGCCCCAGGGCTGGACGCAGCTGCCCCCAGCAGCACACCCCAGCTTCCAAACCGGGGCTTCCCCGTCATGGTAGACCCAGCTCCCCAGGAGCGGGTGCCTGGGCCCGGCAGGCTGCTGAGTGAGCCCACCGGGCCCCCGCTGCAGCTGCAGACCGTGCGTGACCTCAGGCGGGCACTGTGCCCCGATGAGCCCCCATGTTCAGATCCATGGGATGGGGGCGAGACGCTGGTGCCCCCTCACTGCCACCGCCACCATGCAAGCTCCGACAGGAGGACCGGGAGGCAGGCTGCACCCAGCTGCCGCTGTCGTCCACTCGTTTCTGGCTGGCCGGGTGCCCTCCAAGGAGGAAGTCGGAGCTGACGGGAGCGGAGCATCTACTGTGTGCAGGGCCGGCGGGTACTGCCCCACATCAGGTCCTCAGAGCCCTCCCCCGAGGGCGCCCTGGAGCGAGACTGGAGGGCGCCGCCAGCCTCAGCCTCTCCCTTCTGGAGCCTCGGTTGGCGTGAGCATCCATTTGGTAAGGTGCGGTTCACGTAACACGAGGTGAAACGTTGTAAGGGGTGGAGTCCCACAGCATTTAGTACCTTCCAGTGTCGGGCAGCCACCGCCTCTGCTGAGTTCCAGGGGAGTGTCGCCCTCAGCAGCCCCTCCCCACTCCCTCCCCACCCCACCCTGGCCCCGGCCACCACGAATCTGCTCTCTGCTCCCGTGGCCTCATCCAGGCTGGGCTTCCCAGACCCACGGAATCCCACGACACCTGGCCTTTCGTGGCCGGCTGCTTTCACTGAGTGTCACGTTCTCATGGGTCCCCCACGTTGTGGCTGGTATCAGTGCTCCGACCCTTTTTAAGGCCGAGTAATACTTCGCCGGCTGGAGGGACCCCATTCTGTTGACCATTCACCCCCCCACCATGGGCCTCAGGGCCACACCCTCCTGCAGCTGCCGGGAGCAGTGCCGCCCTCTGAGCCCTGTCCTCACTTCTTTCGGGTGTGTGCCCAGGAGTGGACTTGCTGGGTCACATGGTAGTTTGTTTAGCTTTCTGAGGAACCCCCAAACTTCTTTCCACCGAGACTGTGCCTGTTGGTTTTAGGCACCCAGAGGTGAAGGGGCAGCGAGCTGGAAGCAGGTGGGTGGTTTTGGCAGAACGACAGCCCACAGCTGGGTTTCAAAACGGCACCTGGGAGCTTAGGGAGGGCTGACGGGTGGTGGGGGGGAGACCCTGAGGGGCTCCCCAAGCCCATGGGCCCGGCCTGCTGCACAGGGAGCCCCCTCCTGCGGCCACTGCCCTCCTGCCCCTTTCCGGAGAGAAAGTGGCCAGTGTTTTTCCAGGGCGGCCAAGCGCCCTCCGCCAGCTGGGAAAGTCCCCGTGGGGCGTGAGCCCGCAGCACGTGCTGAGACTGGGACACCCGGCCGACACCCAATCCCCACCGCCGGCCCTGCCCACCCGCTAATCTGGCCGAGACCCCCCCGGGCACAGTGGGCAGGAACTCCGAGGCTGGCGTGGAGGAAGAGCCGCGGGCGGGTGGGGCTGGGAGCGGGCTGGAATCTGGGGAATTCGGCCCAGAGTAATTGTAGAGCCTCAGAAAACCGACCCGACCCGGGGAAATGAGACGGATGGGAACCCTGCCGGGCACCAGGCTCCAGGCCACAGGTCAGCGCCCGCTCTGGGTCCTGGACGCTGAACGCGTGCTCCCCGTGCCTGACCTCTTCCTGCAGGCAGGCTGCACGGCCCCACACCTGGGATTAGAGCCCCTGCTGGGGGCAGGGGTGCCAACAGATGGGGTCTGACTAGGGTCTCCAGGGGCGCTTGGGGTGGACGAAACCCGCCATTGCAGCCCTGGTCCTCCGCCTCCAGGCAGGCCCCCCAGCCCCACTGCTGCCAGCACCCAGATCCGACCACGACACTCCCCTGGTCAAAGCCCACCCATAGCTTCCCTGGGTTCCTCTGCCTAGAATCGGAGGTCTCCTGGGACCTGGCCTCCAAGGGCCCTCCTCTGCACTTGTGCTGGTCCCTTCCTCTGCCCAGGGTGTCACTCGCTTCCTGTTTCTGGCCGGCAAATGCTACTTCCCTCCCGGGGCCAAGCACCAGCCCCACGGGGTTCAAGCCCATCGGCCCCGAGCACTCACACAGTAGGCACGAGTCTCTCGAGCACCGACCTCAGCCCCGGCCCGTGCCCAGCGTCCCCGCCTCGAGGGCAGGGTCCAGTCCGAGCTGCGTGTGGGGCCCCGGGGGCTGCCCCGGGTTGCTGCCCGTGAGAGTCTGTGAAGGGGACGAGTGAACCAACGCATGAGCAAGCACTCGAAGACTGAGTCTAAAAGAGGGTCGGCAGCTCAGTCCCCAAAAGATAGCCCAGTTCGAAAATGGACAAAGGGCTTGAAGAGACCTTTCTCCTAAGACCTACAAATGGCCACGAGCAGGTGGGAAGGTCACTCATGTCAGCGAGATGCCAGCCAGGAGCACAGTGAGGCCACCTCGCACCTTCCGGGGCGGCTGTGCTCCAGAGGACAGGAAGCGCGTGTTGGCGTGGACGGGGGGGCCCCAGAACCCTCCTGCATGGCGGGCGGGAGCCAAACCGGTGCAGCCCCGGGGACCCGCACTTCCGCTCCGCGGTGTGTGTCCCAGAGGGCGGAAGACAGGCGTTCGAACAGAAACGTGGACGCACGTGGAGAGCGGCACCACTCCCCACGACCAAGAGGAGGAAACACGCTGGCACCGCCCCCGCCCCGTGTCGGAGTGAGCACGCCGGGTGCAGCCTGTCCACGCAGGGCCACACTGTCCGGCCCGAAGAGGAAGTGTGGGCACGCGCAAGGGGGGCGGACCTCCAGAAGGTAATGGGAAGGCCGCGTCCCGCGTGTCTCCGCTCGTGGGAAAGGCCCAGCGGAGGTGACTCCACGCGGCTGGAAGGGAGGCGTGGCTGCCGGGGGCTGGGGGAGGGGCGGGGAGTGCCTGCTTCGAGGGTGCGGCCTTTCCGTCTGGGCGATGCAGCCAGCTCTAGACCTGAACGGAGGTGATGGTCACACAGCATTCTGAGCGCACCAAATGCCACGCACTCATGCACTTGGAAATGGCTAAAGAGGCAAGTGTTCCATCACGTGTGTTTGGACCACAACTTTTAAAAATGCCGTCTGGACACAGGACGCCCGCGCCCGGGCCACAGGTGGGACACGGGGAAGGAGACGGGGCGGGTCTTGCCCAGTTGACACCCCACCTGGACTCCCTGTATGCCACCCCGGGGACAAGGGGCTGCTGGGCAAGGAGGCCGGAGTCCCCAGCCACCCCCTGCCAGTGCCTGGGCTACAGGTGAAATACGGCATCGTGGGAGAGAGTCACACTGCGTTTTGGGCCGGGAGCGTGAGTGATCAGATATGGCTGATAATTCAGAAATAACTTCAAAACCGTCTTCCTTGGGATGTGGGGGTTTGCCCCCCAACGACGCTAAACCCCCCATTCTGAGCGCTGACCTTGACCACATGGCCTTAGCCACATCTCGGTCTGCTCTGGCCAGGCTCGCCTTGCCCCGTGTCTCCAGGGTGCGGACTGGAGCTCAGAGAGGCCAGGGGACCCGCCCAAGGCCACACAGCCAGGCAGAGCTGTGGCTCGGGCACCACGCAGAGGGGGACAGAACAAACACCAGAAGCGGCGGAGAAGAGACCCCATGCCCACGTTCCATTCTCAAAACAGCTTGCGTGCTTCCCTGGGGGGCCCCCACGTCACCCCTTCACTCATCCAGTTTCACGGGCACCTCCGAGCCTGGGGCTTGAGGTTGGGGCCCTGTCGGTGGGCAGTCTGGTGAGGGCAGCTGTGGCACTCTCCCCAGGCCACCCACAGGGGGCTTTCCCCCGCCCCCCAAATTGGGACGAGCCCTCTGGGCGCCCTCCCGGCCCACAGCCGCCTGCTCAGGTGCCCAGCGTGTGCACAGAGACGCCAGGCGGGCGCTCTGGTGTCTGTCGCCGATTTTTCCATGGAAAACGCCGCTCTGGGCTCCCCCCCACACTGCTCAGGGGCCTCGGGACCGACGCAGCGGGGAGGGGGCAGCACTGAAAGCCTGGAAATCCTTCTCATCCCAGGGTCGGGCCAGGCCGGCCAGAGGAGGGGCTCAGAGAGGGGGTCCTGGGCCCTGCAGACGAGAAGCTCTCATCCCCTGGGGACTACGGACAGGAACTCCAGCCTCAGACCAGAGGTGGTGGGGCCAGCTGAGGGCCTGGCACCGGGTTCGAGCCAGGCACCATGCGATTAGGCAGCTGCCACTGGGCAGCAGGGAGGAGGAAGATCTCCCCCCGGAGTGGCCCCAGGGTCCGCTCGAGGGGGCTCCAGCAGGGCGAGGGGCGAGGTGGCAGCTGCCAGGTGACAGAGGCACAAAGTGGCCAAGGGGGGCAGGACCCCCGCTGTGGCATTAGCCAAGCACTAGCCTACCCAGCTGGCAGCCCTGTGGGGCAGGGGGCAGGAGCGAGGGTGCAGGCGCCGACCCGCTTGCCCCAGAGCCTGGCTCTGTCTCTGCTCAGCCGAGAAGCCGCAGGCAGCTTTCCTCACCTTTCCGTGTCTCCGTTCCCGCATCTGTGACACGGGGGTGACGAGCCTGACAGACCCCGTGGCTGCCGAGAGGACAGGATTCGAAGGGCGCAGCCTCTGGAGCCGGCCTGCGGTCAGGGTCATTGGTGTTGACCCTCGTGGCCTGAGCTTTCTCGTGGGGATCAGGGGCCAGCCATGCACGTCCCCACGGGTGACTCCCCAGCTCGGCGGGCAGAAGAAACCAGGCCGGTCCAGGGCTGTGGGCCGAGCACGGCTGCCCCTCGAGCTGCCGTCGGACCAGAGCCGCGTGGGTAGGAGGCGCTCGCTGGGAGGGGCCCTGGAAGCATGCTGTGTTCCAGAATGTTCTCTATTCCGAGCTGGGTGGCAGTGGTCACACAGGTGCCCCCCGGATGTAAAAATGCACCCGAGTGTCCTCGAGATTTCTGCACTCAACTTCACGTAAGTTATGCCTCAGCAAAAACTAAAAGGTCCAGTAGACACACTTACAGCGCTGACAGAAAAAGGCAAGAGGGAAAGGGCCAAGTTTTCTCACAAAAACTAAAATAAAGATGCTGAAGAACTACACTGGGAGCATTGAAAACCGCTGTTTGCCTTGTCTGCGTGTGCCCGGCCTGGGGCCCCGGGGTGGGCTCTCCCACACCCCGGGACTGAAGGCAGCGCAGCCTGGTCCTCCGGGGGCTGCCCGCCCACCCGCCCTCACCCCTGCCTGGACTCCGTCCACAGAAGCGGCCTCCGCGAACCCCGAGCAAAGGAGACAGCCGCTTTCAGTGGCTCCGGGGACAGTGAGGAGGGTGGGGACAGGAGGCCCTGGGGTGCAGGGGGCCCTTCCCGGGTGGGGCTGTGACAGGTGGTGCCCTCTACCTCCCGGCCCTGCCCGGTTCTGCACCCAGGGCCTGAGTGCTGAGCTGCCCACCTGCTGGTGTCTCTTCCCCAGGGAGCGGTGCCCAGCCGCAGGGCTGGCCCTGGTGGAGGCTGGGAGGAGGTGGCTCTGGCCTCGGCTAAGACCACCCCGCCAGGACCAGCCTACGGGGGCTCCTCGGGGCAGCCCCCCGGCTCCAGCACCCCTGAGGAAGAACATTTGGTGTCGCATCACCACCATCAGGGATCCTGCGTCCCAGAGAGGGGTCGGGTGGGGGAGCCAGCATCTCTCTTATGTCCAGGATTAGAGCCACTTTGTCCCATCTCTGCGGGGGTCACCCTGGCGGCATGCAGGAGGAAACCACCCTCCGAAGCCTGTCCCAGCAGCCAGGAGTCTAACCTAACTCCCTCCTGCCGTTCAGTTCTCAGCGGCTCAAGGCACAGTGAGTGCCTACTGCGTGCTGGATTCCGGGCTAAGAGGGGTGGCAAGTGTTATAAATGATCATCATTCTTTCCCACAGAATAGGAGTAGGGGCCAGAGGACCTGAGAGGCCCAGCCGCCTGCCGAGTAGCTCAAAAGGGTGGGTGGTGGTGGCTGTGACCCCCACCTCCTGGCCCAGCCTGGTCAGTACCTCGTCACCCCCGCCCCTGGCCCTCCAAGACAGTTGGGGGTGGTCACTGGTCCACCTGGAGAGCCACCCTCCCCCGCTGGTCCCTAGCAGGAGGCTGCACATGGGCCCTGGATGCGTTGGGGACCCTTGTGGGGGCCTTGAAGGAGGCCCAACTGTCTCCGGGCTAGAAGGAGCCTCTCAGGCCAGCGGCTGAGTCACAGACCCTCCCCCTAAGACAGGCCAGACCGGGACGGTGGGTCTCTGTCCCACCACCCACTGAGCGCTGCGCTGGGTACTGGGTCCTCGTGGGAAAACTCGTGGGAATGACGGGCCCACAGTGAGCCTACAAGTGGAGCATGTGGGGACGCCTCAGACCCACCGGCTGGGGTGCCTCGCAGGGACGGTCCCCGGGCCTGTGCAGAGAGCCAGGCGTCGCAACCGGACATCCTCGGTGGCAAGTGGTTGGGGGCTGGGTGGCGGGCACGGCCCGTTTTCACTTAGGTCAATAAAAAACAGTGTTTATTCCCATTTCACATACGGTTGAGAAAATGCCCACCTTCCCTAGAAGGCCCAGTACTTCCCGGTTGTGGGAGGTGGGCAGGCGAAGGGGTCGCGGGGATGAAGCCACCCCAACTGCCTCGGGCGGCTTTGACCCGTCAGGCATGGGTTCCCCGCACGGCCATGGTAGGACAGGCTGTGCCTTTCTGTCTAAAAAGCCAGAGGGAAGAGGTGTCACTGCTGGCCCAGGACACGTGACAGAGTAACCTCCAGTCCGAGAGCTGACGAGTCTGTCCACGGGGTCTTCAAACGGGGGTCCCAGACCTGGCCGCAGCATGTCCCCAAGAGGCCATGGGAGCCCGGCACCGCCCCACAGACCGCAACCCAGGACGGACACCCCAGTGCAGGGAGCCTGCCTGGCCCTGACGCCCCTCTGGGCTCTGTCCCTGGGCTCAGAGGCCCAGCCCCAGGCGCCTGGCAGTGCTCTTGAGGCCAGGACCAGAGTGGCACTCACAGGGGACCTCACGGCTCAAGCTCTTCCTGGACTGAACCCTCTGGACCGCAAGACCCCAGGCCGTCCCCTCCCCCTAGAGCCAGGAGGGGGTCCCGGAGGGATACTTGTCCTTGTCCCAGCCTCCCCGCCCCCAGGTGGCATGTGTTGGGGAGACAGCCTGCCCAGCACCCTCTACCCTCTGGGGCCACCCCACCCACGCCAGCCTGCCCCGCCCCACGCCAGCAGGACGGTGGCCTCAGGGCAGGGCCTGAGCTGGCACGGCCGCCAGTGCCGGCGGTCACGAGGTTGGTCGCAAGCACAACGTGTCTCTCCCTCTCGTCCCGTATTAGATGGCGCATCTGCATGTGTGTCCCACCAGTCCCAGGTTGATTTGTCCTCCAGACCCACCATCCTCCTTGGGGAGCAGGGCCCTGCACTGGACCCCCTGGGCTTTTCCTAACACCACTTGGTGCGGGCTCTCCACCTCCACCTCCTGTGAGCTCCCCAGGCCGGGGATCCCCAACATGGCCCAGCACCCAGCTGGGCTCCGAGCTGTCTTTGACCCTGAGCCCCCACCCCAGCCCCAGCTCCTTGGGAGGTGGGGACGAGCTGGCCGGGTTGGGCCACATCCCCGGCCCCTTCCAAGCCCCCACTCCTGGCTCAGCCCTGGGCACCCGGCTGCCCAAGGCACCTCCAGCCCACGCTCCTGGCCTGGGGAGCTTTGCAGTTCTTCCTTCTTGGGCACCCTCCGGCAAAATATTTGAGGAATGTTCTAATTATATGAGATCAGCCGGGAGGGGAGCCTGGGTCCACTTGTCCAGGAAGTACTCGGCACATACCTGAGAGGGAGGCACCTGGCCCTCACGCCCACCCGAGGCCACTTCCCGCCAGCCTCTCAGGTGAGCAGAGGTTGGCCCAGAACTTTCCGGCCACAGGTGGGCCAGCTCTGGAGCCCTTGGGGGCTAAGGGTGGCTTTGGTGCCCCCACCTGGGGATAGGAACATCTTCCAGGCCGGGGGTCGCTCTGCAGAACCCCCAGCCACCGCCACAGTGCCAGGGCTTGGTCCCCAGCCCTCCTCATGGAAAAGAACAGGATGAAAGAGAGCAGACCGGGCCAAGCCAGCCACGGCTGGTGCAAGGGCCTGGTGACATTCGGGTCCCCTGTCCTTCCCCTGGCCTTCTTGAGTCTGCTCATCTGCTTCCCCTGCTGGAGCTCCAGGCCCAGCTCGGCGGGGAGCACGGGGCTTGGGGACAACCCCAGGTGCCAGGAAGTCACCCCGAGATGGTCTGAGCCTTAGTTTTCTCATCTGAAAGCACAGAACCATCAGCCCTCTTTTGGTCAGTGGCCTCTCCCTGCACTGGCCCCGGGCTGGGAGAACCTGGACCCAGCAGGGCGACAGGATGGTGGGGACAAACACCCAGACGGGGGGGTTGGGGGTGGGTAGGGACGAGGGTGCCCCCAGAGGAAACACAGAGCGGCCTGGAGGTGGGGAGGGGCGCCGCTGAGCCATGAAGCCATCCCTCTCCCCCCAACCCCAACCCACCTGGGCCTGTTTCCCATCTGTGACGTAGGAGGCTGAGGTGACCACCGAGGTACCTGTAGCTATACCCTAAAGAGAATTCCCTGGGGCTGGGCCCCTGAATTTGGGCTCTGCTCAGCCGCTGACTCTCGCTGGCCCCTCTGAGTCTCAGGTGGCCCAGCTGTCCAGAGGAGCAGACAGCCCCTGCTCGCAGAGGGCCCCCCCCGCCCCATGAGCCCCGCCTGCAGCAGCCTTTCCAGCCGCTGCTACGCTGAGCTGGTACCTGCAGTGTCCCTCGGGGAGAGAGTAGCACGTCACCTGCTCCCTCCCGCCCCCGGCAGGCAGGTGGCGGCCACCCTCCCCACAGAGCTGGCAGTCCTCTCGGGGCCTCCTGGGCCCCACCCTGGAGAGAAACGCAGCAGTCTGGGTGACACAGGCAGCCGGCAGGGTTCTGGGGCAGGGCTGAGCCTGCTGGAGGTGAGCCAGAGGGTCCCCCGCACTCGTGAGCAGCCCCTACACCTGCTGAATCTGTGATATCAGAACCTCAGCCCGTCACTGTGACCCCAAGACATTGATCCCTGACCTCAGAAACTTCCAGATGTCTGCTGGGCATTCAGGGCCCACATGTCTGGGCTCAGGCCACACTGGATCTGCAATTCCCCCTTCAGAGGTTTCCTGCTCCCTCCAGTAGCAAGGCAAAATTCCAGGCCCAGTTCAATGCCTCCTCCTCCAAGAAGCCCTCTGAGGTCTCCCCTGCATCCTCCCTCCCAGCACAAGTGCCTCTATGGCAGGCTCCTGCAGAGGCTGTTGAGGGTCTGAGTCAGCAACCCTTGTCTGGCCGGGCCACGGTCACACTTCCTGAAGCCCTCACTGTGCCCCACACCTTCACGAGGCCTCCTCCTCACTCCTCAGGGTACAGAAGAGGACACAGGTGCCACCACAGTGCAGATGCTCATTGAGCTAAGGCCCTCGCAGGAATGAGACCCCAGCCCTGGCCTTGGTCTCAGTCCTGACTCCCCAGATCTGCTGAGGGTGGGGTGCCTTGAAGGCCTGGGGGACCAGGGTGCCAGCCTATAACCTCAGGACAGACAATGGGCAGCCAGACGGGCAGAACAGGTGGGAAGGAGCCAGCAGAGCCCGCTGGCCCATGGCCAGGCCCGGAGTCTGGGTGCCTCGTGGGCCGGCCAGGCCTCAGCCCTCCTGGCTACTCTGGCTAGGGTCCGAGCCGTGGGTGTGCGGGCAGTGGACAGTGAGCAGTCACCTCTGTGCAGCCCCCACCCGCCTGGGTCTATGGTTCCCACACCTGCTCTCGAGGGACAGGGTGCTCACTCCCTTGGGGTGGCCTGCCTCCCCAGGGCATCTGAGCTGGGAGGGAAGGCCTGCCAAGGCGCTGAGTGCCTAATGAGACCAGCACCTTCAGAATACCCCCAGCTCCCTGGGCCTTGGGCCTTGCCCGAGGGGTGGCCTGGGGCCCTGAGCGTGCCCGCCTGCTGTGGCCAGCCCCCAGCTGGAGACGTGAGTATCTCTCTAAGGCCGTGCAAACACCTGGCGGGGTTCGGACACCAGAGCCGAGGGCTGGCCAGGCCCTGGCCCTTTCTCCCCACTTCCTGTTTCCTTAGCGTTCTTCCCTGCTGGCGGCCCTCCCGCCCCCTCCCCTCTGCTCCTCCCCCGGCAGGAATCTCCATGCTGGAGGTGGGGGGGGGGCAGGGTCCTCTGGGCACACGCTCAGACTGGGTGGCAAACCCTGGCTCTCAGTACCTCTGTGGGTAGGGCGGGACCCCAGCACGTGGTGGTGGGCACTCTGGGGGCAGCAGGAGCCCCTGCGACGTCCACTCGTGGGGCAGAAGCTAGACAGTGAGGAGGACTTCCTCACCATACCTCACACCCCTGCCTCACCCCTGGAACTGTTGGAAAGGAAATGAGAATGTACGGGGCCGGTGTCCACCCCCATCCACCCCCGGGGGCTGCAGCCTCGCCCTGTCGCAGGGCCACCGGCTGGGGTCTGAAGGGGGTGGGGGGCAGGTGGCGCTCTCCAGCAGCTCCCGGCCCGTAGCCCAGCACCAGCCCCAGATCTAACTGACTGCAGACTCCACCAGGCATATCCAGGGCCATGTCCCTGAGGTCCCCATGCCCTGTGTGATGAGCCCGGAGGCCTTGTTTGCTCTGAGCTACTGGGGACAGGGTGACCTTCCAGAGCCTGAGGCTGCTGACTCCCTGTCCAATGCTCTCTTGACACCTGTCTGCCCGGCCACCCCCAGGCACACCTCTCAGGCACCCTCCCTGGGTGGTCTCATTTCATAGGCCTGAGGTGCAGGAAGGCCTCCCTGGGGACCTGGGCATGTCAGACACTGTGCCCCCCATTGGGACAGTGACACCAGAGGGGGGTGACCTGCTGGGGCAGAACAGGGGCTTTTCCCATGGATGTGGCTAAACCACCACCTCAGCCCACCGCAGGGCTCAAGAGGGGCAGACGGGCACCCAGGATGAGCCGGGGAAGATGGGGACAGCAAGGGAACGGACCCAGCTCCTTCCGCAAAGGCGTGGCTGTGGCACCTGGAAATTCCCAGCGTTCCCAGCCAGCAGTGAAGTCACCCTGGGAAGACCTGAGTCAGGGGAGCCAGGAAGTCACTCAGCCCCCCGCCCACCCCTAGACCCACCCCTGACACCCCAGGCAGGGGCCCTGACCAGAGCAGGGGCCTCACTGGGCCCCGGACAGGAGCGGCCACCTGAACACCGACACGTGTTCACTGGGCACGAACCAGCACCAGGTGCTGTGCTGGGGGCTGGGGGCAGCTGCCAACCTGGAAGAGCCTGCACACTGATGGCCTGCCCCCGAAGCCCACAGTTCCTGTCCAGGGGGCCTTGCCCACTCCCTGAAGCCCCTCCATCTGAGGCCGGCGGCAGGGGCAGCCTTCTCCGCCTCCTGCTGCCCACCCTGTGCCCGGCGTAAAGTTGCCCATCCTGCCCTCCCTTGGCCGCCAGGCCTGGGGCAGCTGCCCCACTGCCACTGCGCCCTCTCTTCCCACCCCCACCCCACTCTCCTGGGGGGCCACCCACGCCCACAGTCACCCCCTGCCGGCAAGGACACCCCTCCTCCTGCACACTCTTTAGCACCGGGTCAGAGGTCAACTTCCCTGGTCCCCCCTCACTGCCGCTGGGTTAGGGGTTCCTGCTGAGGGTGGCACAGGGGAAGGCAGGAGGGGCATCCCCTTCCTCCTGCGCACACGGCCCGTAGTGTTCCGGGAGCTGCTGTCCAGGCCACGGCGTGAGGGGGCGGGTGCGGAGGGGCGGTCGGTGGCGGGAAGGGGAGCAGGGCAGAGAGCATCTAGGCCCATCACCCAGATGCAGGGACTGGGGTCCAGGAAAGTGGCGGGTGGCCTCCAAGGCTGCCCCAGGTCCACAGCCCGCAGCACCAAACGTGCCGACCCAACGGCAGTTACCACTGGCCATCGGGAGCTGCCTTCTCCGGACTCCTGGTCAGAGGACGGCTCTGGCCAGCGGGAGGCACGGCTTTCTCGGCCCAGGTCAGTCATGGGCAGCTGCGTTTTCAGGAAACCCAGGTCGGCAGGACGCCTGAGAGGCCGCCCAGACCCAGAATGGTGTCTGGGCCCCAGGCTGGTGTCTGCGCTCAGCCCCCTGGGCCATGACTCAGATAGTCACGGACCGTAGGGCACCCCATTTCACCACTCCCGGGGCGGGGGGCCACCCTGGTGGCCAGGGAGAGAAGGGTCTGAGCGAACCCCGGCTGACGTGCACGGGCCAGTCCTGCAAGAGGCCTTCCTGGGGCACCTGAGTCCTCCCGAGGGAGTACAAAGCCCTGTGTCACCGTCACCCAGGCAGGGGTCCTGGGTCCGGGAGTCCGCCCTAGAGGAGTCCACACACTCCATCTGGGCCACCACTTGGAGCAGCGAGGGCCAAAGCAGCAGTATCTGCCACAGAGCGGTGAGCCGAGACACTGCCCACGCTGTCCCTCCAGGGGCCCAGGCCGGGCGGCAGGCCACTCTAGTACCAGGGATACCTCTGCCCTGGGAGGCATGGGCAGTGGCGTGAGGAGCGGGGGCAGCCGTGGGGGGCCGGGTGGCATCTGAGAGCAGTGGAGGTGCCCAGGTGCCATCGGATGGGAGCCAGGGGAAGCCACCTCGGGCCCTTCCAGGCCACCGCCGATGTCCGGGAGCTGCTCGCTGGGCTGGGCTGCGTCCTCCCTGGCTCCGCCCTGGGCGCCAGCAGGCTGAGTCACTGCAGCGGTAGCAATGGCTACTTGGGGACTGCCGAATTATAGTGCCTTCCACTCAAAGTCTCGGACAGGGACCCCCATGGTACCCCCAGGACCCGAGGCCCCCGTGCCAGCCTGTCAGCCGGCAGACGACAGGCCCCTGGCTGTGCTCCACCTCAGAGGCCATGGGGTAGATGCCTCCGGGCCTCTGCAGCCTCATCCACGGAGCGGGCCAAGCACTCCACACAGCCGCTGGCACGGAGGACCGGTGAGGGCTGGCTGGCTTCCAGGCGAGGCCGTTCCCCAGCATCCCAGGCTCTCATTGCTGCACCTGTTTGCATGCCTCCAGGGCCAGAGAGCTCACTACCTCCCTGCCAACAGCTAGACTGGCTGGAGACTCAGGCTCCCCGCTCAAGAGTGAGGACACCGTGGATGGGGGGCAAGCCCAGGAGGGGCCCGAGCCCAGAGCAGCCCTGTGACGTAGGGGACAGGGGAGACGGAGAAAGGCACCGGGGAACGCACCTGTGCCCACCCCCACCCGCCGGCCGGCCCGAGGGAGGCCCCAGGCCCGCGCCAGGGAAGGAGGACAAACGGCGGTTTTGTCCTTGGCCAGCGGGCGGCCTGCACCACACAATGACCCTTTCATCGGGCTGAGGGAGCCCTGGGCCGGGGTTTCATCTGACAAGGGAGGGCGCCCAGCCTCCTGTCCCCTCGCTCAGGGGATGGGGGTGGGGGGGCCGAGCCCAATCTAGGCTCGACCCAGGGCTGTGAAAATGGAGGCCTTGGGAGAGCCAGCTGAAGCCCTTCCGACCGCCTCAGGGCAAGAGGGGCCCCAAGGGCAGAGGGGCCACAGGCGGCACTGGGGGGCCTGCTGTGGGTACCCCCAACCCTGAGCTGACAGGAGGTCTGGGTTCCACATTCAAGACCTGCATCACACCCCCACGCCCTGCCACCACCCCCCTCCCCGAGCACTGCTCCAGGCCCAGCTGGGGCTCTGGGACCCACTGGCTGGCTCCGAGAGGCTCTGAGGGACGGGGTCGGGAGAGGGGCAGGGCGTGGGACATGCCAGGTCTGCGTCTGCCGGTCCCAGGGACTCAGTGCAGGAACAAACAGTGCGCAGTCAAGGCCTCAGAAAACATCCCTTTCCATGGTGGCCTCCCCCTTCCAGGGTACCTCCGCCAGCTCCCTGTCCCACCCCTGAGGCCCCAGAGACCACCGTGGGGAACACTCCCTCCGAGGGCCGTCACCCTGGGCTCTGGGGCACCTCAGCAGAGGGCCTCTGTGCCGGACCCTGGCAATCAGCCCGCTCACCTCAGCAGGGTGCTGCGACCCTGGGGGAATGAGTGGGTTTGACAGTGAGTGTGGTTCCTCTAGGGTCGTCTCTCATGTGCCTGTCTAGTCTGGGCAACTCCTATCCATCCGCCAAAACCCTGCCTGGTGTCACCTCCTCCGGGAAGCCCTCCAAGACACCTTGAGAGTTCATCACCCTATCCTGAACAAACACATCCACGGGGCCTCCCTGCCCCTAGGGGCTGAGAGGCACCCCATCCCCTGAGCCCTAACTATACACCAGGGACCCAGCTGAGCGCATCTCCACATTTTCTTGTTAAACCCCCGTGCACTCTCTGGGAGATTGGAGTTCCCATGATGCCCTCTGTGCACAGGACACAACCAGGCAGCCAGAGGGAGAACGGTGATGGGATCTGGGTCACCATCGGGCCCTGGCCTCATGAGGACTCGAGGGAAACCTGGTCGGAAAGTGGACCATTCTCCTGCAGGGCCGGCTGCGGCCCAGAGGCAGCCCCGCCCGCCCGACCACTCTCCCCGCTCAAGAGCGTCCCGGGGACTCCTTTCAGGAACGCATCAGCCCCTCTTTCCCCAGTGGCTGGAGAGCCTCACTCCCACGTCAGGGACTTCATGGGGTTCTCTTTGATTTGTCCGTTGTGAGCTGGGGTCCATGGTGGCTCTCCCCACGCTGTGCACACATCCTCCCCTCTCCAGATGGCCGTTCAGACCCGAGGGCACGTGGGCTGGGCTCGAGTCTGCAGAGGAAGACTCTCCACCCCTAGGCGCGGACGGGGAGGCCGAGGCCCAGAGAGGGCTGACTGCGGCCTCACAGCAGAGCCCCTTCTAAACTGGCACAGACGCGGCCTTCCGAGCTGGAGCTGCACCCTGTTCACGGGTGACCTGTGCGCGAGGGAGCCACGGCCCCACTCTGACCCCCAGGGACTGTGATGCCACGGGAGTGGACCTGATTCAGCTGCCCCCCCAGGGGCAAGCCCACGGGGCCTCTGGGCTGCGGTGGACACTACCAATAAAGCCACAGCAGTTGAGCCGGGAAGAGGCCCAGCCCTGGCTGGGCAGTGGTGAATGCCCCCCACCCCCCCACAGCCAGGTGGTCGGTGAGTAACCACCCTGTCACTCATGACTCACCCAGCTCCCCAGAGCAGGCGGTCACCATGAGAGGCTCGTACCGGAAGACCTGGGGGATCATTGCCACCAACCCCCACATCTGGGAGACAGAGGCCAAGACCGGAAGGGACCTGCCCAGCGCAGGAGGCCTGCTTGGTCATGGCCTGAGGCCTCCCCAAGGCCCCCATGCCAGCTGACCTGGCACCACAGGCCACCCTTTTGGCCCGAAGCCCCCACACCTGCCCTCCCTTGGGCCTTCCCTGACCCCCACCAGCCCTGGGAGCTTCTGCTTTGACAACAGAGACGCAGGGGAGGGTGTGACCGGCCGGAGCTGCCTCACACAAGCTTGGCTGGCCAGGCTTAGCATGGGGGGCGGGGGTGGGGGGGCACAGTGCAAGGGCTCAGGCCCTTCCAGGCCAGCACACCCGTCGAACCCGATCAGTGGCGGGGCCCAGGCATGCATCTGGGATTCGCTGTGCACAACGGGCCACAGCCCAGGACAGGGAGCTGGGAGAGCAGCCCAGATGCAGGGGCAGGATCAACTGTCTGCCAGTGTCTGTGATCCCAGCTATGGGATGCCTTCTGGAAAGTTCTCTGGAGCAGAAAGAAGCCTCTGCCCAGGGCGCTGTCTGCCCCGGGCACCCTTAGATCCCACAGGGCCAGCCTTCCGACTCACTCCTGCAGGGCTGGGGTGGGCTGGCCGCTGCCCCCGCTGCCCCCAACACTTCCGAAGCAGTTCCACAGGGGCTGCCTCACCTGCCTGCAGGGAACAGCTCAGCCCACCAGGGAGGGTCTCCTCGCCACGCCCACTCTCATTCGAAACACCCTGGCCCTGCCCCCACCCACAGCACCTCTTTGGCGTCTGGTGCATGCAGCCTGTGCCCACCCAGACAGGGCAGGGAGGCCCAGAGATGCGGGAGCCCCCTCCCTCGCTCCTGGGAGGAAAGGCGGCGTCAGCACTTTCTCCCCCCTGGGACTTCAGGTCCGCTGGGCGGGCCGCAGGGCGGGGTGCCGAAGGCAGGGCAGGGGGCAGCCTGACTTTCGCACCCCCCACACCCGCTCCAGACCCCAGCACTGGCCCAGGGACGTTGGGGAAAGCTGATGCCTCGGGAGAACTCTACCAACACAGCTGCCAGAGCATGCCCGCGAGGAGGCCTGCGTGGGAACAGACGGCGGTCACTGCTGCCCCGACGGGAGGGCCAGACCCGAAGGAAACTTGAGCCCCAGGAGGTGTGCTGGTCTCCACCTGCCCGAGAGACCCCCACTGCTGCCTCACACCCAGCCCTGTCACCAGCTCCTGAGCGCCCTGCCCACCGCCTCCTCTTAGAGTCTCACTGCAGTTGTTACCGGGAGCCCAGGGTTCCCACCCCCTACACCCCCAGTAACGCAGACCTCGGCCAGCTGGCTCCAAAAGGGGTTCTAAACAGAGTAGCTGCGGATTCTCTAGCAAGATTTAGGGTCGCGATGCTAGGGATTCTGGGGAGGGGAGCGGGCTCTGGACCTCCACCTCCGACCCCGAGAACCCTCTGCCCTCTGGAAACAGGAGGCTGGGATTCCGAGGCCCCCTGGGCTGATCCCCAATCCCCAATGATCAGGCGGTCCCCACCCGCCCTGCGCCCTACCCCCGGCAGCCATCACCCCCACCCCCCCACAGTGATGCCTCCGCAGCCGGGGCTGCCCGCCGGGCCTGGAGCGCTCTCTGCGCCCGGACCTTGTAATTATGCCCCACAGCCCGGGAAACCGCGGGCCTCGCAGCATCTGGCTGTGGTTGCGAACTTTTGTTTCAAGATGCGCGACTATTTATAGAAGGAAAACTGGTAGGATAGTAATTTCCTAGGAGCTGGAGGAGAAATTGGCTGCGTCCCTATTAAAAGGGGGTGGGGGCGCGGCGATTTATTAGAACTGCGGCCGCGTGGAGGGAGGGGGTGGCGCAGGGAGCGGGAAGGCAGCGGCTGCCCCCTCTGGCCGCGTTAGGCGACCCCGGACGTGGCCCGCGTGTAAAGGAGGGGGAGGAGGGGGAGGGGTAGAGGGAGGGGGAGGGTGAAAGGAGGAAAGAAAGGGAGGGAGAGCTGGCTCTGAGGTTTAATCAGTAGCATCCAGCTTAAATTCCCCCAAACGGCGGTTCCATAAATCAAACTTCTTTTTAAATCGGAGGCCAGAGCATATGCGTCCCATTAGGAATCCAGCGAAGCCACCGCTGCGCCAACGCGCCCCCTCGGTTCGCTGGGCCAGGCTGGGCCTTGCTTGGAGCTGCCCGGAGCCCAGCGGGCGCTGGCCCGCCCGATGCACACGCGCGCCCACGCTCCGGGCGCTGCCCTGGCCGGAACATCACGGCGCACCTCGGCCGGCCGCACGCGCAGCGCACTGTGCGCCCCCTCGCCCCCAGGTGAGGAGTCGGCGCCGGGGCCAGGGTCAGGCCTCCAGCGCAGCAGGAAGGCGGGGGAAGCCGCAGCTAACTCCTGGGACAGCCGGGGAGCGACCTGTTGGGGTGCAGCGTGCACGTGTGTGCCAGTGTTTATGCGGGGCAGATGGTACGTGCGTGAGGCTCACTCAGATGTGGCTCCACCGTGCCGGCCGCGTGGATTTGTATTGGGAGGGGGATCCCGCTGGTCCAGGGCTCAGTTAGGACGCGCAGGGAATTTCTGCGCCGCCCCCGCACCCTCTGGCCTTGACGCTGCGTATCCACAGCCTGGTCTTGGGGGTCAGTCAGGCCTCTCGGGAGCCACCTTTTCTCTAACCCCAAAGCCAGAATTCACTGCCAAAACTTGCCCCGGTCCTCCACCTCCGCGGCTTAGGTCGGCCAGGCGACCCAAAGTCCTCCTGCTTTTGCGCGCCGCACACCGGGCGCCCCGCCCAGAGACCTCACTGTCCTGTTCTCTGCCCTCCCTGCTCCAGTGCTGCTGGTTGGAGAGCGAGTCCCCCTCTCCCCTGCCCACCAGCCCCGCGCGCGGCCCGCGGCACTCACAGGTAGCTGCCGCTGGACAAGATGAGAAAGATCTGCGGGCAATAGACGGAGAGGAGCGCTCCGCGCGGCGACAGCAGGAGCATGGTGGGCCGGCGCTCCTGGCGGGGCTGGGCAGGCCCCGTGGGCAGGGCGCCTGAGTCGCTGTGGCCGGGGTCCCCACGGCCCTCCCCAAAGTAGGGCGGCGGCAGCGGGCGCTAGGAACCCTGGCGCACGGGTCCCGGCGCAGTGGTCGCCGGTGCCCCGCCGCCAGGGCCGAGCATCGCGCTGCGGCTGGAGTGCGGGGCGGGGGTAGGGTCGGCAAGGGACAGAGGGTGCGCCTCAGCCGCCGTCTGGACCTCCGTCGGTTGATCGGTCGGAACCGGCTCTGTCACTCTCTCTGGCTCACGTCTCCAAGTCTCCAGAGGCACGCAGCTGCCATTGGCCGGGCCGCCCCTACATCCGCCTCCTCCGCGGGCGGGTTTTTTTAAAGGGGAGGCTGACCCGAGCTCGCCGCGGGAGCCGCCCCCAGGGCTTGCCCAAACTGCCTTGGCTGGGTCCCCTTCCCGCAACTTCAGCGAACCACACAGCTCTGGCCTGGGGCGGAGGGTGCACCTGGGGGGAGCACCACAGGGTAACCGCGGGGGGGCGTGCGCTCACCTCCCAGGCTGTGCTGGGCCATGTGTGCTCTGGTGTGCACGCATGTGGAGGCGTGTGCCTGTGTGTGCCTCCGGGGGCGTGGGAGCCTCAGCGAGGGCGCAGGTGTGCGCACACAGATGCACTGTGCATGCCGTGCCTCTGCCCGTGCGCGCCCTTGGATTTGGTGAAGCTGGCTGTGGGTCGCCAGCACTCACCGGATACGGCCAACCAGGCCCAGCCTGGCAGGGCTCACCTGTGCACATGCGCACTGGTGTCCCTGCGGGTGGGCCTCAGAGTCTCTTCTGAGAGGCTGACCGTGGAAACGCACCCCGGACAGGTGCACAGAGGCCCCATCTCCAAGTTCCCCCTCCCTTCTTTCAGCTGTGATGAGTGTGGGACACACTTTTCTCAGTGGTCCTTCTCCCAGTGATTTTTCGCAAAGCCGGGAAACACAGGGTTTGGGTCTCACCTCCTATTGTCAGCCAAGCTTGGCCGCCCATCATCGCTCCTCTGGATGCCGTGTGGCCCTCACACCAGGGCAAAGGCACCAAGCAGCTCAGACGCCAAGGAAAGAGAGGTATCTGCAGTGTGGCCAGAGGTCCCAGAGGAAGCGGGTTTTCTGGGCTTCTGGACTGGGTGTGGAGAAATCCTGGCGTTCAGGAGGGAGGGCTGCCTCGGCCCCTTCATTCCCCCAGGTCCCGGGCTGCCAGGCCGCTTTGCTCTCCCGGCTCCGAGGGCAGGAGGCAGGCTGGGCGCAGGGCTGGTCTTGGAACTTCATGCCCCCTGTTCCCGGACGCAGAGCGTGCCCAGAATCCAGACAATCCTCGGGCCTGGCTTGGCCTCTTCCAGGGCTGGAGCTCCAAGGCTGCTCTGTCCCCAGATGAGGGACTGTGACTCTCCAAACCCATTTGTTTTAAAATTGTGTAAAATCCAAGACACATCTGGTTTGGGGACCCCGCCCCCCATAGGAATTGTGAGGGCTGAGTTCTCCATTCCAGCTGGTCTGGGAGCTCCCGCAGGGGCCACATGTCTACACTGGCTGAAGGGCATGTGTGTGCGTGGGGGGGCACTGCACGTGCACAGGTGTGGGCTGGTGGGCTGTGATCACGGAATACCTCCCCAACATGCAATGTCTGACATTCTGTTGGGACTTTGGTGGCCCTGATATCCCAATTTGTCCTCCTTTTCTGAGGCCCCAGAATACACTATGTGGAGCCATGCCCTGGGCTTCTGCAGTGGCCGTGGTGCCGGGGTCGTTCACAATCAGACAGGTCAGACCACTGTGAACAGGTGTTTATCGGCCCCCCCAATCTCATCGCAAAGCCCCCCAGGCCTAACCTTTACAGCACCCAGTAAAGGAGGTACCACTGTGAGCCCATTTTCCCAACAGGGGAAGGTGGGCTGGAAGGGCCAGAGTTCACTCAGGGCCACCCAGACCTGGTCCTCAGTGCACTGAGCTTCCAGGCCACTTAACTCCTTAGGTGACATCTGGGCGCAGCTGCCCTCTCCTCCCTGCCTTGTGCAGCCAAAATGGCTTGCAAAGAAAGCAGGCTGCTTGCCTCTCGCAAGATCGAGGATGGGTGGGGCTGAGGTGGTGGCCGGGGCTAACCCCCCCTTAGTTGATCCCATGGTGTCTCTCTGCGTTTCCTGGGTGTGGTTCCACAGGGGTGTTTGTGGAGACCTCATTCCTCCTCTCCCCAAGAATAAGAGTGTGCTTTAGGAGCACAGCACAGGGGTGGGGGGTGCGGAGTGCCCACTCCAGGGTTCGTTGACGGAAGCAGAGGGCAGAGCCTGGGCCGCCAGCCGGCTCTCAGAGGCAGCCCCAGAAGACAGGTCCTCATGCCTGGGCGCCCAGGGTGGGGCACTGTCCCTACTGGAACACTGGCCACCTCGCAGTCCAGGACAGCCAGAGCTGCAGCCCCTCTTTCAGGGGGGAACAGGAGGCTGACGGGGTGTGGGGGGCAGTGCTGGGAGTCTAGGCTGGGCCCTGACCTCGATCCCTTTGCTGCCTGGGAGTGGGGAGTTGGGGCTGCTTCCCAGGGATCCCTGCAAGCTGCTTTCAGAGGGCTCCTGCTGAGGAGTGCAGCCTGGGGACAGTGGCCTGTGGCAGGGGCCAGAGCCCGCTCCAGTCCCAGCTCTGCCACCGACTCTTGTGGACAAGTGGCTTGGCCTGCCTTGCTAGGTATCCCAACCCTTAAAAGGGGCAGAGAAAGGGCACTTAACTCCAGGGTCGCCAGGAGGGGACAAGGCCTCAGCGCTGAGAACTAGACCGCAGAGAGAGCCTGGTGAGGGGGTGCCCACTACTTTGGGGGGCACAGGAAGGGTAGCTGCAGGGCCTGTGGAGGGCCCAGGAAGCAGTGCCTGCCCCGCTCCCCCGCCCCCCGCAGCCCTGGATGCGCGCGCTCTCACCTCCCATAAACAAACAGCCAGGGACACAGCCTACACACGGCCCACAAAAGACAGCCACCAGCAGCTGCAGGCGCGCCAGCAAGGTCTGCAGAACTGAGGCTGGGGCAGCGGGCTTCCAGTCCTGCCCCCGCCGTCGCCGGCCTCAGTTTCTCCACCAGGGAAATGGCGGAGGGGGCAATGGACGAAATCGTTCTGAGGTGGAGCTTCGGCCTCCGGGCGGAGGAAGCTGCGTCTCTGCCCGCGGCACTGGCCCGGCCCTCCCTCCCGGCTGTTCTCGGGCTTTGCCCGCGGCCAGGATCCTCCTACCTCCCGGCGCCGGCGGCGCACAGTAGGCGCGCAGGGAGCGGCGGGGTGCGGGGCTGTGGGTGCCCTCGGCGAGGTGCACCTCACCCCCTTACGGTCACGCCGCCCCCCCCACCCCCACTTCGAGCGAAGCCGAGACAGATTCTGTCTAAAGGAGATCGCAGCTCAACAGGTAAGGACTCGGCTGGGTTCAGGAATGTGGAAATACGACTCGGAGCAGCTAGTGCTGTGAGCGCGGCCCGCCGGGCGCCCGCCCGCCCGCCCGCCGGGCCGCGCCAGGGGGAGCGCGGCGAGAGGGGGCCGGGCCGAGAGTCCCGGGAGGGCGGGGGCTCGGGGCCCGGACCGAGCCCGAGGCAGCCCGGCCGGCCGCGCAGCCCATCCCGAGCCAGCCGGACCAGTTGTCAAGGTAATTTCAACACGTCCGGGTGATGGATAGAGACGAAGGGCCGTGGCGGGTGCACCGGCCTGCGCGCCGGCGGCGGAGGAGCGCGCCCCCCGCCCGCTGGGGCCTCCCCGACCGCCGCCCCCCCCGCCCCGGCGCGCCCTCCAGGCGGCGAGCGAACGGCCGGGCTCAGCGCCCGGCGCAGCCCGGGGAGGGAAGGCGCGTCCCACCCCCGGGGCCTGGAGCCCAAACAGGTGAAAGTACGCGCCGGGCACGCTCACCGCTACCCGCCAGTCTGCCCGCGGCCGCCTGCGCGCCCCGCTCTCCCTCCTCCAGCCCGGAGCTGGGCGCCCCTCGGGAGAACCTGCCGCTCGAGGGGCTCCACTGCGTCTTTGCCCGGCTTGAGCGAGGGGTCCAACACACAGGCCAGCCCCAGATCCTCGAGGGCCGCCCATGGCCCCATCCGGTTCCACGGTCCCGCGGGGACACCTGAAGGTGGCTCTAGCCGGCGTCCCGACCCCCGGCGGCGGCCCCTACCCACGGTGCTACTCACCCGAGCTTCACGTAGAGGACGCCAAAGCAGAGAAACACGTAAAAAATCCACTTGCGAAAGTTTCTGTGCATGATCCAGGGAGGGGGGCTGCGCCATAGACAGCGGCGGCCGGTGGGGACGCGCGGGCGGGGCGGGGAACGGGCGGGGGGCCTTGGCGGACCGCTTTCAGCCGGCGCTGCGGCTGGGGCGACTGGCGACGCGCGGGCACTCGGCGCGCGCTGCCACCATGGTGAGCCCGGGTCCCCGCCGCCGCTGCCGCCGCTTGCGCCTGGGGGAGTGACCTAGGCTGGGGGCCGCAACCTCGGAGCACGGCTGAGCGATCGCGGGGCCCCACGAGCGCGGACGGGGACCGGGCCCAAGCTCTGTGGCTGGGCAGGCGCTGCCTGTACTGGGCGCAGCCGCCTGGGGCCGTGCGCGCTTCGCCGAGCGCCGCGGCGGCCAATGTGTCCGCACTTGTCGGCCTCCCCAGGTGACTCGCGGTCCCGGCAAGCGAGCTGCAAGGGAGCGAGCGCGCCCCAGGTAGGAGGATCCGCCTCCCGCCCGCCCTCCTCGCTCGCAGCGCGCGCTCTCTCTCTCTCCCTCGCTCCACGGCTCTCCCCTCCCTTTTCTCCTCCCTCCCCCGTGACACACAGACACATCCACCCCCCGGGCCCCCCTCTGCAGGCCGGTTCCCTTCCGATTGTCCTACTAGAACTGGGCTGGGGGAGGGGGATTGGGTTCGCGGGCTGGGGGGGGCCTCGGGGGAGGGTGCAGCTTGGAAGAGACACCTGCGGAGGGGGTGGCTGCTCCTCTGCGCCTGCCCGGGCGCGGGGGGGTGGGGTGGGGAATGGACAATGCAGATCGTGGTGGCCACTGGGCCTCCAGTTTCTACTGGGGGAGGGAGAGACCACCCAGCCATATCGCCGTTCTGGCGCGCTTCCCCTCCCCCCAGCAGTGATCCACACCGGGTCCTCCTGGGCCACACCCTTAGCCCAGGCTGCAGCACCTTCCCCGAAGACCTCGATCAGAGACCTCCCTCCAGCACCCAGGATCGCCTCCACCTGCCAGCACTGCCAGCTCAGTGTGGGGACTGGGGAGGGACCGGCAGGCAGGCCCCGCCAGATGCAGGGGCGGCTCAGTTGACCTCCGGAAGCCCCGCTGCCAAGCGCCGGGTAGAGATAGATTGGAGGGTGCTGAGGGCTCTTCTCAGATTCTGCACGAAGCGCCTGGACCGTGAGGGTTCCCTGCCTCCCTCCCACCCCCACCCCCGCCCCGGCCCCTGCCTTGGTGGGGTCGGTCTCCTGTGCAGGGTCGGGCTCAGTGTTCACGTTCAGGGCCCAGAGCGCGAGGTCCAGCGGCCACAGCACCTCGCACACCTGCAGCACTCTGGCTTGGCTCCGTCTGCAGTGAGTGGCCGCCAAGGGCCCCGCAGACCCTGCTTCCCTGAAATCCTGTCGGTTCTGAGGGGGCAGGACGGGCCGGCGCCTCTGCACAGTCCTGGCTAAGCCCTTTCCAGCTGCCCGGGTTCTCAGCCCTCTGGGACAGCAGCTCTTAGGGGAGTGGATGGAACTGGGGAGACCTTAGTCGGGGAGGACCAGCTGGGGCTCTGGAAGTATGGGGGTGAGGCAGGGGAGTGGCTGCCAGTCACCCTTGGTCCCACCTAGCCAAACTCAGGGGAGCTAGAACTCAGAGCTTACCTCCCCACCCCACCCCCACCCCACCCCCGCAGTCCCGCTCGACCCCCTGCCTCTGATCCTCTCTTAATCCTTTCAATCCCCTGAACCTTTGCCATGACCCGGGCGCGGGCCTTTCCTTGGCCCCTCCATCAGAGTTGGGGGGCGGTGGCTGGCGCAGCTGTGCGGAGTGGGGCGGATGGGCAGGGTTCCCAGATGAAAGGGACCCTGGAGATAACCACAGGCAGGGAAATTGAGGCGCAGAAAGAAGTGAAATGACAATAGCAGCCTCATCTCCGAGTGTCCCCTGCGCCCCAGTACCCAGGGTTTCGCGACAGAGAGCTGAACTCTGGAAACGGGCCGGTCAGGGCTGAGCCCTCGCCGCCAGGGCAGGAGCCCGCCGTGGGGGTGGGGAGCCTCCGCGGGAGCTCGGGCCGCGGGCCGATGCTGCCACCTGGCGGCAAGCTGCGGGACTGGGGTGCAGGACTGCGGGGGCGCCGAGGGTGGGGGTGGCGGGCCACTGGGGCACGCCTGCTCTGGGGGCTGCGGGGAGGGCTGTGTCCCCACCTTGGCACCCCGTCCTGCGGCCACCCCGCACCCCACCGCCGTCGTCTTCAGTCTCACTGTCCGTTCCTGGGGCGAATCTTCAGGAGCGGTGGGTGTGAGGCGGGGCTTAAATAACTTGTGACCGCAGTGGTGACCTGCCCCCACCTCTGGCTAGGACGCAGGGACCCGCATCACCCACCCCGTCCCCTCCGGCCAGGCTGTGAGAGGGTTGGGGCCAGAGGACGAGAGGCTTTCAGTCTGAGGGCGGAACGCCTGGGTTGGTTCCCTGCCTCGGCCTGCCGCTCAGGGCCACTCTCCCGGGACGCAGTTACACAGCGTCCTGCTGCCCCCTGCCGGCCGCGGGAGGGGACCCCGCAAGGCAGAGAAAGGTCTGGGGTGTCTCCCGCCAGGTTCAAGGACAGTTCCTGTGAACTCTGACCCCCTCACCAGGTTCATTTTCCCAGAGGCATCTGACACATGCACACACAAGCATGCACGTGCATGCTCCGTGCATGCACGGGTGCACACGTGCATACATGCATGTGTGTGCACGGGCATACCTGCATTCACACATGCATGAGCATTCACACCTGAAGGGAGCAGAAGCAGCTGCCTGGGGCCGCCGGATGGGTGGCTCTGCTGGGTTCTCTGCAGCCTGGGTTCCCAGGGCTGATTCCAGGGCTCTGGGGTCTATGGGACCCCACCTGCCCTTCCTCGGGAATAGGACCGCAGCCTCAGTCTCCCTGAACAGGGCAGAGCTAGGCACTGACTCCAAGGGTCCCGCATGTGCTGAAGGTGGGGGAAAGGTCGGGTGGGAGGGAATAGGGGACCCGTCTGCCCTGGGTGGGGCTCTGGTTCCTACTCATGCGGAGACCAGCCCATGCCCAAAGGGTAGAAGTGTCCAGAGTCAGGGCGCCCGAGGGGCCACCTTTGGGCTCAGTGGGGCTCAGCAGGGCCCAGCCACTTCCTGCCTGTGTGACCTCAGAGCTTTCTGTGTCTGCAGCTGGGGGTTCCCCAGTTCCCCACGGGGGTGACAACGGCACCCACGCTGCCTGGGAGTCTTTCAATGACTCACTCCACGTGAAAGTGCTTGGACGTTTCTGGCACGGGGCTCGTTTCGCCTGATGTCTCCACCTCACTGCACACACTTGTCCTCTCCTCTCCAGCGTCCTGGTCTCTCCTCCTGCCACTCACACCCACAGGGCTAGCTCCTGCCCCAGGGCCTTTGCACATACCGTCCCTGGTTCCGTGCGGCCCCAGTTCAAATGTCCCACATCAGAAGGGCCCTTGCATCCCCCCCAACACCCGTGCACCGATATTCTCTACTGTGACAGTTTGCTGTGCCCTCTGTGACCCGAGGGCAATGTGTCATTGTTTGTTTCCCGCCTGTCACCAGCCTCTAAGCTACATGGGGACCCTCATGTCCCCTTCGGCTCCTGCTCTAGCCCCAGGGTAAGATCGAATCTGGCACTTAGTAAGTGCTCAATAAGCAGTTGTTGAATGGAGGAATGGTTTTCCAGGAGACAGCTGGCATCCGTGACCTGCAGCGTGGCAGCCCATGGACACCAGGGACCTGACTGCTGCTCCTGTGAACCTTGAGTCTGACCCCCCACTGCCATCCCAGCATCAAGTACACCCGATTCCCGCTGCCCTTCTCCTGCATCGTCCTTGCTTCTTGTCACTGGTGTCATTGATGGTCATTTCCTGTGCCCCCCAAATTCCCACTCGGACTATACTGGCCGTGTGTGGAGCCCCCACCCCAAGATAAGGAGCACATGCTCGTCCAGTGGGCCTCACACAGTCTTGTAAAGTGAGGCTGCTAGACCCGTGGTCCCGACAAGGACCGGGAGGCAGAGCAGGGAGCTGGGCCGAGGCCACACAGCCGACGGAGCTGGGACCTGAGCCCGGCCCACCGGGCCCAGCGCTGGGCTTCTTCCAGCACATGCTCAGGTTCTAGGGAGGCGGGGCCTGCGCCAGTTCACTGGGGTCCCTGAGTGTGGGGAGAGGCCAGGGGACAAGGGCTGTCTCGGAGCGAGCCCCACGGGTGGTGAGGCGCCTGAGGGGGGCCTGGAAAGGAAGGGAGTTGGGAGTCAAATTCTAAATGCCCCCCTAAGATGCCCTGCCCTGATTTCAGGTACTGGGACTGTGGTGATAGAATGTCTGTGATTATGTCGTGTCACATGACGAAAGGTGGGATTCAGTGACTGAGCAGCTGACTCTGAATTCCTCCAAAGGGGGTTAACGGGTGGGCCTGGCCTGATCCCAGGGTCTTCGACGGTAGAGGTGCCCTGGCTGGCAGCAGAGGGGGGGTCTGAGGGCTGTGAAGCCCAGGGCGGCCTTGAAGGTGGAGGGCACCTGTGCTAAGGGGCCCAGGCGGTGCCTTGCAGCGGAGAGCCAGCGAGGAAAGGGGGACCTCGGCTCTGCAGCCGCAAGGACCCGACTTCTGCTCCGACTAGCCTGGGCTCTTCTGGGGCTCCAGGTGAGCGCCAGCCCTGTCTCCACCTGGGGCCCACTCCTGAGGCCCTGAGCGGAGGATCCAGCTCCAGGACGCGCTGGACTTCCAACGTCCAGGGCAGTGGTATGCCGAGCAGAGGTGGCTCTGAGCTGTGAGGGTTAATGCCCCCCCACCCCCCACGTGGCAATATAAACCAAATGCAGCAGGATTTGAACACGCAGACTGTGGGGCTCTGCGCCGTCGTGGGGCAGAAAGGTGAGACCAGGGAGAGGCCGAGTGCCCGGTGGGCCGGGGAGCACAGACCCGACTTTACGGGCCCTGGGAAGCTATGGAAGACAAGAGGGAGACGGGGCTCCCACAGGGGGCCCTGGATGGAGTGTCTCAAGCCTGCCTGACCAGCTGACCCCGAGGGTCTTTCCAAAGTGCCTGGAAAGAGACCCAAGAGCATGCTCGGTAAATGCCCCACCCACTCTGGAGCCAGCACGTGGGGACACGGCTATTTTGGACAAGTGCCCTCGTGGTCGGACACTCTGAGTCCACATCCCAGAGCCTCTCCACACGTGAGGTTTTCCCCAGCCCCCGGGGGTTCCTGGCCTGCACATGGAGGAAGTGCCCTTGGGGGAGGGGCGGCGTGGCTCGTGGCACGAGGGGCAGAGCACCCTCCGAGGAGACGCAGCCGGAGCCCACCTGGGAGCGGAGGCTGTGGGAGATGGGGGAGTTCCCGGAGAGCCTGAGACGGAGCCTGCTGGGGAGCCCTCTGGACCGCCAGCTGCAGCTGCGGCCGCCCCCAGAGAAGGACAGACCTTGGCCCTGCCAGGAGAGAGGGGAGCCCCACGGGGCAGCTCCCAGAGCCTGACACGGTTCCCCAGGGTGTCGCGGAACCCCAAGGACCAGGAGTGAACTAGAGCCAGCATTGGCGCACCAAGAATAAAATGCACAGGCTACCCTCTGGCCTCTGACCTCCGACCTCCACAGGGTCATGAATCCAGGAGGGGAAGTATGTGACAGAGGCTCAGGGCCACCTTGTGAGTGAACTTGCTGTTTGGCCCAAAGGTGCCAGGGGCTGGGCCAGCCCCTGTGGAGGGAAGGATCGCCCATTGTCACCTGGTGACAGGGCTGCCACCTTGTGGTGTTCAGGCTCAGGTGGGCGACATGGCCACCGTTATCGTTGCTGGGAAGGCAGAGGAGCGGAGGGAAGCCCACGAACCCCTGTGGAGTGTCGCGGGAGACGGAAGCCCACCCTGGCTGCGTCATGCCGATCCACTGAGATGCCGGCCACGGCAGCTGGCACGGCCGACCCTGACCACGGCAGACCTCCTCCGCATGGCGGGGTGGGCTCACGCCCACCGAGGGAGGCGGCCCCTGGAGCCAGAGAACCACGGCTCAGGCTCGGGGGGTTGGGGGGGAGGCTGGCGAGCAGCCCCCACCCAGGCTGCCGGCTCGCCCTGGCTGCCATGAGCTCCTCCCACCGCCGCCCGCGGAGGCGCCTGCTGCAGTCAGTGGGAGGAGAGCCTCGCTCAGCGCACGGCTCGCTGTGCCTCTTCCTGTCACCCGCTTCCCCGCCTGCCTGGCAGGTGATCCTCCTCTGGCGAGGGGGGGCCCTGCCCCGCCCAGACGGGCAGGAGCGTTGGCAGGGCCACTAGCTCACCGTCCACAGTTCTGTCCTGCCTCTGCCTTTTCCCCTGCTCTTCCCCACCTGGAAGTCCTTTCCCTCTCCTTTCCTCTGCCATTTACACCTCAACTCTGACTGCGGACCTGGAGCCCTTAGCTGGCCCAGCCGCCAAGGATGCTGAAAGCCAGACCGAGGCCTTGGAACTTGTCCTTCTAGGCAAAGGCTGATGCCATGCCCGGGGCCACCCTGCTGGGCTGCAGCCGCTCCGGGGCTGGTGGCCCCAGGGGCATTCGGGGCTGGGCTATCCTCGTATTGGGCACTGGGACGTGTGTGGCCTCCACCCACTAGATGCTGGTAACACATGACAACCCAAAGTGTCCCCAGATGTCGCCTAATGCCCCTGGGGGCAGAACTGGCTGCTTGAGAACCTCAGGTCTGAGCTGTGAGGACGGGACTGTGGCCATGCCCCACTGCACGGGGGCTGAGAACCCTGGGTGCAGGCTGGGCCGATGGCCAGGGCCAGCTTCCAGCTTGCAGAACAGGTGGGCACGTGGACCCTGACCCGGGAGCAGGGACGATGGCTCTTGGAGGACAACTGGCAGCTCCTCGAGTCCCTTTAGACCCCAGTCCCCATCCCCCCTGCACCCCCACTGCCTGACACCCGCCCACACCTTCGTCACACTGGTACGGGCCCCTCTAGGGCTTCGGTTCCACAGCTGCTGGTCTGGAGGGGTGGCCCTGGCCCCCTCGCCCCCAGGGTCACCTCCCAGCCATCCTGCCCAGGCGTCCTGCTCGGACAGCATGCAGGCCCTGAGTGGACCATGCCTCTGGCTCTCACACAGGTTGCTGTTCTCTCTTCTTTAAGTGTTCTCGGTATGCTAGTTCTGATTAGGTTCGGCTGTATTTATAGGAAAACTCAGAATAGCAGTTGTTAAATAAGATTCATGTGTATTTTTCTTTCCCCTAAGGGGTGTCTAAATATAGATAAACCAGAGCTGATATAAAGGCCACAAATGCCATCCGTGACTGCCAGCTCATTGCTCTGCTTTCCAGAACGTGTGTCTCTTCACCTCCGAGTTCAAGGTGGCTGCTAGGGGTGTGTCACCACACCTGCTTTCCAGGCTGCTGGGTAGAAGAAGGACCAAATAAAAGCATGCCTCCCCCCAGTTCCTGGTCACCCCCACTTAATTCTCGTTGCCCAGAACTTGGTCACATGGACTTATCTAGCTGCAAGGGATGCTGGAAAATGCACTCTGTTAGCCGAGCAGTACTATACCCGGCTAAAATTGGAGCTCTGTTACAAAGGCAGGTGAGGAGATGGATATTGGGGCATTCAGTCACCCACTTCTCCCCACCCCAGGATCTGCTCAGGTATCCCCGCCCTAGATCCACCCAGCCTGTGGGCAGCTGATCGTTCAGACCTCTTCCCTGGGGTCTCAGCTGGGCCCCAGCCTGCAGCCAGGCCCAGAAAGGCTGGGCCGAAGGAATAAAGGCAGACACTCCAACTCCCTGCTGTCAGCCAGCCCTGTTCATAGATGGTGTGTTGAGCAAGGCCCCTCCAGGCCGACCTGACGCAGGGCCCGGGTGGTGCAGGGGAGAGGGAAGTTATGTAATACGACCGCTTTCACTTTCTCCTGGTGGCTCTGCCCCGCATCTAGCTGCATGCATTTTTCACGCCTCGTAAGCCAAGTGTGTTCTTTAGAAAACAGGGCTGAGTCACGCGCTCTCCTGCCTCTCCGGGAGTGATCGGCCAGTGAGTGGGAGGAGGGGAAGCTCATTTCTGAGCCAGGTACACGGTCTTAAGAACTTGGATTAACTGTCTGAAATGTAATTGCATCTGTGGCTATAATCCTGTCGGCTTCAGACCAGTCTCCTAAAAGTAGTGGGGTGTTTGTTCTTTGTCTGGGACACCAAGGGCCATGAGTCCAGGGCTGACAGTGACAATGGCAAGGCCTGGGAAGCTGCATTCTGACCCCATGCCCACGTGACTCATGAACAACAAAGACTGACCCCAGGTCAAAGTGCCTGCCGCGAGCCCCCTGCTGTAAGGGTGGGAGGCTGGAGCCTCGGAGCAGGACTGCCAGGGTCGCCTCATGGCCAGGCAAGGATCGGAAGCCAAGCATGCTGGCCCCAGCTGCCAGGGGCATCCCTCCGGGTTCTTGCCCCAAACCCCCTTCCGTAGCTACAGTAGCCAACCCCGCACCCGGTGCATGGCCTTCGGTGCCCACTCTGGCCACGGAGACTTCCTAACCTGCAGCCATGCCCCAGTGCCGGGCCCCAGGGACCTGGGCTGAGTGACCGGGACTCCTCGGGACCCCTCCATGGGCTCCTCATCTGGGCCTGAGGCACATCGGCCGCCAGAGGGCAGCCACCGCGTGTCAGGGCAGGCTCTAGTCCTGGCCTGGAAAATGCCTCCATGGGGCCCCCACTCGGGGCCTCAGTTTGCTCAGCTGTGAAATGGGAGGTTGTCAGCCACGCTGAGGCCTTGGCCAGCCCTGGTGAGGTGTCCCCTCCTCTGGGCAGCGCCCCCATGGTGGGCAGGGAAGGAGTAGGGGACCGAGTGAATGAAGGAGGTGCTGGGCTCACCTTGGCCCCGGGGCGCCCCCTGTTGCCCACCCCTTCACTCCAGGTTCAATGGAGGGAATAAAGGCTGGTTGGACCAGGGTGCCCAAGGGACCTAGGGGACTCCAGGCCCTCAGAGCTGGTTTGAACCGGTCTCTTCTCATGCTCCCTATGGGACTCCGGGAGCCTTTCCTCCCAGGGACCTCAGCTTGGGGGTGGGGGCCTGCACTGGGAGGCTTGAGAAGACATGGTCTCATACCGTGTGCTGGGGTGGGCGGCTCCACAGGAGTGGTCCCAGCTGGCTCCTGGGGGATTCTCCTGGAGAACCGGGGGACAGGACTGTTGAGTATCATGATGGCTCTGTGACTCTGAGCCTCAGTTTCCCTGCTGGTGAAACTTCAGCTTCCTCCTTCATTGCCGGAAGTATGACACCCTAGCCAGGGCCTGGCATGCACTGGGTGCCGGCCAGTGACAACTGCAAACACTAGGACATTTCTGGGTGCTTGTAACACAGGAGCTGCTCTGCACGAAGGCGCCCCCTCAGAGGAGCTGTGCCTGAGGGGGGCGGCCAGTGGCTTGTGGGGGTCAGCCGGGCATGCCCTCCTCCTCCAGGCGGGCAGCTGGGCCCTGTGCAGAGGGACAAGGTGGATGCTGAAGGCATAGCCTGGCCTCTGGGAGAGTGGGTCCCACTCACATGCTCCGCCCCTACCCCCCAACGCCCCGACCAGGAGGGGCGCACCGCAGTGTCTGAACACCCACTGCGTTTCACTCCATGCATTGTTCACGCCGCCCGAGCCACCCTGGGGTCCTCTCGGAGCCCCCTGCCCTCCCCGCCTGGTGGGTGACGGGAGAACAGGATGCAAAGGTGCCGGCTTGGGAGGCCAAGCTCCATCCCCGCCCCCTTCCTTCCCTCCCTTTGTGTGCGGGGCGGGGCTTCCACAGCCTTCTCCCCAGACACTGCCCGCGACGTGGGAAAGACTTCGTGGCTGGAAATCGGCCCAGCGCAAACAAGCGAGCCTCACACAGGCGCACTAGCCGCTGTCCTGGCCGCGGTAAGCCTGGTGCCTTCTCAGCGCTGGGCCGGAGGAAACTGAGCCTGACCCCGGAGCTCCAAGCACTGGAGGAGGCCCACCCGCCCTCTAAGCACCGGAAGGGAATGTCTTTGAATTATGTGGGCTCTCATCCTGCCCAGGAGGACCCCTGGGCTGCTGTCCTGGGTTGTTGCAGCACCCCCCTCCGTCCGCCCCTGGCGGAAAGTTCCAGCCTCTAATCACGTGGTTGGCTCTTCCGGTGACCAACCCCCACCCTTTGGTGCTTTCCCAGTCACCCCATTAACATGACAGAAGACACTTCAGCTTTCTCAGCAGTTAGGAAATTCCAAGGCTGTAAGAGCTCTGTGCCGGAGACCAGGACAAAGACCAAATATGCTTCTTACGATCAATCACACGGTCACAGCCTCCCAGCCCCGCCCCGCCATCCGGGCTGGGGCCTCTGTCGGTGTGGTGGAGGCGATAGGTCAGTATCGGGGTTGGGCCAGGCAGGAGAGTGAGGGGGGCCGGGTCCCCCCCACCCCGCCCTGCCCCATCCCCCCGCTTTGTCCGGAGCCTGCAGGCCACATGGGGCCCCGGGCCCGGCTGGAAGCGGACAGGGCCCACGAAGGATGGCTGCAGCCTGGGGGGTGGGGGCGCAGAAACGGGAGGGAGGGAGTAAAGCCTCGAGCTATGAAGACCCAGAGGCTGTTCTGGGGTGAAGGGCTGGGCGGGGTTGGCGGGGGTACCTCCCTTCCCGGCCTTCCCGTCCCAGCTGCACCGTGGAGAGAGCAGCACCGCTCACTCCTGAGAAATCAGAGATCCGATGTGCTCCTCACCCCACGCACCCCACTCCGTGGGCAGGTCTCAGTCCCTAGGCAGCCCCTGGCCTCTGGCCCTTGACCTTGGGGACCTGCCTGTCCAGCGCCCAGCTCCTCCTCTGAGTCCTGGAAAACTCCCAATGTAACCACCAGAGGGCGCTCGGCTGCCAGGAACCATGTGGCCATGGGACCTGGCGTGTGTCAGGAAGGGCGCTGGAGGGACAGACACTGAGCCCTGTGTAACCTCACCTCTGCATACCTGGGGGGCTGCAAGGAGGGCATGGAGAGGACAGGGGACGTGGTTGGCCACTGCATGCGGAGGGGCTGAGGCCGGACGGGCAGGAACCAGGTCCCGATATGCTGAGTTGGGGACGCACGGAAGGACCACGTTCTGTGGGTCCGCCCACCCACGGGTGGCCACTGCGAGAGTACTGCTGGGAACACGGGGCAGGTCCCCGCTGGAGTCCCCACCTGCAGTTCTGGGACACATACACCGTGGTGGGGGGGGGAATGTGGGGCCATAGGCTACGTTTAGCTGCTCAGACCACCTCTGCTGTCATTCCCACCCTAGGTTCCCACCCACACCTCCTCCGGTCTGTGCTCCAGTGTGTGTGCCCGCTGCCCGCTGCCCGCTGCCGACGGCGTTCTCGTTTTAGCCTCCTGGTGGGTGGGAGGTGTATCTCATTGTCCTGAATAATACCACGGGCTCATGGTCAGGGGCCAACCTAAACCCCAAATGGTTGGCATGGCCCTCACAGTGGTGGCCCCGGGGGACACCTGTACTTCAGGGAGTACATGCAGTGGGCTGGTGGGCAAGGCAGGTGTGCGGTTCCCGTGCTTGGGGCTGGGGACGCCCAGTGGTGGGCTTGTGGACCTGATGGTGGTGGGGCACGGGGGAAGGTAGGGGGATGAGCTTCACACAGACCCACACCCTCATGTTCACACGCGTGGCACACACAGACACAGGTGTGCACATACACAGGCATGCACACAGACACTTGTGTACACACGCCACACTGACACATGCGTGTGCATGGACACACACACCCACTGGTTCTGAGGACGGAGTCAGTGGTTCATCACAGCTCACTCAGCGATGTGTCAACCAGTGAGGGTTTTTTACAGCTGACTGTGCGCCAGGTTCTGCACCAAGAGGTGTTGGAGGTACCGAGATAAGGAAAAAATGTAACAACTTCTCCCTAAAGAACAAGCAAAGGAGTGGAGTGCAGCAGGAAAGACAGGCCCAGTCCAAGGTGGGCAACTGCCCCCCACCCCATGCTGGATGGGGAGGTCGCAGGTGCAGCAGAGCAGCAGGCAGATCCCGGGGGGCTTCCTGGAGGCGGTGAGGAGGAGCTGGGGGCAGCGTGCATGGCTGGCAAAGGGCATGGGCCACGAAAGGTACCAGGTGTGATGCCTGGGCAAAGAGGAGGCCAAGGGGCTGGGCTGGGGGCCTGGGTGAGTGCCGAGGGCTGAGGAGGGCAGTGGCCAGGGGGCAGGCCCTGAGGCTGGGAAGCAGGGAGGGGGCAGTCTGCCCATGGCACAGGCCCAGGGCTGGTGCTTGGCTAGCCAGGCCCAGGAGGGCGGCCCCATGCCATGGACCTCTGTTCTCTGTGTGGACGTGTCCGCCCGGCTGCCCCCACGAGCTCAGTGGGCACCTCGTCTTCCACAGGCCGGCCCTGGGGTCACTGCGGGAGGGGCTGTCAAGGCTTTAACGGCCAATGGCCATCCCTGGAGTGCCCGGCTCTGGCCCCCAGCCCCTCAGGGAGCATGGGATGGTCTGTGGTGAGGAGCCAGAGGCCCAGTTGTGGGCGGCCTCCAGGCCACTCTGCAGGGAGCTCGTCCGCTCCCTTGGCCCAGGCTGGGACGTGCATGGGCTCCCGTAGTGACCCTGCCCTTCCGGGGTTCTCCAGGGCAGGAGCCTGGCCAGCAGGCAGCACTCTGGCATATGGCATGTGCAGAAACTTGGGCGGCCGAGGGCTGGGGCAGGAAAGGCTGCAGGGCTGGGCCCTGAGAGCTGAGCCCCGCTGGGCGGAGGGCAGGCAGCATGGGGAAGGGCTGGGCAGCAGGAGAGGCTGGAGGAGGTGATAAGGGGAACCCCATTGCCACTGGACACAGCAGGGGCCCAGACAGGCAGGTCCCAGCTTGTGTTGGGGGAACAACAGCACACAGCAGCACTGGACAGGGAGGCGCCAACTGCCAGGACCTGGAGGAAGCCTTGGGGGACGCCCTGGGGGCGCATGGGGGCAGAGGAGATGCCAAGGTCAGTGACTCGCAAGGTGGGGGGCTTCAGGAGAGGAACAGGCGCAGGCTGGGATTTTCCCAAGCCCCCCCACACCCCGTCAAGCAGGGTCCCAGGGCCCCTCATTATTTTAAGCCTGCGAGTACGTTAATGAGTTTGATTCCACTGGAGAACTCGGCATCCCAAGTCACAGCGCTGGCGGCGGGTTCACTCCAGGACATGCTGTCTTCCTGTG
The DNA here is from genome assembly GCA_004024845.1 of Tonatia bakeri. NCBI lineage: Eukaryota > Metazoa > Chordata > Mammalia > Chiroptera > Phyllostomidae > Tonatia > Tonatia bakeri. The sequence goes on along the minus strand of PVIA01001357.1, from coordinate 195,791 downwards.
TGGCTGGGATGGAGGGGGGTCTGGCCCTGGGCCACCCCTCCCGCCTGCTCATTGTCCGCCCTGCAGCCGGAAGCGGCTCCTGCCCAGGCGGGCGGGGCGTGGGGAAGGAACCACGGTCCCAAGGCCGTGGCACAGAGGCCACCAGGGTGGCACAGCCCACCACTGGCCTGGACTTCAGGGCTTGGGGAGGGCCCCCCCCAGGCCCCCAGGGCTGCCCCGAATGGCAAACGAGGAGGCTGGTTGTGGCACAGGCAGGCCCAGCCTGCCTGCACAGCCACTCAGGCCAGGATCCCACCCCTGTCCTTCTGTCCCCCCAATACCCCTCAAGACCCCTTAGTCACCCGGCAGGGGTACGGGTGGGGTGGCCAGCCCTCCATGGCCCCTACTGCCAACAGCAGCTACCTCCCAGCCATGACCCAAGACCGAGGGGAGAAGAGCTGAGACCCAGCCGACCAGGGAAATGGCCCCAGGACTGGGTGACGCCTTCCCACAGAAAACCATCCCTCCCTCAGGTTCACGCCAAGGCCAGGCCTCGGGGCTCAGCCCTGGCCCTGGGGCTGGCATTGGGGTGGGGGAGGGGGTGAGTCCCTGCAACACCCACACTGGGCTGGGGCCTGGAGAGGCCAGGACACCCCTGCCTGACTCCCTCCCACCCAGCCTCGGGGTCACCAAGCACTTCTGCCCCACCCCCAGAGCAGCTGAGGAACGGTGGCTGCGTGGGGCTCGGGGACATGGGCCCCACTCGGTCACAGCTGCATTGGTGCCCAGGTTTCCGGCTCTAGCAGACCCTGGTCAGCTGCTCAGGGTCTCGTCCTCCAGGGGCATCTGGCTCCGACAGCTTCCCCGCCCAGGGCCGGGCCCAGGGCACCACCCATCCAGCCAGGGGTCCTCCAGGGTCCTCCTTCCAGCTGCCCACACCTGTGTCCTTTTATAAAATGTTCCTCAGATGACCCAAACGAGGGTGTTGGCTGCTCCCTGTGCCCGGGGGCCTTGCCGGATACGGAAGCCACAGGGACCGGGAGGTGTGTGCCCTGCGAGGGCAGCCCCGGGGCCAATGCCCTGTCCCCACGGGGCCCAGCCCTCCACTGCATGACTTCCCCTGAAGCCTCCCACAGAGGGCCCCTCTCAAAGCAGTCGCTGCCTGGGTGGGGACAGGGCATTGACCCCAGGAAGCTCGGGCCCCAGCGGGGGCGCTGGCGCCGACTCCGACAGCTGAATAAACAGTCGGGCGGGTTCGCAGGCCCCCCGCAGCCTGACCTCCCTGCTTGGGGGCTGCTGGAGGCTGACAGAGGGACCTCCGTGGAGGTGGCCGCAGCCCCTCCTGGTTGGCCCCGGGCAGGGGCCCCGCCTGGTGGACAGCAGGGGGGAGGAGGAAGGCTCAGCTGCCCCAGATGGGACACTCGGACCCAGTGAAGTGTCACAGGCTCAGCTCTGCCACTTTGCTCGGGACCTTCCGGGGGGCAGGCCTGTCCCGCCCTGGGGGGAGGGACAGAAACACCAAGTGTGGTCAGCAGATGAGGTCGTGGGCGTCGTGTGGAAGGCAATGGGACTAGGGGTGGGAGCCAGGCTGGAAAGCCTTGAAGGCCATGGTGAAGACCTGACCGGTCCCGGAGGGCGAGGAGCCCTGGCAGGGCCAGAGCAGGGCCCACCGGGAATGTTAACAGAACAGCTTAGGTGGCCTCCGGTGGGGGGAGGGGCAGGGGGAGGCGGTGCAGCCTGGGCTGGGGGGTGGCCTGAGCTGCATTTCGGAAGGTGGGGTGCACAGAGCGCTGGCTGGTGCCGTGAGTCCTCACCCCCAGTTCCAGCTGAGCCAGACCGAGTGGGCGGTGTCATCCTCGCTGTCCTTTCGCCTCACACTCTGGAACTCAGGGACCCCCCTTCCCAGGACCCACAGGGGTTCTGTCAGGAGAATGTGCCCCGAGGAGCCCTGGTTGTCCCCTTGGGGAGGTTAGTTTCAGCTTAACCCTCCAGACAGTCACATCTCGGCTCTCCGCACGGCATCGAGCAGGGCAGGGCCCAGGCCTTGTGCCGGAGGCGCTCCTGTCCCAGTCCCAGTGTGGACCAAGACCGAAGACTCGGGGAGCAGAGGGACGATGGCCAGGCGCCTGTCTGTGGCCGGCCCCATGGGGGCAAAGCTCTCTTGGCCCAGCCCATGGGGGTGTCGTGGCCATCTGAGACGGGGACACACAGATGGCCTTTCCAGCCATTGGCCTGAGGGCCACTTACGGTGTGAGCTCGGACCTTCCGGAGCCTGCCCTCCGAATGTGGTGATGGGCCTCACCCCTGCGCCCTCTGCCTGTGACGACACCACCTCCTCGGGGCCAAGCCCCACGTGCCCAGCAGTGAGTCCCTCTGTCCGGCTCCTGGCTGCCCGGGGCACGGAGACCAGGCTGGGAGACCCCCGAGGGCAGGGGTATGAGAGCAGGCCCACACCCTGTCCTCTCCGAGCCCCGGCCTTGGTCCTTCGTTCAGGAGCAACAGCATGACCCGGGACCTGCTCCACGTTGCAGGGGCGCCCAACACTCTGGCAGTGCCCGTGTGCTCGGTCACAGCGCCCTGCCCAGGGCTGGGGGCCTCGGATTAGACTTCACCCCATGGCCTCCCCTGCACCCAGGGCCATGTCCCCAAGAACTGGCCGCCCTCCTCCCCAGTTTTCCTCAGTTGGGTCCCCACCCGACCCCACCCCCAAGAACAGGGAGCCCCACCTCCCTGTCTCCTCACCTCTCAAGGCCTCCAGCCCAAGGGGTCTGCTGAAGGGGATGGGGGCACTGTTCCACGTGAGCTATCTGACTGCCGGTGAGCCCCCTCACCAGCCTCCCTGAAAGGTCACCCATCTGGCCCACTGCCCCTCCAACCAGCCACGACGGTCCTGCCAATGGGCAGACCAGAAAACCCAGTGAAATGATGCAGGTGATGCTCAGCCCGGTTCCTAGGGACCTTGTGGATGCCCGTATGTGTGGGTGCCACGGGTGCGGGTGCCCAGGGTTTTACAGATTGGGTCGCCATGTGTCACTGCAGCCACCAGGGGGAAGCAGAGGGGAGCGGTTCTGCCCGGAGCCCGCGTCTCTCCCTCCCAGAGCCTTGCTTTTGTGCAGGAAAAGCAAGGAGGGGGGGGCGGCCCAGCGGGGTCACTCGGGGCCGGCCGAGGAGTCTGAGCTCGGATCCGGGCCCTGCGCTAACTCCCCCACGACTCGGGCCTGCCCGCCCCCAGAGCACGGGCGCTGCACTGTGGTCCCTGGGTCTTTTCCAGTGTGGACGAAGGGAGGCTGAGAGAGGCTTCCCCCACACAGCTGCAGCCTTGGCCCGCAGGCCAGGGGCTCTTGGCGGCCGGCACAGGCCCACCCCCACCCCTGCGCCTCCCGTCTGCAGATGGGGAAATTGAGGCCCCGCCAGGAGCAGGGCTTGGCCTGTGTCCCACTGCAAATTCAAGGCAGGGGCCGGATGGGCTGGGCCTGCAGGCCCCAAGGCCTGCTCTGCTCCCTTTGCCCCTGGTGCCCCCCCAAGTTACACCGTGAGCAGGGGTCCTGCTGGGTCCATCCTGGGGAGGTGACCCTTCTGAGGTTCCTGGGGCCCCACGCTGCCCGATGGCCGAGCTGCCCCCGCCCAGCCCTCCCTTCCAGGGTGGCTCCAGCTCTGGGTCTTTCCTTCCACCCAGTCAGTGGGGAGCTGCAGGGCCCTGCCAGTAGCCGTGGCCCCGCAGGGCCTGGCAGGGTGTGGGAGAGCCAAGGACAGGGAGGTGAGTCACCCTTGGGATGCTTCCCACTGAGTTCCTGGCTCTCACCAGCTTCCCTGGGCAGGTCCCTCCTGCAGGGGAGCCTGGCGGGGAGCCCAGGGAAGGCGGAGGTGCGGGACTTTCCGGGATTGTTATGGGGCCACGAGGGGGCCCGTAGGACCCTCGGATGCACAGCCCGCAGGCACCTCCCCCTGGCCAGGGCACAGGACAGCAGTGCCTAGAGCCCTCTCTCTGTGGCTGGAAGAGACTCGTGTTCCAGGAATACGCAGCTTGGTGGGTCGCAGCGCACGCCGGTGTGGCTCCTGACCCGTGCGTGTCCAGGGCTGCCCTTGCCCCCGGGAGTTCCTGCTGACACTGGGTGCAGCACGCCCGCTCTGGGCCCTGTCTCTGTGGAGCGGCGACACAGTCACAGGGCAGGGGCCTGAAGGTCCGTGTGAGGAAAGAATGCCAGGGTCCCCAACTGCCCAGGGGAGGCTGCTTCAAGCCTCGGCCAAGCCCTGCTCCCCACTGGCCCCCTGGCCTCCACATCACGGCCTTGGGGCAGGCAGGGCGGGAGGCCCAGCAGATCCCGGCCGAGCTGGGGCCCGGCCAGAGCGCTTCCCAGCGGCCTCCTCCCTGGCTCGGAGTGCATTACCTCATCGGGAAGCCATTCCGGAAAGGAGCCGCGGAGCCCCTGGGAGCACAGGGGCGCGGAGCGGTCCGAGGGCCCTCCTGGCAGCCGCCCGTGCCAGACGAGGGCGGGCGTCATGCCTCTGGGCGTCTGCCTGCCCAGGGACCGCTGGGAAGGCAGCTGGCTTTTGTCAGCTTTTCGGGGTGACCAGGCTTCCCTGGAGTGGGCTGGTGGCACAGCACTGTCCACGGCCGGCTGGCTACCAGGCGGGCAGAGGATTCGTTTCAAGTGCCAGAACCGAATAGCTGGGCGGGAGGGGAAGCCAGGTGCAAGCTAATAGCAGAAACCGAGCCCTCCCTCCCTTCTGGGCCTCAGTTTCCCCTCGATCCAGCTCCCCTCCCCCCTTAGTGCCTGCCCTCCCCCCGCGGCCACAAGGAGCAGTGGACATGAGTGAGCACGTGACCGCACCCCTGCTGTTTGCTGATGTGAACCAGAGGCCCAGCCGCCTGCAGCTGGCTCTGAATGGGCCTTTCTGGGCCATGTGGTCAGGCTGAGAGGGGCGGGGAGCTGCAGGAGCCGTGGGGTGCGGGGCGGGAGGAGGAGCTTCCACCCCTGCTGCGCGGTGCTGGGGCCCAGAGAGGGGCTCCCAGCGCCCCCCGGCCCCTCGCCCAGCTTGGATTCCAGAGAAACCTCTCTGAGCCTCAGTTTCCTCTGGCACAAAATGGGACTAACAACGTCCCCCCGCCCCCCACCCCCAGCCCAGGGAACAGTTGGAAGGACCCTTGAAACCGTGTAGAAGAAAGAACAGGAGATGCAGGCGGACGGACGGGGTTTTTGTCAGGGGACCCCAGGACCCAGGTCTGTTGGGTGCACTTCCCGCTAAAACCCACTGGCCCAGGGGGAATGAAACTCTGCTGTGGCCTCACCTGATCACGCTACGCCCCAGCTCCCCGCACCTCTCCCGGACTCTGTCTGCCTGGAGAACTCCTACTCACCCTGCAGAGCCCCAGGCAAGATGGCGCCTCCTCTGCACTGTCTCCCGGGGCTGCTCTGGAACCCAAGAGAACAGACACACGGGCACAGTTCTTGTGTGAAAAGTGTGACCTTGTAGGAATTAGACAGAGGTCATGGCCAAGGGCACACGGGTGAGCCGAAAGTGGTGCTGGGGGCAGCGGTTAGTAGGAAGGTTTTTCGGCTGGGGATCTAAGCCCAGCCTTGGTGGATGGTAGACCTTCAAGGGGCAGAGGGGGAAACTCAAGGCTAGGAATGGCCAGTGATGCATCCACTTGAAATGTGAAAGCCCCTGGTCCTCCTCACACCAGAGGCAGGGCTGTGTCCTCCGCCCCCGAATCTGGGCAGGCTCGTGACCACTTCAGCCGACGGGCACCTTCCATGGGGGGTCTTCTTTTTCTAAATATTTTACATATTTATTTTCAGAGAGAGGGGAAAGGAGGAAGAGAGAGAAAACATCAGTGTGAGAGAGACACGTGGATCAGCTCCTCTCTTCCGCTCCCCAGCCGTGACCAAACCACGAGCCAGGCGTGGGCCCTGACCGGGAATCGAACTGGCGACCTTTGGCTTCCTGGGATGACGCCTGGCCCCCTGAACCACGCCGGTCAGGTCTCGGGTGGAGTCTTAAAGGCCACATGGCCTCTGCCCTGGAGTCCCGAGTCACCCTGTAAGAAGGACACTCAGTGCCCTGAGACCTCCAGGCCGGGAGGAGCCCACGTGACCAGGGGCCACGGGAGGCGGGCCGGGTGAGCGTTTCCGCCTCCGGGTCGGCCCAGTTCAGGCCGCAGGCCTGTGAAGGAAGACGGCCTCTCGGAAGTGGTTCTCCCAGCTTCCGGGCCTGCAGCCCCCGCCGTGGGGGCCGTCGGGGGGGGGGGGGCACCAGCCACCGCAGAGTGGAAGGGGCTGTCTCTCTGCCCTTTCAGGCCGCCGGACCCGCAGAATTGGTGAGCGGAATAAAGTAGTTTTCTGTCGACGTTCGGAGGCGGTCGGTCATAGCGCTCACTCACTGGGACAGGCGAGAGGCTCAGAGCTCCTTGGTCCTCCAGCCAGCCACCTGGCCCCTCGAAGCAAGACAACCCGTCCCTGGAATTCAGTCCCACGGACGGATTCTCTCCAAACGCTCTCAGGGTTCTGTGGCCTGATAGGCAACCCGTCCTTGGGGAAGGTTCATTGAATGAATGCATGACATCCAGTCTCACTGAAGCCTCATTCAGTGAACTGTCCCTGAGTCACTCCCTAAGCCTGGAAGGGGTCGCCCCTCCTCAGAACGCCCATGGGCCTTTGCAGCTTGAATGATCGCAGACCTAGATCTCTAGGGGTTATCCTGGTGCTGTGTGGCCTGTCTGTTGACACCCTTGTGCCTCGATTTCCCCACCCATGGGATAGGGTACTGGGCTCCTAGTCTGCCTGAGAGGGGGAGTTACCCACTCATGCATGTGTCTGCCCCCACCGCCTCTGCCCCCGCTAAGGCAGGGATAGTGACTGTAACCCCACTACCCCATGCTCAGCACCAGGCTCTGGCCTTGCCCAAAAGATGGGCGCCATGCGTGTCTGGGACGAATGGACGAGACCATGAACTCCCTGCGCTCATTCCTCCAATCCATCAATTTTACGCACACACAGCAAGGATCCCTTATAGAAACTCCGGCTGTCTACTCTTGCATGTCTCACGTGATGGGGAGCTCACCATCTTTCAAGATAGCCTATCTCTTTCCCTGAGCTGGCCTTTCCCTGGACCCCAGGTGGAGTGGCTGGGGGAGGGACCCTCAGTACCCATGGTCCTCAGAGGCAGCATCCGATGGGTGCTGGGAGCAGGTGACGGGACCTCGGAGTGTGGAAACCCCCCCGGCCCAGCCGAGGTCCCAGGGTGGGGAGCGGAGGAGGGCAGCGAGCGGTGTCCTCCCCCGGACCCACCCGGGGCAGGGCCAGTGCTGCAGGAGGTCTGCAGCGGCTGGGAGAGCAGCTGGGCAGAGAGGAGCGCTGGGCAGGACGGCCAGTCTATGTTGTTGCCACGGTTTCCGGCTTCCCTGCGTCCGCCTGCCCAGCCCGGCCTGGGAAAAACAAGCCGGGCCCTGAGCAAGCAGGGCCTGGGACCACCTGCCCAGGACAAGGGCTGGGCAGTCCAGGCTCTCAGGGCAGCCCACCTGCCCGCCCAGCAGAGCATCAGTTTGGACTAGGCCAGTGGGGGCTGAGCTGCCCTCCCGCAGCCTGTCCCTGGGGCCCAGGCGGAGCTGGGGCTAAGGGCTAGGGGCAGGGGAAGGAGGCCCGGGCAGCACCACCCGCAGCTCCGCACTCCAGGCCCACAATTCTCTGCTGGGCCCCTGGCAGACAGGAGACAGCAGCGGTTCCTTGGGAGAGAAGGGTGAGGTCCCCCTCCCCATCTCTGGGCGAGCTAACATGCTAGGTGGGCCTCCCCTTCCCAGGGGCGCCCCAAAGAGGGACAAACATAGGCCCACACGTCAAGTTCGTTTTGCTGCCCCTGGTCCTGTGCCAGGCAGAGCCACAGCGCCAGGGGGCCGGTACCCGAGAGCAGGCCTGGGCCCAGGGGAGGCTGGAGCCGGCAGATGAAGCTGCCCTCAGACCCCACCCGGGGACCGAGCCCGTGTCCTCAGAGGTCACTGGCTTGATGACACGGGTGCGCTGGCTGGATCCCTCCCTGGCCCCCTTCCTCGCGCCTCCTGGGGTTTCCTCCCAAACCAGCCACTCAAACCGAGGCTGGGGCCCCGCCGTCCCGGAACTTGGAGACCACGGAAGTGGGGTACTCTGGCGTCCCAGGAACTGTGACCCTGGGGGTGCCGAGGCCAGACAGACCAGCAAGGTGTAAACCGAGGGGTGCTGGGCTGTGCCTGTGGGGAAGGGGAGCTGGGTTCCAGGAACAGGGAAGGCGCCCGAGCCAGGGCTCTACCCAAATCGCAGCTCTCGGGCCTCCAGAGGCCTCTCACCCATCGTCTGCACCTCCACAGGGCGGGGGAGCTCCCTGCTCCTCTGGACCACCCTCCCCACCTGGGGCTGGACTGCCCACCTGCTGGGATCTCGGCCCCTGCTGCTGAGAAGGGGTGGCGGGCTCAGCTTTCCCTATGCCAGGGAGGGGCTGGGGTCAGCGCTGTGGCCAGGAGGGGAGGGAGGCCTGTGGGGGGAGGGCTGGCCCTGCAGGAGCTCTGGAACTGGATGGGCCACCAGGACTGGCCTGAGCCAAGTCGGGGGCGGGGGTGGGGAGGGTTGGTCAGCAAGGCCTTATCAGTGGCATCCATCACTGGGTGTGGCTGGCCCAAGAGGCCATGGCCTGGGCCCAGCCAGTCTCTGCAGCTGGAGACTGACCCTGGAGGGGCTGGAGCCACAGGCATGCGCTCTGGAGGGAACCCTGCAGCAGGAAGGGGAGGCTTGGGGCTCCCCCAAGCAGGCGCAGCCTTGGGCCCTTGGGCCGTCCAGCTGCCCTGGACGTCCTGTGGGCCCATCACACTCAGCCTCCCGCATGGAGCTCAGCGCCTTCCCCAGGCTCCTCCTGCCTCCTGCCGTGGGTCTGGGTGAAGCCGTGCTCCCACAGTGCCAGCCTGGCCACCCCCGCCCCCTCCCCCTGACCTGGGACCCTGACCTCACATGTCTCTGGCCTTCGTGTCTCAGCCACAGTGACCTTTCCCACCATAGCCCCTGCCCCCGGCCACCTCCACTCACACCTGCTTTGCCCACCCACACGGCCTGTGGTCCTGGCCCCTGCGTTCCACTCGCCCCCGGCTTTGCCCCCGCCAACGCACCCCTCCGTCCTCACTGGGTCTCGGGCAGCCTCTCTGGCCCTGGGCCAGCTCCATGTTCTCAGCCTCTGGCTTTGCCACTGCAGCGCGACCCAGGCGGGCTCAGGGGCACTAAGTCCTGGCCCCTTCATGTGGCATCCTGGGCCCCACACAGGGCCTGGGGCCCCGCAGGTCCTTGGTGAACACAGGGAAAGAACGAACGAACAGACGGACGGACGGGTGAGTGAACATGTGAGTGTGCAGATGTGCCCCCAGGGTGGCTGTGCATGCGCCTGGTCCTGTGACAGTGGTGCGTGAGCTCAGACGCCAGGGACCCGCTCAGAAAGTGCCTTTGAACTCTGGGAAGAAGCCACCCTTCACTCAGAGCTGAGAAGCATTCTGGAACTTTCCCAGGGGCAGGGCTGAGCAGCTTTGGGGTGCCAGCAGGTCCTGGGGGCCCCCTTCAGCGCCCCAGAGGCACCACCTGCTGAGTCAGGGCTTGGATCAGCCTCCGCCTCCCACCTGCCTTCGAGGGGGCCCTGCCCGCCCCGGGGGGCCCCGCAGCCCACGCCCAGCTCAGCGAGGCTCCGTGCTGGAACGCGTTCCTGAACTCAGATGTCCCTCCGGCTGCCTTCCTTCCCACGGTGCTGCACAGCCCATCCAATTGTCACACAGAGAAGTCACCCTTCCAGGTGCTGGGCGGGCCGGCGGTGGGGTGATGGAAAAGGGCGGTCCCTCGACCTCGGGGCAAGTTGCCGCCTCCCCCACCCACTTCTGGGTTGCGTTCCCTCCTCTCCCTCCCACCGATCCTGGCTGTGCAGGAGTCCACACCCTGCCCTCGCGTCCCCACCTGTGCACCCAGGCCCCCAGCCCCGCCCGGCCTCCTTGGCAGCCTCCCCCTAT